>VWYH01006873.1:696396-949695 GCA_013399365.1 Pampusana beccarii
CGGGTGTCACAGGTGTCCGGGGCGCGGGGGAGGGGGGGGGCGCCGGGCAAGGGGGTGGGGAAGGGTTTTCCCTGGACATCCCTCTCCCTTCGCCCCCCGCGGAAGGAGCCGGGTTGCCGGCTCCGCTCCTCCAGCCCGGCCGGGAGCGCGGGTGGCCGGCACCGGGGTTGGAGCGGCGGCGGTGGGGTCGGGACGTCAAGGGAAGGTGGGCAGGTGTGTCCGTCTGCCTCGGAAGCCTGTGGAGGGGTTCGTTGCAGGAGGGTTGTTGAGGACTTCGGATGTTTTTTATTTTGACGGATTGCATGAACGGTGTAGAATGGGCTCGTTTTATAAGGAGAAGTCGTTTTACATTGTGTTGCTGAGATGTCTTTTTTATTATTCGAATTCATGGCTCAAAACGCATTTTGAAGAAAGGAGGTTGTTTTCGGTGAGCAGGTTGTGTGCCAGTGCTAGTCCCCTTCTCAGGTTGCCCATGGCCAAAACTAAAGAAGTCCTCCCTGGGAAGTTGCACCTTAGCCTGATGACTATGATGTGCCCTTTCCCAGTTTCTGAAGTGGAAAAGCAGTACATGTGTGTAAAGCCGGTCCCCATTAGACAGCCCATCTTCCCTCCCTTATTTCTTGGTCTTCAAACATCGCTTAATCCCAGGCTGCACTGAGGACCGCACAGAGTTATAATGATGTTGCTGTGGTTCCATGGCTGCACACCCTTAATGCGAGAAGCAAATGCAATCTGATCCCTTACCCTCAGGCTGTAAACTGCTCTTGTGCTTCAACTGTGTTTTCTTTGATGGACAACGATTTGCTCATAAACTGTGTGGAGCCCTGACTTTTTTGTTATTTTGTTTTCTTGTGGGGAGAAGAGAGGTTTTTATTCTGCAGAGAAGTCTTTCATAATCCAGGAAAAGTAGTGGCATCCTCGGTGACTCTGTCCTCGCTGGAGGATGCATACATTGTTGGAGGCAAAGGCGCTGATCATTCCTTATTTGTTCACAGCTGCCAGTGTGCTTGGAGCCGTGCCAGGCACAAAAAAGACACACTGACCCCAAAAAATCTTCTAGGTCTAATTCCAGTTTCCTTAACCTCTTTGCAAAGCACCAGTTTAGGGTGTGGGAGGAATTTATCAGGGGGTAGGTCACAGGTGAGGACTTCACCGATGTATCACCTGCCCCTCAAGAGATGCATGTGTATGTGCTTTTCAGGGATGGTGCCCACCACAGAACCTTCTCCTCTGCTGTGGGCTGTCCTACCTACCATACCTGTGCTGACCTGTTCATTTGGCCATGCTCTGCAAACAGGATAGGAAAATGTAGGCAGAGGTTATCACAGTCATTTAGTGGAGGATGCTATTTGAACGGATGTGATTAAAAAAGTCTGATCCTTCTTACGCTGGTGTCGGTGATAAAACACCCACACTGCTTGAACAGGAGTTGGGTGACACAGGGATGGGGATGCAGATGGTGAACGTTTTCTATGAACAGTGTAACGGGAACTGGGTGAAAGTGGGCAGCAGGTTTCTCGTGAGCATGAGCACTGTCTTCTAACCAGCTCTTGGCAGATGACCTTTGTATAAGGCTCATATGAAACCAAAATATCTCCACAAAGGCACGCTTGTGTGGTTGTAGCTGCAGGATCTGAACGCGTGATTTGGCATCTACATAGGTTATTAAAAGAAGATACTGAAAAAGATACAAAGTTGAGTAAGGTTCCCCAAATCATGAGATTAAAAATAAATCAGAGGGTTTTTTTCCTTATCCCTGATGTCTGAGCATTTGGTCTGATCTGAGTCCGTGTTTTAACCATTTTGCTTTGTGCATCAGTACTGGAAACTTTTTGGTCATTTCTAGTATAAGGTGATGTTTTCCCTGTATCTGTGATCTATTAGACTGTACATTAGTCGATATATTTTCCTTGTATCTGTGATATATTAGCCAATGTAAATCCCAAGCCTTTTACAGCCACTTTCATCTCTAAAATAGCTTGGACTCCCTTGGAGAGTTGTGAGAATACAGGACCAGCAGCCTCCAAAAATTCTGCACTGCCATCAGTCCAGACCCTTTTGGGTGGACCATGGAGGAGTAGTAGTCTGGAAGCAGTCAGTAGTATGTGGGATGTGCTTCCTCTCCCTACATCACATTTGCTACAACTACAGTTTAGTGGTTTATCATTCATTTACCAGGACAAAAGTGAAGTGACAGCAGGGCTGTGTGGGAGGGAAGCAGCTGAAGTGTAAAATAGGATGGGCAAAAGAAAGAGTCTTCCAAAGCGCCGTCTTTGCCACTCAACTGGAGGATGCTTGGGGACATGGAGCTTCCCCCGTGTGCCTGGAGTCGGGCAGTTCGGAGCTCAGCTGCCGCTGCTGGTTGTTTGTGGTAGGAGCCTTTTGTTAAAGTCTTTTTTGCCAGGCAGGACTTGCAAGGAAATCCCAGAGCCACAAACCAAGCGAGTGCCCTCAGCCTCCTGCTGCAAACGGGCGACTTTGTGCTGACTGACACATGTCGCTGTGACGGTGGTCGTTTCGGCACGTGTGACGAGCACAGCTCAGGTTTCACGCCCCTCAACTTGCTCTGCTGCCTCAATCAGCCCATCTGCCAGCATCCCTAATGCGGGGAAGCTGAAGGCCACTGCGAAATTGGGGGCAGAGGAGCAGAAGCATGAGGAGCTGTGGTGGAAGCGGCTGGGTGGGGCTGCCTTGTTTTCTGAATCCCTTTTCCTCCCGGGCGATGCCAGACGTGGGTTTGCAGTGGGCCTGAGTCAGGAGCTCCGGCTGCCGGCAGCTCCTGGGGCAGAGTTGTTCTTGGGAACCCGCGCTGGCTGAGCTGCTGCACGGTGCAATTACCCTCCTGCTGCTCCGGGGGTGTCTGTCCAAGGGCTGGTGGTGTGACACAGACAGCGAATGCCAGTGATATCCTCCCAGCCCCTCACTTTTCCTGCCACTGACCTACCTTCTCCTGCCACAAGAAAGCAGTTTGCTGGGCTTGGGGTTGTGCGTTTGCTCAACAAGGGAATGCCAGAATCGAGCATTTCCATTTTCACTTCAGGGAAAAATTGCTTTTAGTTTCCCTCGCTTTGCAGCAGAGTTTCCAGGTGATGCCATCATGGCAACCTGGCTGTACAATTTAATTTCTTGGCTGTACGGGCTGTGAAAGCAAACAAGTTGTTCCAGTGACTTCAGTGAACTTAGTTCCAGGTTCTTAGGCAGGTAATGGGGCCCAAGAATTTACTGCTGTGACATCTCCCAGGAATCACTTCGTGCACAAAGCTGGAATTTGGCTTGGAAAAAGCAGTGCTTGCATGGTATTAAACGATGATGGGAAAGTTAGTGGTGTATGTATGTTTTTGTTTGGCTTTGCAAGTCTTTTGTGCTGAATGGGCTCTGGTTTGGAGGCTGACGGTGCTGGCTGGGAAGGTGTGTACTGGTGGCAGATGCTAAACACGCCTTCCCCTGCACAGCTGGCAAACGTGCCTGGGTGCTGGTGTGCAGAACACCTGCAAACTCTTTCCTGAATGTCTTGTAAGGGAGGAGTAGCTAAAATTCGAAATAGGAGAAGATTAAAAGTACATTGATGCTCCTAAGTATAAGAAATGAAAGAAACTAGATTTTCTCAACTCCCACACTGAATGAGAACCCACAAGGGTGGGTGTTGAGAAACTTTTATTACATTTCTTGCAATAGATGTAAATTCATGTATAGTTGAGCTGGCTTTTCTCTTTCCTAATTTTTGCTTAGTTCACGGTGATACGAGAAGGTAGTTTTTCTGATTGGATGTGAGCACATCAGAGCAACCAGTATTTTGTTCTCTCGCATTAGCAGATCAGCCGCAGCAATAACAGGAGATAACATGTATGCCTTGCTGTCGTTTAGTTTGCTTTTTTTTTTTCACCATTTCTGAGAAAAGCTTCCACAGTTTGCCAGCTATTAAATCTAATTTGGAAAAGATTCCGCCCCCCACCCCAAACTCCATGGTCCCCAGCATGCAGAGACACCCGGGACCTCTCAGCCTCCCTTGAGCATCCTCGTCGCTTGCAGCACGGTCAGCCCCGGCTCCTGGGGACTGTTCTGCACACTCCAGCTCCCAATATTGTATTGGAGGATGATGTTGCCGTGAATGCAGGATCCTTTGCTGGCTGCACCTTGTCTGGTATCCTTTGCTGGCTGGTCTGGACCATCCGGGGTGCTCCTGCTCTCTCACAGCCGGTGTTTCCCCGCTGGAGAGGAGCCGGAGGCTTCTGCCCTGGGACTCGCAGGCTTGGCCATGGAGCCTGATGCAGGGTCGCTCTGCGCACGCCTGGACACGGTGCCATCTGATCCCTCTTGGGACACTGATCAGCTCCTATTGTAAGGTGATGATTCAGCTGGTCCCGTGAGGACATTCCTCCGTGGGATGGGCACGCTGCCTGGATGATGGTCCACAAGCCTGGACTGTGCTGAGTTAACATTTTCTCCCTTCTTCTTATATTTGTTTTTTTCTTCTGCAGCATTTTCTTTTGCATTTTTACCCTTATCTTCAGTGTACATAAATCTAAGCCTTTTGAAAAGGTCGTTTGAGTTTTTTCAGAAGCTTCACTTTTATTTTGTTGGTTGTTGCTGTGTGGTTTCTTAGCTGAGCACACTCCCAGGTTTGGGTGATGGAGATGTGTGTCTGCACTGAAGCATCCGCTGCAGATGAGCCTCGGAAAGCCTTAGCACGGAAGAACAGCCAGTGGGTCAGAAGAGAGGACCATCTGGTGTCGTATCCTGCCTCCCACACGGTGCCGGAGAGGGTGCTTGGGGAGAAGCAAAAGAAAGATCTTGCAAATAGAGTGAGCCTTTCCTTAAAATATCCTCCCTAGTCTGACAAAGGATAATCCAAGCAGTGTTGAACCTGGTGTGGCAACCAACCTGTCATGTCTGGTGATGGACTAACCCTCCTGGGCTTTCCACGGCCTTTTTGAAGACTAGGTCTTTTTGATGTGTTCCTGCCTGACATGACTGTCTCAGTTTCTCATCTGTGACAGGAGATGATGCTCCCGGTGAAGTTTAAATCATGATTTTTGCTGGGACATGCTCACATCCCCTTGAAACGGTAGCTCCTGACATGGCCCCGCTGCCACCTGTAGCCTGGGGACCAGGGTGTGCTGCCAGCACCTGAACCACCAGCTCCCTCTAAATAGCCTGTCCATAGCTCCTACCATGTTCCTGGGTGCAGCTCTTCCCGTGGCTCTACCCTCCATTGTCCCCTGTATTGCACTGATGTTCTTCCCAGGAGATGTATGAGATGGCAGCTTAGCCACCCTGTGTAAGCAGATTTTGCAAGTTCCTCTGCAAAGTCGAGGATTTACCGAAAGATTTGTGCACATCAGGTGGAGATTTGCCATTGGGCTATTGACAGAACCGGCTGAGGAGCCCCACCATCTTCCTCAGGATCAATACATCTCATCTTCCAGAAAAATAAGCATTTAAAAACTGAATCTAATTGCTAGGCTTTCCCTCCAAATGAAAACCTGGTTTCAAGTGGCTGTAGTTAGGAAGCGGGTGTCTGCAGGCTGAGCCCAGGGCTGTGGCAGGGTGCGAGCTGTCCCTGCGGGCACGAGGGACAAAGGAGCTTGCAGCCATCGAGGGCATTGAAACTTGCTGCCATAAATATTTTAATGAGTCTTTTGTGTGGCTTGCTTGGCACGGGGAATGGCTGCACCACCTGGAATTACAACCTGTTGAATGTGCCAGGTTTTAGTGCAGCAGCAGGAATTCCTGTTCTTATGTTGGGATGGTTAAAGGTGAATATGCTCCACCTGGCTCCCCTGGACAGCAACAGGACCTCGTCTTTGCAACAGGTACCCCTGGTAACTGCACTGGAACTATTTCCACAAGAGTATATGTGTGTCAGAGCAGGGTGCATGAGCAGCTGAATGTGGTTTTGATGCATGCAAGGTCCTGTGCAGCTCAGAGTTGCTTTTAGAAATGAATGATGATTACATATATAGCTTCTGCAGTGTACCTGAGATCACTTGCAAATGCAGAAGAGGACCACGGCAGCATTTGCACTTCGCACAATCAAGTCTCTTAAGTTTCTTCAACAGCTGAACTTCTGGGGATGTGGAAAGAAGGAAATTTGTTTGATGCAGGCTATCCTTTACTGCTGGGTATTCATCACATGGGGAAAAGGTGCCCACAAATCTATATCTGTGGCCAGGTTGTTACCTCAGCTACAAAGGCGTGATTGCAGCATAAGGGTGTTAACCCCCATGTACTCTACAGTTCTGGATGACTTTGGTGGAACTGAGTAGAAATGTCTTTTATTAGTGGGTCTCTCTGCTTTTCTGCCCTGTGAATTTTTAGAAGTCCCTGGTGTGGGAGCTGCAAATCCCTGTGAGCCAGATTGCTGCAAACTCACTTGTGGGAAACATGATCCTCAGATCCCCCAGGAGGAAGCCACTGAGTCCTGGCTCGTGGACTTCACGGCTGATCCTGAGACCTTCAGTTCTTTGGTGCATCCAGAAACTAGTCCCGTGGCTGTGGAGACCTTTTCTTACCCAGCTGTCCAAGTTAGTCCAGCACTATCCAAGAGTCAGTGCAATGGGGTTTTTAACACCCACCCTTTGATGCCAGCTCTCGCACAACCTGTACAGACATGGACACCTGTGTTGGCCTGATGGACGGAGGCTGCTGGGGTCTTTTCTGCTCTTGTCATCAGACGTGCATTTGTCTCTTTGCTAACCTGGTATCCTGCTGGCACTTGTGCCTGTTCTCCTTTGCACATGAGGGACTGAAGCCATCTCCCACATGATTTCCTCTTGGCTACTGAAAAGTTCAGTCTCAAAGCCAGGAAGCAGCCTCAGGACCTCGGCTGTCAGTTCTCTGCTCAGACCAGGTCCTGTAAATAAGCTTTTGGTGAATACAGCAGGCCTTGTTGAGGAGCACAATGTCCTATTCTCCACTGTGTGTTCTCTGATGAACGTGCAGCTCAGCACGGTATCTCCATCAGCATCGTGCCTCCTGGCCAGCTGCCAGCCCCTCCCGGCTCCGGTTCACGTGAGCGCTGTGTAAACGTGTGCTCTGTGTGTACGTGCCGCTGTATCCTGTTCTCGGACAGGTATGGAGCAGGACGGAAAGGTGAGAGGGTGGATCTGGTGATATGGAAATTAGGATCCTGTTCCAGGTATGAGCTTGCCAAGGAAGCCACCGCTTGGAGACCGCAGAGGTGGGACATGACCCCTGGGAAGCTGCGGTGCCCGGGCAGAACGGGCAGCTGCCTGCGTGCTCCTGCCCTGCTCCTTCCCCGCAGCCAGGGACAGGCACTTGGTCACTTGGCACCGTGCTGTTGGACAGGCTTTGTGCAGCAGACCTCGTGCAAGCGTGTTGTTCAGAGCAGGGCAGTTTGTAGACAGCATAAAATAGCTTTTTTTTTTTTTTTCTCTAATAACTCCCTCAGTCTTGCTTTCTGGACGTGGTGTGCTGATAGGGAGGATGGCGATGTTTCTTGTTGTATACTGGATTGAATCCAAAGCCTTTTGAAATTGCTCAGAGTGAAAGCAGGGTGAGACTCAGCCGCTCACCGGCTCGGACATGCACCGGGGCGATGGAGACATGGGTTTCCTGCAGCAACCTGTGGCCCCCACCACAGGATGGTTTTCTGTCATTCTTCCTGGAGGGGCTCTTTGGCTTTTGCAGATAATTAAATGTCAAGTGAAACTGTTCCCCTTATCCCAACTGAGTGCCCTGAGCAATGGGCTGCAGCATCATTCCTTTTGAGTGCTTCTTTATGGCTATGAAACTGGGGTACAGCAACAGGATGGAGCCTGGGAGGGACAGATTGCAGGGTGGTGCATTGGTCTTTCTCCTCTGCCCCAAAGGATACTTAATTTTGCAAAGTGGAGCAACTTCAGCCGGAGAAGCTGAAAGCGCCGCTCTTTGCGTTGCACAGGGCTCAGGGTTGTGGAACTTGGCTCTAGGAGGTTTCTGTTCCCACTCCTGCACAAAGCAGCTGAGATGGGGATGGCTTAATCCTCATGCCCAGCCTACTTGTGCTCTGTGGGCTGTCCTGGCAGGCTCACAGTGATGCTGGCTGTGGACAGGGGTGTCTGTGGCAGCCAGGAGAAGCCCCGCTCATTGGAACTCTCTGAGCATTGCACCTTCCTGCAGACGCTGCTGGTTTGTGTAGGTCTGCCTTATGGGAGTCATTGGTCTCAAAGGAACTTTCGGGGACAGGTAGACCTTCCTGTGGTGGAACAACCTGAGATACACGCTGGCTGGTAACCCTGGTTAGCCCAGAAGGTTACCGATGGAAGTGGAAATAGGTTACAAATACGCTGATTTGCAGGCTCCCTTGATACCAAATAAATGCTGCTTCATTGAGTGTGGATGTCCAAATGGACAAACAGCCGAGAACAAGCAGATCACGGAGAAGCTCAATGTGATCCTTTACAATTTTTATTTGATTTACTTCAGTTTTGTTTCCTAGACGATGGCAGAAACCCTCACATGAAAAGCCACTCTTCTTCATTCGCAGCGAAGCCGTATCCAAATGGATTTCATAGTTGCAAACAATATTTGGTCAGTGTTGTGAAGTGTAAGGCGCTATTACGTCAGCTTGGCAGATCCTTTACACAGCTGCTGTCTGCAGATGCTGTGGGCCTGCGAAGTTTGGAAAAGGAAAGAAAACAACAGTTACCAAAGAGCAAAGTGCTTCGGAGTTTATGTGAGGAATTTGGACTGTAGCTGTCCCCTCTCTGAATGTCACTGCAGACCTCCACTGTACGTGAAAGTCCCACTGTGCTTGAATCACCTAGAATGGGAGGATCTCTAAAAATAAGCATCGTTCTTACATCTCCAGTCTGTGCAATGGCCTTGAGATACGGTCCTATGGAGAGGACCCAGTAAAATGTTCTGGACTGTGTAACCGAATGATGGGGACAGGAGAGATTCAACAGGGTTCCCTGATGAGTTTTTCTTGGAGATACAGAGAGAGCTGTATTTCCCTTTTGTCTTTTCACTGCTTGGCTTCAGGCATCCTCTGAAACTGTGTCGTGGCAACGATCTCCTCCATAGAGGAGTCTCTGAATGTAATAGTTGCAGCAGCATTTTATAAATACCCAGTTTAGAGCCTATATAAAAAACGTTACTCCACTGTTAGGACAATTTATCATCCAGATGCTGATTGCTTTTGGTAAGACTCTAAAGGCTGAAGTCACACCAGCTGTGTGGTGACAGCATTGCAGTTCATAAAGTGCTCTGAGATGCTGTAACACAAGGGGTTCAGCTCCGTTTTGTAACAGTCCAGCTCTGTTCTATAATAGCTGATGATCACAAAGCCTCTTTTTAAGAGAAATGAGTGGACTTGCATGAAACCTTGGCTTCCTCTGCCTTGTGCCAAGGGAGATGCAGGCTGGCTGTGCTGTTCATAGTGCTGGGCACTACCCTGGGGTGTTTTCTGTACTGTCGCAAGAGTGTCCTTCAAATAAGAAATCCCCGTTTTGCTAAGGAACATCAACTGAAGCCTTGTTTGAGAGGCGGATGCCTTTGGTGCCCCACTGCCTTTCACTGCTGTTTTTCCAGAAGTTAGTATTTGAGGACAGAGGTCACCCTTTTGTACAGGATTTACAGTAACATCCAACTGATGTGCCGCAGGCACAGAGACACGCTTGCAAATTCGTTGCCAGGTCTTAATTTTCCCTAACATTTGCCCAGGAGGTTGAGTTTGATGGCCAGTGCAGAGTGAGCAATGAGTTGGCCAAGGAGCAGCTCTCATGGGACCACAATCAGCCTGTTGTTGTGCCTTGACCTCACCAAAGGGCAGCTGTCCTGCTCCTCCATCGCTCGTTGGATTCTCCTGCCCCGCAGGAGATGGGGAGGGTTTGTAAGGGAAATGTTCCTCGAGCCTTCACTGCCTGGAGTAAATGACTTCCACCTAGTTTTTCCTCAAATGAGTTATTTTGGGTACTCAACTTGGAACTGCTCCGAAGGGCCTGATTTTCCAGAGGTGTTGAGTGCCCTCTTCCAAAAACCATCCCTCGAGAAGCGAGAAACTCAAAGTCATAAGGGTGCTTAAGAATCTGTGTCTCCACCTATGTACCAGAGTCAAGGATGAAACCTTCTGTGCAATAAAATGTTGGAAAGCAAGGTCCTTGCTGGAAACCTTGACTCCCAAAGCACGTCCCTCCTCAGGTCGTTCCCAAGTGAGGTAGGAACCCTTGTCCTATGGTGCTTTGCACCTCAAACCCCAAAAAAGGTCCAGCTGCTGGGCCTGGTGGCGCTTGCTGAGCTGGCAGGTGTGCGGGACAGGGTCACCCACATCTGCAGGGGACAGTGGGTCCTACTGCAGCCCCCCAGCACACGTAGGGTTACAACATCAGATCGTTTTGCAGTTTCCATGATAATAATTGAGAAATTGCAGCTTAGAGAGATGTGAGAGAATAAGCGCTGGACTCTGGGGTTAGAGCATGTATCTTTCAGATTATTTTTCTGAAAAGCAAAGTTTGAAAACATCTGTGGAATAATGCTATTTTTTTTTTCCCAAGCATAGTCATGTCCAGCTTAGTTTAAAGTTGAAGACTGTTAGATTTTTCTCAGTGAGAAAATGTCTTTTGAAACTTCTTTATTTTTTTTTTAATTTACCATACAAAGGTTAACCCTCCTCCTCCAGCCCAGCTATCAATAAACCAACACATCCCTCTAATATCGCTGCAGAACCAGAAACAAAAGCTGCATCTGCTGTAAACCTGTAACTGTGTTTGCTTTTACTGTTGAGCACTTGAATCATAGCACAGGGCACAACTTTGCTGCATCTTTGGGGACAGTGGTGGGCAGGGGTGGGTGAGGTGAGCTGGGCTTTTGTCTTGTGTTTTCGAAGACCCGCATGTTTCAGATCATCTGCTTCATGTGTTGGAGCTCATTAAGTTATTAAATGTGATTTTTATCAGCGTGAAACTGTTGAACTGTGGAAAAAAAATCAACTAAAAGAGAAGAAAGCTATTGCCACTGCTTGTCCTCAAGTTAGGTGAAGCAGTTGAATGAGAGAGAAATATTTGAAATATCTTTGCAAAACAAACGTTCTTACCGAGACCAATTCTGGGGCCTGTTAAAAACAAGAGTGTTTCTGTAGATGCCAGTGGGACTGAGGCTTGATCCTTAACAAACAAAAATAACATTTTTATCTACAAGAGGAAAAAAATACCAATATGTGTCCATAGAAGAGCAGAGAGGCAGAGTCTCCCCTACCTCGTGCACCTCTGGGCTGCTGTGCTGCTGCTCCATATGGTCAATTAAAGGCCTGAAAAATCCTTGGGTAAAGTAGAAGTGACCAGAAAGCTTTAGGAAAAAAGTGCAACAGAATAAATATTGATTACGCTGGAGTGTGCTGAAGTATGCAGCCTGTGTGATTTAAAACAGCCAAAAGATTACTCCCTAGGACCAACTCTGTAAAATAATCACTGTTTAAAATTGGATTATCAGAAAGCAGAAGGACTTTAATCTGTATAGATGTGCTTTAAAACATTTATTTGCAGGAACAAGGATGTTTAATTTTTAGCTATCATTCCATTTATAGATAATCCAGAAAAATGTCTGCCAGCTATAAGCTCCTCTTGTGTTTATTGAGTCTGGGTTTTTTTCCTTCTCCCAGGGAAAGGTAAAAATTATGTATATTGTTCTGATGTGCTCCACTGAAACTGTCAGTGTGCTAAATATTTAATATTAAAAAAGCCTCTCCCATTATTTAATTAAAACAAAATCTAATAACCAAACACAAGACCTATGTCCTTTTCAGTGCATGTGGCCACATGCTAGATGAAAACATGATTTCAGAAGCTTATTTGCTCAAAATTAAAGACTATAACAGTCTAAAAACCCAACCTTGTTCCTAGTACAGCAGCCTTGGACGCTGCTGTTCCCAGCAGAAACCTCAGCCCATTACATTGCCAAGGCTACGAAGCACTGGGGGAGTTTGCAAAATAGGGGGGTAAATTAATAACTCAAAAATATAAAAAATTAACATCAGATATACCCTGTTGAAGAGGAAACACTCAGGTTCCCCGGCAGTGCTCCATTAGTACGTTTGACAGAATGCATTTCATGCTGACTTATGGCATTTGCCTGGTTAGAGTCATTAGAAACGTGGGTTTCTAGGGGAACCATGTATCCTTTGTTACAAAATTTCATCTATAATTTAGGGAAGCTGCTTTTGGTTCAAGTCTTGCCTTCGGGTTAACACATTGATAAATGTGTTTGCTTTGGATTTTTCCTTCCTTTTTGACTGCTGCTTTTCCTATTTTTTTTTTTTTCCCAGAAACTGCAACACCCATCTGTGCAAAAGACATCAGTGATGATTTGATGAAAGAGTTTGCATTCCTTTCTGGTGAGTATGGTGGACTTCTCCAGGGTCTCTCTCTCTGTACAGTAATTAAATTCTCCAGACGAACTTCTGTTCTATTTGGCAAAATGATACTCTACACATGATATTATCCATCAGGTAGTCTCCAGTGCTACTAGAAATGTTGTTAATAAAACATAGAGGCATTTTGAAAAAGCATATTAAGTTTCTGTCTCAAGCCACACTGTAAAATATTCTTGCATTCACTCAAGTGTTTTGCTTTGAAATTTATTTCTGTAGGTTTCAGACCAGCGTGCTGATTTGTCCTTCTGCCTTCTTTTGCTATCCCATGTAAAGCACACTCAGTCAATAAGGGAAACACATGGTACCTAATACGTTTGTTTCTACCACCTGTGTGTGTTGTGCTTGAAATCAGTGGCAGGATTTGACTCGGTTTTGCTATTCTGGTGATGTAAAAACCCCTCTGTAGCGACGGCAGCGTGTTTTCTGAGCTGACCGGCGGACCTGGGCTTTGCTGCTGGCCCTCCTGGAAAGCTCATTCAGGGAAGCATCCATGTCTTCATTCCAGGTGGCCGAGGGAAAGACAAGGCTTGGATTATCACCCTCCCTGACAACGCTCGCTTCCACGAGGTGCCCGAGGAGGTCATATCTAAAGTCTTAACGTACCTAACGTCAGTCCCGAGGTATGTGGCTCCCTTCTAGCTCTTGCCTGTGACGGGCAGAGGTGTTGGTCCTGCCTGGGTCAGGCAGGGGATCCTCAGGGTGATGCGACGCATGAGGGTGAGAGGCATCTTATTTCTCAGAGCAAGTAAGATGGAAAGGACAAATGATGCAAGCCCTTACAGTGTCCAGGTGTGGTATTTAATGTGCCAGTAGCTGCAGAGTAAGAAGTGGACATCATCCCTACGACTTGTCAGCCTGCGTGTATCATAAATTTAGTTTATTAAGTTTCTAATTAACAGCAAGCTTTTCTTAAGCTTTGACATGTGTCACCGCTTAAATATGCCATGCCACCGCAGAATAGTATTTTGACGTTTACAAACAGAGAGTCATTACCGTGGAAAAAGAGAAATGTAGCTGGAGGAAGAGATTAATTACAGGAACAAGCTGTTTGGGGTCCCCATTAGAGCCGATGGCTCAGCAGCGTGCCACAGCTCCCATTACCCGCTTGTGTCTCGGGGTTAAGCGGCTGACAGTCTGCCTATGCCACATACAGGGCTGTATACTTAGATTAATGGCCCTCCAATTTCTTGCTGCTGAGCCTGGTGACTCAGTTACCTGGAATGCTTAATTTCTTTGAATAATGTCTGTTTTGGCAAATATCTTCCTGCATGGAGAGCAGGTTGACAGCAGCTAGATGGGAGCTTTCTATCAGCAGCTGCCGAGGAAGCAGTACCATATTTAGCCACCTCTGCAGAAAATGTTTTAAAAAAAGAGCTTTTGGTTCCTCAGTTCTCTTTTTTGGGTGGACTCTGAAGTTTCGTGGGCTCCTGGCCAGACAGGACTGTCCTGGCATGGACAGGAGCGTGTTGTGGTGTGTGCTGGGCAAAGGGGTTTCTCCTCCTTGCTGTTCAGGTGGCCCTGTCTGTGCATCTGCACTTCCCAGCTCTGCCCCGTTTCTCCAGGGCTTCTTATTTCATATGGCTGTAAACACCCTGGCATTAGCATGATGAGCTGTCTTGCTGGCCCTCTAATAGGTCAAACTCAATTAAGAAACTAATGAGAGCTGTGAGCTTGCTGGTGATTCAAGCATGTTCAGCATGTTATTAGAAAAATTGCTTTAATCATGCTCCTCTGCTCCTACCCCCCACTGTAACAGCCTGCCTCAATACCTGACAGTCTTAAAAACATATGATTTTTAACATTCTGGAGTGGAAAAGGCTGTAGTGTCGGGGAGCAAGGAAAAGCATCATGTAGGTGAGGGTGGAAGGTGTGTGTCTGCTCGGGTACCCCTGGGTACACACCCATCAGTGTCATCACGTCATGGGATCAGAGCTCAGACTTTGGGCCAGAAAGTCCCTAAAACAGGTAAATATTTGACTTGTATGTCAGAGTTAGCTGTGGGTGCACTGACACCACCCTATGATGTACCTATGGGTGGGTACAGGAATATCAAAACCACACACACGATGCCTTTCCTAGGCAATCGGCAGCAAGGGCTGCGTAATGTCCCACTGATACTAGCGTGAGGAAACCTCATGGGATGTCGGGTTTGTAGTGTTTTGGGAAACTGAATTTCACGAGGCCTTTTTCTCCTGGAAATAATTGTTAGATAAAGGAGATAGATGCCATAAGCTAGTCTTTGCTCTGCAAGGTGAGCACATGAATAAAGCCAGGAGGAAGATGAGTCTTGTGGGCAAGCTGATTTTACTTTAGGCTTCCTGGGAACCGTGCTGCAGGCAGGCAGCAACTGCAGAAAGTCCTTGTATGGAAGAGCTGTACAGAAAAATAAGTAGCAGGTCCCCATCATCCACACCCCAAACATCCAACTCTAAGTGCGTGCAGTGGGCTGCCTGCCTGCCTTCAGGCTGGCTTGGTTGAGCAGCACCATGCGATGATGAGCTTGAAGGAGAGGCACGGGAAAGTGCGACAGATCCCGATGTTGGCAGAAATGAGACCCTGAGAATGATCTTGTTTGATTATCCAGCTTTTTGGTACTTAGGCAAGCTCTGCATGTTTCCCTTACATCAGGAAGTGAGGTACAAAGTGATTTAGAGCCGTGACTAATGACACGGAGTATTGAAGCAGCGAAGGGTGCTGTTGGCTATGAATAGGTCTGAATTTAAGTATCAGGCAGCAGGTCCTGCTCTGATCGCACCAGCCACAAGGAGTCTCTCAGGCCTGTGATAAATCTCACAACTGCAGACTCGGGGATCTGATTTCAAGTCCTCCTGCAAAACATCCCAAGTCTTTATTTTTAGTCTGGTGCATCCTGCAACACATACAAAATTAAAGGTAAGAACAAAAAAGTGACAAGAAGTACCCAGAGAGACTCATCCTCGCTCTGCTTACCTATCTCCATCTTTCTGCTGCTGGATGCAGCCTTAGTGAGAAAGCATTGATTTATTTTTATTGTCAGTCTAAAAAGTACATCGGAGGACTGGAAATCTGATAAACCTGCAAGGCCTGGGTTGCAAATAGTCACAGACTTGCTCTGCTAGCTCCAGAATGAATTAACAATTTCCCATGGTAGATTTCAAGGCTTTTGGACAGCAGGGAACTTTCTTCTTTCTGTCTGTGAGGAAACTGATAAAAGTAAATTACCATGCTGAGAGGCTACTCTCTGAATATAACCTTGGCCTGAGTAGATGGCATACTTTGGTGTATTTTTATTAACTGACAATGCTCTACAGTCTGGCTGCCTTTTCTAAATTACTTGAATTCTAGGGTCTTTCTTCAGGTTTTTTGATGATGACAGCAGTGCTGTGTAAACACTATATATATTTCTTTTTCAATTGCAGCCTGTTGGGAAATATCATGGGGAGTTGTTTCTCATTGGACAGAGACCTACCTTTCAAAATTTTAGGGTGTATTGAAAAACCAAAGGCTTTTATTTTTGCCTCAAACAGAAGAATCCTTTTGCCCCACTCCCACCTGCCCAGGTTATTTGTTTAACTCATGGTGGGGATGAACAGAGCTGGCAGAAACCTGCCTCATGTTGCCAAAACTATTTTAGCTAAAAGCGCTTGGTTGGAAAGTCATGCCGGATCCAGATCACAATGTATAACCTCAGACTTTATTACGTGCAGAAATTCTGTGTATGACCCATGTGTCAAATCGAGCATTCATTTTCTCTGCTCTTTTCTGGTATGCCTCAATGGCAATGTATAAATTTCCTTGAAACCTTCGCAGTTTGGGTGTGACGTTAGAGATCCATAGGATGTATTTGTAGGACAGCATTGGAGCTGTGCATCTCTACATGTCTTCAGTCAATTGTTATTAGGAGCCAAAGAGTGGTGTGGGTTTTTTCTTTCTTTTTTCTTAGCACACCTGCTAATTCCTTTTGAATATATTTGTCAAAGGTGTGCCTATCCCAGACTGGAGCAGCAAGATTTGCATTCAATGAAAGCTCCTGCACTGGCTTCAAGTGTCTTTTTTTTCCGTAGCGAAGTTGCCAAGTATTGTCTGCCATGTGATACTTCTGAGTAATCCACCGTGTGTTTTCGCTTGCCAAACACAAGAATTACCGAAGATGTGGTTGTGGCGGGCTGCTTGCATAGGGCCGTGCCCAGTGCAGATACCAGACCCAGCTCTTGGGAGCCAGCACATGTACTGGGAGCCTCTCCACATCACTGAGACACCCGGGTAGGGTGGCGTGAGACATGGCTATCCCATTTCAGTATCCGCGAAATGAATATTGTAAATATTACCTAAGTATCCTGTAAATACTCTCACATCAGAGGACTTGGTTACAGGCTGGCGTACCCTTACCTGTGTGAAAACGTGATTCCAGTTTGTAATTCAGAGTGCCCTGCAGTGTGTTTTGTCACGGGTTGAGCCTGCTTGAGCTGTGCTCAGCTAGGCTGGGAAGGTGATATTTGAATTACAGACAGGACCTCACCTGCGTGTTAGGTCACCTGCCAGACTGGGCATCCCCAGTGCTGCTCGCTTGCTTGGTAAGCCTGGGGATTTCAAAGCAACTTAAAGGATTTGGGTGTCAAAAGGGATGTCAGGAAGCCTGTGCTTGTGAAGTGAACCAGAACGTGTTGGAAATTGCCTCCCAGCAATCGCTGCCTCTCAAGTGGGGCTCGGGAGGTGCCGGGGAAGCTCCCACAGCCTATTCCAGCACCAGCTGCCCCTTCCCTCAGCCAGGCTGGTGTCACCCGGCCCTGCCTTGATGTCACCTCTGCTGCCTTGTGGCAAAGCAAGCTAGGAGTCATTGCCTGGATGCCATAACCCGGGCAAGCAGGTAGCAAGCTTTCTCCAAGGGAAGAGCTCAGCGGTGAGGACAGGGGTGTGCGTCTTGGGGCAGTGGCTGGTGGAGGTTTTTGGTCATCCCGGAGCTGCTCAGCAGGAGCCCAGCTGCCTCCAACCTCTACAAGGTCCTTCTCAAGCCCAATGCAAGTTTCAAGGGCAATTTGTTGTCTCCACCTCCTACACAACGCCCATTTCAAAGGTGATGCTTAACCCTGGGCTAACTGTAAGATGGGCTTCCCAAACTTCTTGTTGTAGTCCACTCAGGGAAATATTCTCAAATGGAGTTTTGGAAACGGTGGAAAATTCGAAGTGTGGTTTGCATTCTGTGTTTTTGTGTTTGGGGTTTTTGGGGGAAGAGAGTCACATTCCATTAAAATGTTATCTGGTTGTCGGTATTTTCTTATCTCATAGTCAACATGAGTCTGACACCAAATTTATCCTCATCCTGGACAGAAGATTGGACACATGGACATCAGTCAAAATGACTCTCCAAAAAATAGCAGTAAGTCCTGTTTAATGTTGATTTCTTTTAATGTGGTAAGTCATTATGCCCATGACGTATCACTTTGAGAAAACACTGGGAACCAGGAGCAATGATGCTTGTGCTTTCTCTCTAGGTCAGGGGTGTCAAACTCATTTTCGCTGGGGGCACATCAGCCTTGCGGGTTGCCTTCAAAAGGCTGAATGGAACTTTAGGACGGTATAAATATAATTACTCCTACGATCTCTGGTGAAAATGAGTTTGACACCCCTTCTCTAGATAGTGTTTTGTTTTACAGACCTATAATTATTTCATATACCCCATCTGACTGCATAAATGAGCTGTTTGGCTGTTAATGGATTAATTTGCTTGGTTTTGTACTTCATAGTGGTCCGAATGTGTTTTGTGCTATGTTCTGTGCTTTCGATGGGTGGGGAAGTTGGCTTCATGTATGTCCCTTCTAGACACTGGTTATTAGTGAGACTTATATTTTACCTAATTGTCAGTGATTGAAAGTGTTAGGTTCTTTAAAAAGGATTCACAAGCATTTGTATGTGGACATGGGTGGAAAAATCTATTTTAAATGTGTATGTATGCATTCATGTGTTTTAAGTATATATTATACATGTTCATATTATACATCATTAGATTCTGGACATATCTTAAAAGTAAGCTTTTTGCAACTCAGCAATGCATTGTGTCATGTGAAATCAGGGCGTACTATTACAGTATTGCATGCAGGTGTAGAGAAGTAATGCTTATTGGTGCATGGATAGATAGGAGCTAATTGATAAATGCTTTCCCAACTAGACCATGCCATGTGGGTAAGTCAGTGTGAATATTCTGGGCCTGTTGTTATTGCCTTTGTTTCTGCTTGTAATCGTTAAAGTTAAAGGCACTGGTCCATCTGATAGAGAATGAAGTAACAGTGTGTACTGAGAAAGAAAGGTCTTGCCTGATTCTGGTTAGTTCTGATAGAGTTAAGTCTTTTGCTATTTTAGTATTTAGTTCTGGTCCAGCTGAACTTGGCATTACAAGTGTCTAGGCTTTGATGGCATTTTGCTGATAGGCATCCAGTAGAAGGAAGAGGGTTACCTTTTTGCAATGTGCATGAGATACCACTGTCAATATTTTGGGTTCCAATTTTCTTGAATTTTATAAACTGAATTTCCAAGTATGGCAACCATTAGAGAAGCAGCAGCATTTAGAAAGTAGTTCTTTAAAGTGATCATCAACATTTAGTTCTGCTGCCAGTGTTTGAGCAGGTGCTAGTTCTAAGAGCATCCTTTAAGGATGATGTAGTTGCTTTGCATAGTTTGGAAGTCTCAAATGTGGAAAAATCCTCTCCTGATTTGTAGCTTCTACAGAAGTGCCATTCATTTTGTGCCTAATAAGAAGGTTTAATTGTTGTGTGACCTTTGAGCATACACACTATTTCTCTACCTGTATGTGCTGTATGTCCACGTGGCCAAGTGATTTTGCCTGTAGTATCAGGGATGTCTGTGTTCATAATGTGGAGGTGCTCTGTGCAAAGAGGAATGAGAAGCAGGAAACACGTGTCCACTACATCTTAAGACTTGGGAATCTTGCCTTAAAAACAGGGTCTGGCCCTAAAGGACTGACTTGGTGCTCAGGAGGTGTTTGACTGGACTTGCCTTTGTGCATCTAACTCAAAAAATTAAATCATGTTTTCTTTCCAATCAAAAACCATAACCCATGATGCAATTAAAAACATCTTTTTTTCTGATCTTTGTATAATTTTGGAATAAAGAAGTGCAAATAAGCTGAATTTGAAATACACAGTGTGTCCTATTTTTTTCAGCATATGTATATGCAATTGCAGCTCTGCAGTTATTCATCTGATCCAGAAAAATGTTGTATGAGACTGTACACGTTTTTATTTAACTCTTTATGTGGGTCTCTAATTATATGGGCAAATCAAACTCATGTTGGCACTACCTGCTTTGGGAAGCGAGGCCCCACGGCCAGGGTCGCACCTCTGGTTTAGGCAGGAGCATCTTTCCTTAATCCCCCCTCCCCAAAAATCATAAACAACTTTTTGAAATAATCACAGCGGGGGAAGAAAGGGAAGAGTAAAAGCCCTAAACCCAGAGCCCAATCCTCGAAGGAACGAGCTGGCCGCCTCTGCAGGCTCATTTTTGGCATTCCACCTTAAAAACCAACCCGGCGCTGGGAAAGGAGAGCGGGGCTGCCAGCCGGGAGCCGGGTGCCGGCAGGGCTGCCTGCTCTGCCTCCTGCCTGCCCCGCTGCCTGCCTGCCTGCCCCGGGAGCGGGGGCAGCGCCGCGGTTCCCCATCCCCATCCCGGGCACGGCGGGCGATGGCCGAGGCGGGTCCGCGGCGGGGCGGGCGCCGGGCCGGCGGGACTGCGGTAAGGTCCGGGCCCGGCGTGCTGCAGCGGCGGAGGACGGCGGTGGGGGGGGGGGGGACACACACCGCGGCGGCGAGAGGCCTTTTTGTACCGGGGAGGGCTTGGAGGGAGCGGGAATATTGACCGGAGCGATATTAATTGAGCAGCGGCGGGGCGGATTTTTTTTCAGGAGCATCTTTCGTGCGGGAATAGCCGGGGTGTTCTTGTCGGCCTTGGGCAGCGCTGTCCTGCAGCGCTTCTTCCAGCGCATCGCCGAAATGTCGTGGGAAAGGCTTGCTTTATTGCTCTTACCCTAAGAAAAATCATACGGGGCCCTAGGTAGAATTTGTGCTAATAGCATCTTTGGGCTTTAATTATGCAGGCGGCTAAAATAAAGGTAGCAGAGTGCTTTGGAGTTTCATTTTGGCTCTGGGGGAAGTTACAGCTCGAATTAGCAGTACCTGGCGTTTTGTTGTGTGGCTCTTCCTTTAAGGGGCAGCAGAAAGTCATTCACCTCAGCACATGTACAAGGACCACTAGTCTCAATCTCCATTGCTCAGAAATAAACTTACTGGCAAATAGAATCGTAGAATCATAGAATCATTTCGGTTGGAAGAGACCCTCAGGATCATCGAGTCCAACTACTTTTTCTTTATGTTTATTGATTTCCAACCTCATGAATGTCCCATTGAACTGCAGGGAATTCTCTGGAAATTGAATTCTTAAAATTAGGAGAAATTAAATAAATGTGTCAGGATGAGAGATTCTCTAAGCAGGTAATAACTGCAGTGCTTTCAATGCATGCCCTTTCTTGTGCTTTATTAGCCCAGTTCATCTGTATTGATTATATCAGAGCTGTCTACGTGGTTACAGTTGAGTGTGCATTTAAACAAGTTGCTGAACTGGGGCCTTAAGGTATGTGTGTTTGTGTCCCCAGAAGGGGATGAATGTTCTGAGCATGGTCTTTGGTCAGTGAGACAGTTAATAGTAGTGAAATGTTGCCAGCGATTTAGTGGAATTGTGCTGATAATTTTCTGCCTTTCCCGATATGCTGCAGAGGAATAGCAGAGGGCAAAGGCTTTAGAGGGTTCTTTTAGGTGTTCTATTACATAAACCCAAGTTTGTCAAATGCACAAGATTCTTTGTAGTGTTATAAATAATAAGATAAAACATAAGGCAAGATTAAGGACCCTTTCGTCTTTGCTTTCTTTAATATATTATGGGGAAGGGTTTTTTCCCGGCAGTATCTTCAGTATCATTAGAGTTTGGTGTGCAGGTAACTCCTCTACGCTTCAGCCTTTAGAAGACCTAGAATTGTAGCAGTGATTAAAAAAGATATAGTCCCTTCAGGAATATTATACTTGAGGAATTATTGATCTTTTCACATATATATATGTATATATAAATATATTTTTAACATTACATCCTTTCCCTTAAGTGTGTAAGAGGGCACAGGACGTGGTTTGATTCATGCTTTTCTGCGAGCTTATTTTTTGGCTTTTTTTTTTTTCTTTCTCCCGTGCTTGAAATATATAATGTATCATTTGCAAAGCTGTATTTCTTGTTTTTTCAGCTGCTCATTAAGTGCTGACCTTGATCTTATATGTGTAAGATCAGCTGAAAAATCCTGAAACAGTTTCTAAAGTGAGTAGAAATAAAATAATCTGTCCTGGAAACCCAGCTACCTCTGTGGTGAAGCATATTGAGGAGCTAAAGGGGTACAGTGGTGTGCGTATGGGACATAAAGTTATGTCAAAGAAGAATTTGCCCCTGTGGTGGATGTGGCAGAAGGGTTGAAGTGCCATGTTATGGTCTGTTCTTGTGTGTTATGTGGAACATGTTGGCATCCTGCGTTCATGAAACCGAAGGTGTCCAAAGGCACCTCTGCCCTCCGAGAGGCATTTCACACCTTGTCGCTATCGCAGTGTAGTTTTGGCAGGCGGCTCTGCTTGCCTCCTGATCCCTGCTCCATCTTCCTGGAGCTGTGGGCTTCCTGCCCAAGGTGTCATAGGAGTAGAAGTTCAAAGTCTACAGCTCCCCATTGGGGGATATGGTTTGGAGATCCAGGCCCTTCCTCCAGGGAGTCTGCTCTGCACATGAAGGGTGCATGTCAACAAGGACTTCAAGGAGTAGAAGAGGGCAAAGCAGACTCAGCTCTGCTTGAGGTGCCAAACAGGGTTAAAGGTGACAGGGGATGTAGTGGGGTAATGAAATAAGATGAAAGGAAGATGAATCTCTGGCTGGTTGTTCTTCTCAAAGCTATTGCTGATGCATTTTTCAGGAGGGGGTCAAGGTAGGAGCCTGAAGTTCAGAGACCTGAATACACTGTTGTGTTTCTGAGCTGGGAACAGGGAGTTTCCGCAAACTCCGTGGGACTTTGCCATTGGATTTGCCTCCAATGGACACATAACCATGCAGAAAGATGTAAAATTGCATCCTTTGAGTTCCTTTAAAGCGCTGAAGACTGCTGGTCTCACAAGGCTTTGGTTCAAGTCAGTTTGAGCCATTAACATCAGGGGTGCAGGGCCTGTCTTGGAGCAAATCCATCCTGTCCCTTGAGGTTTGCAGCTCGTGGTGGCTCCTTGGTGGTGTCTTTGAAACCTTGTTGGAGGATGCTACTGTTGTTCTGTCTGCAGGGAAATGGCCACAGGGAAAAGACCAGGCTGTGAAATGAGGCAAACACGGACATAAGGGTGAGTGTGAGGGAATGACACATTCTGGACTCACAGCTCTGCAGGAACGGGCACAACATTGCTGTAAATGCTGGCTGGCAGGTCTCTTCCTGGGATGTCCTAGTGCTGTGGGACATGCTGGAGCATGAGGAGTGTCAAGGACTAGCCGGGTGAGCCAACAGGCCTGGAAATAGCAATAACAGCGTTTACTGGGTCCAACGGAGAGCCAGCACGGTGAGGTGCGAGAGGCAGCCAGCTTCTCTGGGATGCGCTGGAGGATGCGTGTTGGGCTTGCCAGAGACTTTCCAGTGAAATATTAATGCTGTAAATTTTCAGTTCATTCAAAATGTCTACAAGCCTGTGCCAGTTCTAGTGGTGCTTTCTTCAGTGAAGGTTTTCTGCATCCCAGGCTGAGATTCTTCTCAACCTCGAAGTGAGGAACCACTCCAGCTCCTCAGAGATATCCAACAGGAAGAGGACGATTTTCTTTCTAGTAATATGGTGAAGCTGAAGTTAAAAATCCTGAGCTGAGCAGGATCTCTGAGATGGACTTCTCTGTGCCTGGTAGCTGGGCTGCTGGAGGGCCTGTCTGCCATTGTCTTGCAGGAGAGCTCATTTTCCTTGTAGAGCTAATTAAACAGGCATTGAAGCAATTAGCTGAACCTGGAGCTCCTGCAGCCTCTCACCCACACCTTCTTGGGCAAGACCTGTGTCAGAGCTGTGAAGGTCTGGTGACTCCATGGCCAGGTTTAGACCTTTGACCCATCTGGAGGTTTGATCGGGTTGGAGGTTGGTTCCTTGGGTCTCTCGCAGTTGTAGCCATCGCTGTCTAACAGAGGTGCAGTGACCAGGGCCTGGAGCCAGCACAAACGTCTTCGTTATTTAGTGGCTTGCTCTGGTTTCTAACACCAAATCTTTGTCCCTTGCACCACTCTTGTTGACTTCCAAAGGATATGAATTTGGCACTTCATTCATATTCATTTCTTTTTTTTTTCTTTTTTTTTTTTCTGACTCCTGCTTAAAATAACAGCAGATCCATATATTTTTGTGGGTTATTTGATCCTAAAACTTACTGTCCGTTTCTAAGTTAAGTTGTGGGCAATGGAAGCCACAACCTGACCTTTTCTACACAAGAAAACATAGCGAATGAGTTACAATGCAGTTCATGGGTGTCTCATCTCAACTCTAAATCATGCCTTTTTTGAACAACACTAATGCATGTTTATGGGAGCGATCTTTGTTTTGGAGGCACAGATTAAATGTCCTGCAGTGCAAAATACTTAAACACATTCATTACTCTCATACTTGCTGTAGATACTACTATCATCTTTCTTGGAGGATAATGGAGGAGGATAAAATAACGAGGAATACATGGTGAAATGTAACCTGGCCTGACAGGATGTCAGAGAAAATCATGTGTCTTAATTACCTCAATTCTTTGCATCATGCACTTATCCATAATTTAATGATATGTCTCCTACTTTCTTAAAAATTCTTTTTCATTCTCAAGCACCCTTTTCACAGATCTATTTAAAAATGCACCTGCCAACCATATGCTTGAAAAAAGGCTCCAGCAGCGTAGACAGGAAATTCCAAATTCTTACCACAAATTAAATGTTGCTTGGTAATTACCAGGAACAAGAAGAGTATGCTACATGCAGTTATAGGATAATTAGTGAGTTTGGCAATCAGTTTTGCTTCCCCAATCTGTCTGTCATTCCCCTCGATGTTCCAACCCTCTGTTCCCTGCTAAGTCATAAATTCACTCCCCAGGTTATAATGCAGAATATAATATATAGTATTAAAGTTTCTAATAAGTGACCCTCCAAGGTGCATGGCTGAACTCCCGCCTGTTCCAAAGGGAAGTGGGGATGGACAATCCTCCTGCAGTTACATCCCATATCTCTAAACCACTTACAGTGTCTCCCTTCTGTTTTGAAAACAAGGAAAGGTTATCATGGCAATCAGATACAAAATTCTGAGATCTGAGTGATTTCCCCTCTTTTCAGGGCATTTGAGAGCTGTTGTTGGACCTACCACATCCCCAGGTTGCACGTTGTCTCTGTTTCCTTGCAGGCGTCTTTCCCAGGGAACCTGCACTTAGTGATGGTTCTTCGTCCCACGGGGTTTTTCCAGCGCACCTTCACTGACATTGGATTTCGGTTCAGTCAGGAGGATTTTCTACTCAAGTTACCGGTACGAACTTGCAGAGATGTTGTGCCTGTGTGTGGCCAGAGGCTGCCAGTGCCCCTTGGGTTGGGGGGTGATGGTGTCACACTCTGCAGGCACCTATGTGAAGACAAACTGGAGCATCTCTGCCACAAGTGCCCTATTTCCACCAAATCTTCCTCCAGCAAATCTCTCTTGCAGCATTTTTCAGCTCCCTTGTGCACAGTTTGCTCCCCACTGAGAATGTCCATGGTAGTGGGTGATGGGGTTCTCAGGCTGTCCTCATCTCCCATGTAGGCTGCATGCCTCTGTGGAGGATAAAACCACGCTTGGGAATTCTTTTTAATGTGTGAAAAGTCAAAAGACATGTCTAGTGAATCTTTTGCTATGGATTCCACCCATGATTGCCATTTTCATCTCAGTGTAAACTCCATACCAACATCACGTTGGTATTTGTTTCTAAAATAGCAGCTGAAGTGGGTTTATAGTCTCAAGTCAAAGTTTCCGAGATTTCTAAAGTCACCTTGATTATAGGGCATAATGAGAGTAATTAAGAGAAGAAGAGTACATTTATGGAATCTAAGGCTGACGCAATTACAAACCCACAAAACCAGCCAGTGTTTTCCTTTAGAAAGTAATATGATGTTCACAGGCTTTGCATTTTTCACTCTAAAATGGTTCTCATTTGCACAGTTTTGAAAATTCATGATTATCCCAGAGCAGATCAAGACACAAAAACTCATGAGCATATATTACACAAAAACTTATATTTATGTGAAATTGGCCAAGGCTTTGTGATGTATCAAAATGTTTACATTTTTTCCAGATTACTGGTCATCCCTTGTCAAAAACCTGCATCACCTTTGCTTTCAGCTCTGTTCTGCAGGCAAACACTGCAGCATCTCACTGTGCTTTGCATTCAAGGAAGCAAGCACCTGGGAGATGAGGGTTGACGTATGAAAATGGTCAAGTATGTCAAATAAAAGCCATGTTAAGCCATAACCATAAGAAGAAAGCCATACTATAGAGCAATATTTAGAGCTTTCAGATACATAAAATACTTGTAGGTTTGATCTGTGTGTGACTTGAGCAGAAGTGATGATCGACCAGCTAACGGTGTTGCCTTGTTTGTAGGTTGTTATGCTGAGCTCGGTTAGTGACCTGCTGACATACATTGATGAACAACAATTAACCCCGGAGTTTGGTGGCACCCTGGAGTATTGCCACAGCGAGTGGGTCATCTTCAGGACTGTACGTACCAGGGCTGAGTACCAGGCTCTCGGGGGCTCGGGGTGGATTGAGGAAGGTTTTTCTGTAAGGCAATGAGCAATGGGCAGCTGAAAGCGACCCCAGAAGCCAACTGCATTTCCTCCATCAGATTTGTGAAGGACTCAAGTGGAGTTAAGCACTTGATGGGTTTATAAGGGAACTGGATGATTAACTCCCTCAGGCTCCTTTTGAAACTTCTCCCAAGAGATCTGTCTTCTTAAGTCTTTATTAAAATTCCCTTAATGGTAGATACAAAATAGGCCGTTTTTTTGTTTGTTTGTTTGTTTTTTTAATCATGGTTGCTTCGTGTCATTAATATTGTACATGTGTTTGGGAACCAGGGCAATGAGACTGTTTTCTGCTTACTGACTGAATGCAGAGAATTCAGAAAATTGCCTTTTATTTTTTTTTATTTGCAAGAATTTTCCTTTAATATTGCCAGGAATAAGGCATTTGATTCCCTGAGCTGTGCAATGCTGTGTGTTTCTGTGCCTCCTGTACAGTCTTAGTTTTCACTGGGACTTTGTCTCCCAGATTAATGGCAGGTTGGATTCCCAGTTACCTTCCCAACAAACCAAAGCACTAATGAAAAATGTACCAGGTATCCTAGTGCCCCTTATCCTGCCACATTATCCACACCAGCACATGTGGAGCTCAGTATAAAGACAAAAGCAGAAGACATTGTAGCTGGAATAACTGAAGCTGTTGCTTGTGCCATTAACTTTGTGCCAGTTTACACTGATGCACTGCCAAATTAATGAATTTTTAAAATTTTTGGCTCGTAGTTTTGTTCTGTTGCATGGTATGTTAAAGCAATAATAGCATAGCTCTCACACTTGGAGACGAAAAACGACAAAATGAATGTCAAAAAATGTTAGCCTAAGAAAATGATGAGTTTCTAGAAAATAGCTGCATATGGTAGATAAATGTCCATATGAAAAATCTCTCTCAAAATGCCCTTGTAGCATGCTCATAAAATATTTTCTGAAGTTTCCATGGAACATACATGCTGTCTAAAGAAAATATAAATGTGATCTGTTACATTTGAGTTTATTACCCTGTTTCCAAGGGCAGAGCTGGCGCTGTGTGTGTGTCCTGCAGGGGACAAAGTTTCGAGCCTCAGCAAGGCTGTGTCCTCTGCTTTTGTGGTCATTCACCACCAGCTGAGCAGGAGATGGGCAGCTCCTCATTGATCTGATCTTTCCTTTGTGCAACTGGGGGGGAAGATCAGAGCAAAGAGTGGGGCCAGGAGATCCCCACCTTGCCCCATGGTGTGGGAGCCGTTTGGCATCCAGAGCTCCCAGTGGCTGTCTTGGATGTGCTGGGGAGGTACCGGCAGCACTCATGTCCATCCCACAGTCTCCAGTTTGTCTCTGACACATTGCTTAGCTCCCACCCTTGTCCTCTTGGTGGAGGAGGTGGCCATGATGCCAGGCTGCCTTGTAACCCACCATTTGGGCTTGCACAGCTGGAAACATTCATCACCAAGAAGCCAAATACATCTCCAAAATCCTACTGCCTGGAGGTGGTTCCCAGCGTGGGTTAACCAGAGGAGAAGAACAATAGAAGAGGAATTAGAGGAATATGCGAGATGGATCCTATGGTGGCTTCTACTGCAGACCTCCAGTTTGTGGTAGGAAAAATCTCGGAGTACACAAGAGCAGGCAGCAGAAAACAAATCAGGATGTGTCTCTGCCCAATACTATCCTTATTAAAGTCCATGTTGTGGACTCAAACAGCACTAAAAGCCACATGTTGGTGGCCACTAGCTAATGCACCACAGCACCCATCACCTCGTCTGCAGTGGGCATCCCACCCACCTCGCTCAGACCAAGCTGTTGGGCTCCCCTGCAGACCTCAGCCTCGGCTCCTCGCACACCATTAATGAGCTGTAGGAATATCCTGAATCCCAAGCTGATTGCAATTATCATCTCCCACTAGGCGATAGAGAGTTTTGCACTAACCGTGAAGGAAATTGCACAGATGTTACAGTCCTTTGGCACGGAGCTGGCAGAGACAGAGCTACCAGACGACATGTATTCAATCGAGCGCATCCTGGCCCTGCGCACAGAAAAGTACTACCAGCTCAAGGTATGTGTCTTCAGCAGCTCCACCGTGGGTTTCCAGACCCTGTTTGCACAGCAAGATGGGATTTCTGGGATGTGACTGCCTGTTTGTTTGGTGCCCGCTTCTCCTTCCCTCCCATGCATGTGTATGTGTTGACAGACTAAGTGAAACACAGCGTGACTGTTTCTGTATGTTACCCTTACATTTGCCATCCAGCCAAGTAAATCACCCTGCCAGCATCCAGCAAAACTCTCAGCTGCCGCCTGCTTGCTGGCGGCAGAAGTTGGTGACTCCAGTGAGCTCCTCTTGTGGGCTTTGCATGTCTTGTGGCTTTGGCACCTGTGGGTCCGTGCCCCGATGGGGTTCCCTCTGTTTCACCCCCATGGCTGGAGGAAGCTGCACCCAAAGATCCCCAGTGGGTCTGGAGGGATGGTTTGTCCCTGGGTCCCTCTGCCTGATGCGGCTTCCCCGGCGGTATTTGGGGAACTGTGCTGGAGGGCATCAAAGGCAAGGATTTCATCTGACTGCATAGGACAGAACATTCCTGATGTGATCCCTGTCTTCATGTGGGCCTTCATGTTTCATCTTAAACAACATTCCTGTCTTTAATATTTCAAGGTTGTTTTTTTTTCAACTATCTGGGATTGGGACTACAGTTATTAGAGGATTTAGTGGAAGCTTTAGTGCAACCAGCTACTGCTGTATCCAGCTGTTGTCCTTGCTGCTCCTGCATCTTTCTAGGGACAGCATAGGCCTGTCCCCAAACCCTCATGATTCCCATGCCGATAGCCATGCTGTGTGGCTGAAGAAAGAGGTCCTTTGCGTTATGACAGGGCTGATTTACATAAGTCAAAGAAGTGTATCTATTTTCATTTATAGTCGTTTGTCATTCACGTGACAGTGAGTTCCCAGAAGGCTGCCTGTAAGCAATACGCAGAATGACTTCCAAAGTGCGCTGTGTGTAGGCATAAATGTATGTCTATATGTATAGAAAGCATCATTATAGATACTGCCAATAGTCCTTTATTTCTTCTTTGAAAATAAAGAGAGCTTAATATAAAACAGCAGCTACATACGTTGCAATATGACTTACTGACTTAAACTTCGTGCTTAAGACTACAGCCAAAGTGTAGGGGGCAAATATCAGCTACACAATGTAGTCCTGTCTGTGAACCAGTCAGTAATACACACTTCCCTCTGTGGAGAAATAAAATGCTGTGTGTTTTCATTTGCATACAAAGCACAGGAGCACTTAGAACAAGGCATCTGTTGCTTTTAATGCCTTGTCTATTAATTTCAAATATCAAACCAAATCATTGGCTTTTGAATGAAAGTCCATTGGCTTTTTTCTTTTGTTCCATCTAAGACCAGGAAAGATAAAAGCAGATGAGAAACTGTGCACAGATTGTGGTGACAGCAAGACATGAGATCCTTGTCTCTCTCATGACAACCCCAAGATTGGTACAGCCGATTCCTGAATTCAGATAATGAGTCGGTCAGAATAATTTATGCAGCTGTGATACTGAACAGAAGCTGGTTGCAGATACAATGAAAAAAAATGACAGAAATTAATTAAACAGAGTAACTAAGAAATTAACCTCTTTGATATATTGAAGGGGAAAAAATCAAGCTAACACCTGTTTGACAGTTGGGCTACTTTGTCTTGCATATCATGAAAGGCTTTGAATCAAAAGGGGAAGGCAGGGCTCTGTTGAGTGAGATGTAAGAGGCTGAATTAGCAGCCACCCGTGGTCTAAAGTGTACTGCTAAATTCCTCTTTGCTTTTGAGTCTCCTGGATGTGGTAGTATCAAAAGGAGATGAGGTTTTAGCCTTGTGGTCATCTTCTGCGACGTTTTAGTGATAGGGATGCAAACTGGCAGTGGACGCTTTGTGTGTGGGAGAGAAGCGGCTCCTGTGGCCGCGTCCTTCTGCTCCTGGGCTGCTGCCCTGGAGATGCTGTTATGTTTAGGTTGCTCTGAGCTGTCTGGAGCAGGCAGATGTTTAATCAAGTCTATGCTTTCTGAATCTTTTCCCTAAAATGGTTTTGCCATTGTTTATCTTGTAATAGAAATCTAGCCATCTCCTAGGATGGGCTTTAACTCTTCTAGGAGCTGGCTCTGCAAAGGAACCACACACAGATCTCTCCTTCAGGGCTTCTTCCAGCTTAGTGCATCAGCCACATCTATTTTTTCCTTCCTTCTCACCTCTGTGTTTGGTCTCTTTGTTTCTGAAAATAATTGACCAAATGCACCTGTTTGCTTTGGGGCTGAGCCCAGCACAGCACAAAGTACCTCAGCTGATGCTAATGAACACACCAAGGGTTTAAATTTTCCCTGACCGGAGGTTATACTGATTTGCCTCTACATGTAAAGGCTCTAGCAGGTGGTGCTATGTGGTGTCAGTCGCAGCTTTGTTCTACTGTGGGATTGTCTTCCTACAACCTCCTGTGATGATCTTGATGGAGAATCAAAGCCTCCAAGCTGCAGAAATATTTGCTTGAATACATGAACTTGTGGATAAATATCCGATACAAGCTTGCCTGCTCGCCAAGAGATACCTGTGGGCGTGCTGTCCTCCTGCCTCTTGAATCATTTTGTGGCCTAATGTTTTCATGCGTGCCAGTTTGCACCCAGCCTGGTGACCAGTCCATGGTTCAGCCTTCTCTAGCTCCAGGGGCTAACCCCACATTAAGGTGGCTAAAACATCTGCTGAGAGTCCTTTGCTCTGATGGATACTGGTGCTTCATTTCATACGGGGAAACTAAGGCAGGAGAGACATGGAATGACTTTTCCTTACCTAACCAAAATAGCCTGAATCAGAAATGTTTTGCATTATACAGGAAGATATTACAGCAGTCACAAAAGAGGGAAACTTGCTTTTGAGCAGTTTTGAAGAGCCTGACTCTGGGGATTGTGGTCAGGACCAGCAGCACGAGAGGCCTGGGGACTGGGAGACTGTGAATCGGTGAGTGCACCGTGTTCCTAATTTGCCTGATTTTTTGAGTGAAAACACGTCATTTCAGGGTAGATGTGTTGTTTAGGTCACCTATCAAATGGGTAAAGACAAAGATACCAGAGTTTTGCTTCAGACCCATCAAATTGCTGGGTGATTTCTGTCAAACATCTTTGACCTGCTCTGATTTTTTCCCCCACTGATATGGTGAGGCTGTGCAGCAGACACAGAGTTCTCCCATGCCAGGGTCCTGGGTATTTTTCAGACAAGTGGAGATAGCAACAACTGCTACAGACAGCTCTCTTCATTGGCAGTGATGATTTTATTAAAGTTCTCTCTGAGATCTTCACAAGTCGTACATACATGTAATGAACTTGGGTTCAGAAGACCTGAATAGATGATCTCTAGAGCTTGTCCATCTCTAGTTGTCGTCTATGTGCAAACCCTGTTCCAATCCTATCCTTTTTCTGCGCTTAAGGTTGCTTGGTCAGCTGCGTGAGATGGAGACTGCTTTTGATGGCTTCTGGGAAAAACATCAGTTAAAAATGGAGCAATATTTACAACTGTGGAAGTTTGAGCAAAGTTTTCAGGAGGTATGATCAGATGCACTTCTGCTGGCAGAAGGAAGAGTTGGAGACGAAAACGAGAGGAGGAAAGTTTTTATGCTTTTATTTTTAGAGTGTTTAATTTATGCTACTGTTCTTTGGCTCTGGCAGAACTAGCTAACTTGGGGGAGACCACTGTGCTTCCTCATTCAGAGCTAATTTAGGTATCACTGCCCTGCAGTCGCATAGGTTTTGCTGATAGAGCATCTTCAAATTTAGAAATTAGTTCTTGGACACTAGTTTTATTATTGGATTTAGCAGTCTTGTCTAAAGCGTGATTAATTTTGGTCTGAGAATGATTTTCTGCCTGTGCTTTGTATCCTTTTGCAGCAGTCTTCTTCTTTATGTCTAGGTCAAGAATGCCATTGAATTTTTAATGGGTCAGCAAGCGGAGCTGCCTGACACTGGCGACAGTGTCCCTCAAGTAAAACAGAGGCTCAAGGACTTGGGTCATTTCGATGGTATGGCTCAGGTGAGATAATCTTTCACAGAAAGAGGCGCTAATGAAATGTAAGAGGTACATCCTATATTTGTGGTAGGAGGTTTTTTTTCTGAATTTACCTGGTTCTGGTGTAATTTGTTCACAAGTGGCTGCACGAAAGGATTGATTTCACGTCTTAGCTCTGCGCAGCAACACTGTGATCACTCTGAAAGCCAGGAACAGGGTATTTAATTATCACGGTTAAAATAAATTGCTGAGCCACCACGAAAATCCAGAACAGATAAATGTCTGAACATAGGGGAGGCGTGGGAGTTAATGAGCTGGAAGAAGAATTATTTATACGTTAAATGCTTTAGCAGTGCTAATAGGCAGAGACTTGTTACCAGGCACATGGAGAAGCCAAAAAGTTGCTATCTTGACATATCTGCAATTTGAACGTAACATATGGATGAAGACTAAGAGATGTAGGGAAAAGAAGAATGAAGAGAGAGGATTCACAGGAGCCCAACTGAGGATGTGATCCCTGTAAAGGGATGTGCTTGGCAAATGGGCCAGGTCAGTGGAGAAATCCTGAGCGACCTGGACACAACCTGCAGAGGTTTCTTTGAAAATAAGAGTCCTAGGGGAAAGGTCTAAGGCTTTTTTTGCCATTTGGAAGAAATGTTTGTGGAAAGAGAGAGAGGAGGAACCAAAGGCCAGGTAGATAGGGTGAGACAGGGCAGCAGTGCCAGCACAAAGCCAACCCTGGAGGGGACGTAACCATTACACTGACCAAGATGTGCAGACTGCATAATGAGTTCTTTGCATCAAGCTTTGCTGCAAAGGGTTTGGTTTGTTTTCACCATAAACCTTAACTGCTCAGATTCCCTTTCATGCTGATGAGCGTAGTGTAGCTAAAATGGACGTCAGCTGCATTTTTTTCAGAGTGCAGTTTCTGGAGACGGTAGCAACGCGTTGTCAGCAGCCATTCACAGCATTGCTAGTTTGGAGAAATACTGTGTCCTTCTTCATCCTCCTTTTGGATAGCAAAAGTTTTTTTTCCCAGATGATGGGTGCCATTTTATCCTGCATAAGCCACCCATTCTGGCTACTCCTAATGGCAGTCATCTCCATGGGTACCTGACATCTGGTAAGACGAGAAAGTGCATGTTGTTATATGTAGATATTTTGGCATTATTTCAGTAAGAGTGCAATCCATTCTCTTCCTTTCACTGAAGGATCTGATAGGGAAGGCTCAGGTGGTGATACTACACGGACACCAGCTAGCAGCAAATCATCACTACGCGCTCAACTTAATCTGCCAGCAATGCAACGAGCTGCGGCACCATTCCGATGTCTTGTCCGATGAGATCAAAAGGAAGCAGATGCGGCTGCAGAAGACCTTGGATCTACATACCCACCTTCAGCAGGTAGAGTTCAGAGACACAGTGTCCTGAGAAGTAGATAGTTAGCTTCTCCGTGGGCTTAGGATCTTTGCTTCTTAGCTGGAATCATCTGAAACTTGCAGCTTTGTTGCAGCAGTTCATGGTAGGAGTTGTTCCCCAGAGGCTGCAGTAGTGCTTTGCCTCTGACTTAGCTGGTTAAGTTAGCAAACAGATATCTGCTAGCATTGTGAATAGTCAGCAGAAATAAGTGGGCATCTCCAGAGGGTGATACAGAACACCAAAGTTCAGCTGCTGCTATTGGTCATGCTTTTGTGCTGCATCCATGTATTAATTGACTTTTGAGGTTTTCCTACCCAGTGCAATAGCGGTAATGCTTTGAGATAAACTCCAGTCCTTTTTTTTTTCTTAGCAATTTATTAAGAATGAACATAGCTGACTGTAAAATAAGGTGACAGATTGGTAGATAGGCACAGCTGCTGTGTGCTAGCATGGAAGTGGAGTCATGTGGCTCCAATGCTCTTTGATATCTTAATCAGCATCAAAAATTCATTTAGGGAAATTCATGTTAATTAGGCCAGAAGGCACATGAGTGTAATATGCTTGAGGCCATTAAGAGAGGCAGCAAAGTCTGACCCTGTTCTATTTCACTAGTTTGGAGGACTAGGGAACTTTTTTTTTAATCTTTGTGCTCCACTTCAATATTGTATTAATCTGTGGGGACGGATGATTCCTCAGCAGCCTCTTGGCTGCAGGGCAGTGTCCTGTCCTGGTACCTGTGCGTTTTAAAAGCAGATTTTTAAAATGCAATTTTGAATCATGTTATTTTATTTAAAAAACGAAACAAAGCAAAAACTTGAATGCGATTACTTTGACCATTCCTCACAGTTCAGGTTTGTGCTGAGTCAAGTATTTATCTCAAGAAACCCGCCTGTCTCGTCATAAACTCTGTAGTGCCCCTTTCAGCTTTCTGAGTTGGATAAATAAAGATTTGCTTATCATTTGTTTCACGTATGCACTAAATAGTGCTTCTGTGCCAGTTATACTGCTGGTTTTATCCAGGTACAAGTGGGAATACAACTTGGCTGGGTATGTTGAGGACTGCAGTCACCCCCAGAAAAAATGTGGCCTTTCTACTTTCTAATCAAGATGCAATAGCTGCTGAGCTCTTGAGGAGCTCTAATTATCTCCATGTTGAAGATACAGACCCAGTAAATGGTATTCCTCATGGGAACCTTGATTCAGTAGGGATGACACTGATTGTCTCGCTCCCTGTGTTTGCCCCATGCTGTTTCCAGGCTTTGCAGTGCTGTGATGAAGGCGCTTACCTGCTCGCCAACCAGCAGATGGACAAGTGCCAGTCTAAAGAAGGCGCTCAGAAAGCTCTCCAGGACATCGAAAGATTTCTTGAAACCTCTTCAGCCTACTTAAACTATGATCCCCAAGCCCTACACTATGATTTCGAGTCAGTCTTAACATCCGAATTGAAGGTAAGCAACCCCTCCAGTTCCTTGTTACACAAGTCAGAAGCGAGATCAGACTGTGTTGCAGTGTCATCAGCTTTATAGTCCTCTGTTTTTGGTCAAAGTACAAAATAATGGTAGTTATTTGATTATGGGAGTCTTTTTCACTCTTTGCAGTGCCAGATACAGTCGGTGCAGGTCAAGCTTGAAAACGTTCGAAGCATGTTTGAGAATCGTCAGTCTTGTTTCAAGAAACTGTTGGATAAACACGTGCGACCTGTCCAGTTAGTAGCCCCTCGGCCAGAAAATCCACCAAGATCAAAATCACCATTATTCTCTCCTAAACATGGTAAAGTATTTTAAGTTTATGGTATTTTCAGATGGTAATATTGCTTTGAGGCAAGAAGGGTAAGGCTAAGGATGATTTTGAGAAAGCAACTAGACCTTGATGGCTGATACAGAGTTGTTGTATAATGCTAAATGCACATGAGATGATGTATTATCTTTCCTATTTTTGTGTCTAGCTTCCCATACCTGTGTGAAGAATGGGGCTGGTTGCTTGGTATTTATTTTCACTTCTTACTCAGTGAAAAAAGAGAGCTGTAAACAGCACATCCTTCCAGTTCTGTTACTGGCATCCTACTGGACTGAAAAATGGTGGATTAGTACTAAAGGGAACAAGGGCAAGTTTATAAATTTATTCTCTCTGTCAGTCTCCATAACTGACTTGAGCTGGAACTGATATAGAGTTAGACTGATGTTTGTAAAGGAGCTTGGAGAAATGAGGAGTTCAAATCTCATGGACAGAAATGAGCTGGATACTTTAACTCCCCTTGATTCTTTGAGAATGTCTTCCTTAAATTCCAATTGTGGAATAATTAATGCCCATGAAGGTACAAATTCTGGTTGAACTGAGGTCACTGAGTGTTCTGCTTTGATTGTGATAATGGGATCTGGCACAATGTAAGCTTTAAATGATAATATTAAAAATTCCATCCTTGGCAGCCCTGTATGTATCAGAATTAAAAAGTATTCCAAAGTAAAGTCCATGTATTTTAAGCCAGGGACATGCTAAGTCATGTGGGAATATTAAATTCAGTGATCTGACTGTATAAAGCAATTAAACATTTGTGTTTTAACACAAAGTTTTTACGATGGATTAATGAATATTGGTTATAGTGAATTGTAGCAGGTGCCATGCAAACAGTACAAGTGGCTCCAAATCAAGGAGTGACTGATGTAAAAACTCAAGCTGGTGGAGAGATGGGAATGAAGCTGGACACAGCGAGGGGAACTTAGCTGCTCAAGATGCAGGCCAGTGAAGCAAATTAATCCAAAAGTTCCTTTTCTTGAGGCTGATGCTGTCTTCACTAGATCACACTGCCCTCTGAACCCCTTTCCCTCAACCAGGAAAAAAGCTCAGAGTCTTTAGAGTATTGCCAGTTTTACCTCATGTAACTTTTCCAGCTTTCTAGAAACAGACAAGTGTTAAGGAGGAATTATTGACTTAAAGATTAGGCATAAATCAGTGGCCACCTCCATGGGATGTTGTGACACCATCATCAATCAGTTGGACTTGTTTCATTCCTTTATGGGATGCATGTTTTTCTAGCAAAGGCTCAGTTACCTGCAAGCACAGGTATCCTCCATTAATCCTTTTCCTGAAACAGATGATCAAGTGTGTTGAAATGAGCACAGCCAGCATGTGGGGAAAGACAAAAGGCTTCTCTTTGGATAGATCGTGCCAAGAGAGCTTTTTAATAAGGCCTCTGTTTGACAGAAAGCATCAAAATGCTGCAGGCCTGCTGGTGTGATGTGCAGTGTCAAAGCCGCATGCTGGGATCTGCTGGGAGAGCTCTGGGATGGATGAGTTCGTGGTGTGGATTGAAACCAAACCACCTCTGAGTGCATTACTCTTGTCCTCAATTCCTTTCTTTCTTTTGTTCCCCCCCCATTCTTTTTCTGCCTGAGGACAGATGCTTCCTCTTTCATCTTAGCCTTGGATTTGAAGCTTGTCTGATAAATGCGATTCTAGTTTTGAAACCACTTTTTTTGGGGAAAAAAAGAGTAAACCTCTTCCATCCTGAGCCATAAAGCATAGCAAGGTGCGTGGAAGTGGTACAGTGGAGCTGGAGGGCTGGAGTAAACTCACTCTCACAACAAAACACTGAGCTGCAGCCTCTGACCATCCAACTTCCCATCCATGTTCCCTTCATCCCAATGGGAGTCTCCCAGTAGGACCACTGGGAAGTCCTCATTTCTTCTAGGTCTTCCTGTCCATGATGGGTCACACCCCACGTATGCTTCTGATCTGCTCCCCAGCATCCAGATCCCTCTCCTTCCTCATTCGGGGTGTTAACAAGAGGAGGTTTAAGGCCCCCTTGGTGTGATAATATGTAATAACTTTATCTTAAGCAGCCCCATGTTCAGATGGAGTCCCTGCTCTCCATGTGGGTGTGCACTTTTCTGCATTTATTTTGTTCCTTACATCTTCTGTGTTGCAAAAGTAGCTCTTTCGGTGTCAGCACTGTTCAAAACTTTGATCTAGACACAGCTGCTGTTGCATTCGTACGTGTTGTGATGCCTTTTACACCCTAATGGAAAGATAGTTCTTTAGTCTGCTTTTTTTTTTTTTTTTTTTACTTTACTGGCATTTCTTTTCTATTTGTAAATGAGGTGAGCATTGCACATCAGAACGTGTTTATTTTTGGTTTATCTCAGAGTTTGGGGCTGCAGCCTGACACGTGGATCTGTCGCTGAGGCTGGAGCCGGCACGATGCAGGAGAAATTGATTTTTGCCATTCACATTGAGGGAAAAAACCCTTTGGGTGAAGAATTGTCCTATGGACTATTCTGGAGTAAGAAGTACCGGAAAGATGACATATACATTTTTGGGGAGATGGATGTTTTATTTTTAAGCTTCCAGTTTACCTCTTTAACCCGAAGTATTACAACTTGTAATTATTTACTGACATGATCAATAAGTTCTTCCAAGGTGAAGAAACGGTTTATACCAGCTGAGCATCTTGCCTTGTGTTCATAAAAGGACTTTAAAATGGTGTCCCAGGAGGTGATATTCCTTTTGGTAGTTTATTTGATTTTGTTGTTTTCTATCATTTGCACAGGCTTCACAGACTTTGTTAGGTTTTGATGAGAGTATTCACTTAATGGACTTTCTTTTTTTTCTGATTACTTTTTACTTTATGGCCTTTATGACCATTAGTGTGACTTGTGTTATTTGGTATTCAGTATTGTTGTTTGAGATACCCTTTATTTTGTCAGTTTGCTTGTAGCATTAGCTACCTAAATATTCATTCTTAAACTGTATCCCATTTTTCTTTGTGACTTATTAGTTTCTGTCCAAACCATCTCATTCACTATAGTTGTATCCTATGTAATTATGGTTTTTTTTCTACCCAAGGTGTGGATTTTAATTCCACTTTGAAATTTTCATTTGATCTCTCTCTCCCTGGGAAGAAAACATCAAGAAAGACTCCAAGTTCTCGCAAGGTAAAAATTATCCATGAAATCGGAACGAATTTTATACACTGAGAAAATGAAACCCTTCTAAAGTTGATTGTACTTCACCTTTGGATTTGAAGATGCCCTTTTTTTCCTTTTTTTAATAAAATAGTCTGTCATATCCCTAAGTTTTAGTCGGATTAGTCCAGCACCTGAGATCTATCTAGGATTGTTTTTCCAAGGCACAGAATTCAATTTCCTGCATGTTATTCCCTGAGCTTGTTCTTTGCATAACAGTGATGTGTATTAGGAAAACTCCGCATCTACAGATATTTCCCTTGTGGAAACTGTTCTCTAGTCTCTACACTAACGAAACGTGTCACCAGTATTTCCAGATTTTATGTGGCAGAGTAATTTCTGGGAATATCTGTCTGCCCATTATATGCTCTGCCCTTTTGAAGTTTTGTGTCACAAAGGATTTCTGAAATGGAAGCGTATTTTATCCTTCCCCAAAGAGTTTCCATGCCAACACCCGGGGCTGGGCTGGTCCTGCCTCTGCAGTCACCTCCAGGCAGCTCTTCCCAGTGCATCCCATTTCTCTTCCAGATCGAAGTCATGCACGACTATCAGGAAAAACGGAATTCCTTGCAGTATTTTATTTCAGACAGTGATGACAACTTAGATATACTAAAAGGGTAAGCTTTCACCCTGTGTACATCACTGAAAATGATGCTTATCGCTGACCAGTCCTCACCCCACCTTAGTGTTTCTCCAGCCTGACCTGGGTGCCATTTCTTGTGCTTTTGCCTGTTTTATCATCCCTGTGTTGGCTGCCAATGAGACTGTAGTGGTTTTGGGCTTGTTGAACTGCACTGATTGCCTGTGGGTTTTTTACAGACATAAAAATAACATACTTTTTTTTTTTTTAAATTATTATTTTAGCCATGTCATAAATGAGCTTGTAGAAACAGAGAGAGTGTATGTAGAAGAACTCTTCACTGTTTTGACGGTGAGTGACTTCTTCAAGTTGTTCATTACTGTTCCCTGGTGACTTGTACAAAAGGGCACTTGCCACTCTGTCAAACTAAGCAAAAATGTGATGGGACAGGTTGCTACCAAACTGTCAGATCCCAAGCTAGTCATGTTTTCAGGTCTTCTCCCTTGCTTTTCTTCATTGGAGGCATCTGCAGGAACAGTTGGTGTCAGGATGAGCTTTTCATCTAGAATGAGGGAGAAGCCTTCTGTTTGTACACAAAAGCACTAGTAATTAGTTTTATCAGTGCCTGGAAAAATGTACAAAAAGCTGTTGTTTTTAACTGTTCCCTAATTCCTTTTACCTTTTGGAGACAAAAGAAAGAAGCTTGTGTTTTATCCTTAGGAGAATTCTGTCTCAATACTGTGAAGCTCGTGAACATATAAAGCACATTTGTTTAGAAAACAGATTTTAATTTCTCATGCTGCCATTTTAGACACTTCTACTTTATTCCGAAATAATTCTTACTGATGACTGAAGCAAGTTGGCTGTTAAATATTAATAGCTCTCCCCCTTGCATTTCTCTCACCCAGGAGCAAGGAGGACATAAATCTGTTGGACTGCAGGTAGTTACCCATAATTGCCCTGCACTGATTGTTTTTTGTTGTTTTTTTTTTTTTGTTAGACAACACTCTACATGATAAAGCAGTTGTCAAGTGTGCAGATTTATTACTGTGCATATCGAGTCTAGATAGAGGAAAATGGACAGATAGACTTAAGTTTTCCAAAAATAGTATTTCCTTTAAAGAGGGAAGCCTGCTTTCAGTTGTTAAATATAAATGGCTAATTTTCCAGATACTTATCTTTCACTGCATCAGCTATGAAATGCCTGCTTGGTATAAGAATACTGATGGCAACCATAGTGAGTGTGAGAGATTAATTTGGAAAGCCAAAGAAGATATGCTGTACATACTGAATACATTTTTGCAAACATTTTTGCTACTCATATTGAAAGGACCTTGGTTTTGTGCAATGCCGGGTGACTAGCATGGCCAGCCTGAGCTGTGGCTTGTGGCCTTCTTGATGTCTTCTTTGTACTGATGGTCCTGAGCTGTGGCTGTGCCTTCTCCCTACCCCACAGTTAGGATGTTTACTACATCTGGTGAATGCTTTTGGATTGGTGCAGTGATGTGATGTTACTGAGGACGCTTTACACTGTTTCTTAGTTCCACCCAACAATTTGTAGTACAGCGATGTCCCTTCCAGCTCTTCCCTGGTTTGGGAGGCTGTGATTTCCACTGGAGCCGCAGAGGACAGAAAATCTGAGGCATCGAGGAGAGTGAGGTGCTGGTGCTCATCGGGTCTCATACAAGAGCAAAAAGCCCATTGATTTTGGTATTTGATCTCAAGCTGTCTCGGTTTTGTAACAAGTCACGCCATGTACCAGTTCTTCTGAGGTTGTGTGTAACTGCATACCCCATACAAACACATCACTCCTGTGCCCCATGGCCATAGCAGCAAGTGTGCTTAACCCGGACAAGTTTTTCTCTGGGACCTCTCCCACAGTCAGGTCATGGTGAGGAGAACGTGGCTGTGATTTGCCTTTGGTGAACAGAGAGCATCTCCGCAGTGCTGGCCAGCCCCACGGGAGCCGTCCCAAGCCATCTGCTGCTGGACTACAACCACCGTATGCCAAGGGACTGAAAGACAAGGGCTTCAGGGACAAACATAAAGAAATAAAAGGGATATTGCACTTTGAAATGAAGCAGATTGTATTGAAAGTCTATTCATGTCCCTTTTTCATCTGCCTTCGAGGAGATGCCAAGACAAAGCCCTACCAACTGAGTGATGAGCCCCTTTTGCATCCCACAGGGCTACAGAGCTGAGATGGACAACCCCGCCATGCTCATCCTCATGCCTCCCGTGCTCAGGAACAGGAAGGATGTCCTCTTCGGAAATATGCCTGAGATATACGACTTCCACAACAAGTACGATCCTGGCTCTATTTCCGCTTTTTATCAGACTGATTTCCTATAACAGATAAATACCAAAGCCATGCCATGCTCACCGGTGCATTTTGTCTTTTCTCCCGCCTCTTGCAGAATTTTCCTGCACAGTCTGGAAAGCTGTCTGGGAGCACCCGAGAGAGTGGGATTTTGTTTCCTCGACAGGGTGGGTGACTCATTTTCGCATATAGAGTGTTTTCACATATAGACACATTCACATATAGATGTGAAGGGCCAACGTTTCTCCTGATTTGTCACACTCTGCAACATCTCTGTTATGTCAGTTGAGTAAGATGCTTCTGATATGCAACACCAAGAGCAAGGCAGGGAGCGCAGGTGCAGGGCCAGCAGCAGATGGGGGAGAGCAGCAGTTGCGACTACACCGTGGTCTGCTGTGATTACCAGCAGCGGTTCTTTTACCCAAATACTGCACCTTATAGATATTACAGTTAGCAACAGAGATAACAGCAAATTTATGGTTTGTGTATCTGCCTTATTTGGCTGCCCAGCAGGTTTGTGCACACGTGTGTGATTTGGTTTTTGTCTTCCCTTACAGCGAGAGGATTTCCAGATGTATGAGAAATACTGCCAGAACAAGCCCCGGTCGGAGTCCCTGTGGAGGCAATGCTCCGAGAGCACCTTCTTCCAGGTGAGTGGGTTGTCCCTGCCAAGGCAAGCATCGTCCTGGGACACTCTTATCCCAAACACCCCCCTCAGGACCCTACAATTTTGCAGCATATTCTGTTTACCATTGCATGGAAGCCTCAGAAAAACAGCAGTTGGAGTATCTTGTACGCACAGGGTGTAAGGCAGGTCTATTCGCTATATCATTTTCCATGTTTTTATAGAATTTCTGTAGCTATAGGAGCTATATGACGTTTTTATATGAAATCTTCAAAGTCATCAAGCCGTACTAGTCATGCTGTTGGAATATCTACTTAGAGTTGGTGCGGAACTTACTTAATCTACGTGCTTTGTTCCAGGAATGCCAAAGAAAATTAGAGCATAAACTTGGACTGGATTCCTATTTGCTCAAACCAGTGCAGCGCCTGACAAAATACCAGTTGCTTCTGAAGGTATTTCATATTCTGCATTGAAAGGACATCAGGAGATAGATTTGTTTTCCATTTTGCTTTATTTTTCAGTTGGAGTTTACCTGTAAATCAGCACCAATCCTTAGATTGTGTGTTGCTTATCCTGGCCCTTCTTAGTGAGTTTCAGTGAGGATGAAAATTCACACACCTAAAAAAGGAACAAGAGCTTTTTAACAAGCCATTTTTATGGGAAGAAAGACTGAATCTGTTCAGGGATGCAAAAAGACAGAAGCAGTTCTAAGAAAACTGAACCAGAGATGATCATAAGAGTATGACTAATGAAATATATTCTATTGATGCATCTCTTCTTCTCAGGTTGTTATAGTGCCTGTAATCTTTAATGCATTTATCCTTGTGTCCCCTCTCTGAGGCAGGGCAGTGCTGTTACTCCTGATTTACAGAGGATTGGGGTGGTGGCTTCTGAACCCACCTTCCAGCTTCTGGAATGAGGGATGAGAACACAAGAAGCTGTAAGTGGGCAGAGGAGATCTGAAATGAAAGCAGTTTTATATCAGGGGTATAATTCCCAACTCTGTCTTCTGCTTATTGACTTGAAGGCTCTGGATTTTGTAAAATCTGTTCCTTGTGTCTGCCAGTCTGAAGACAATCTGCTGCAACCGTATTTGAAAGCCTATATTACATATTGGCAGCTGATGCAAAACGTGAGCCTTATTTCCCATTTCTTACCAAGCAGAAAAACACAACACAAAGAAGTCAGATGGGTGTTATGCTGTTCTATAACCTGACACCCTTTTTGTTCCACACCTTATGCTGACTATGGTTTAGAGTGAGTCTTTCTTCCAGTGACATATTAAAAGAAAAAGCAAGCAAACAAACAAAAAAAATGAACACAAACCACCTCAGGTAGTATAGGTTGCTCTTGGGCATTGGAAACTTTGGGCGTGATGGAAAAGTCTGCTTTGTTCAAATGCAAACACGTGCTCTTCCATTTCTATTTTCAGGAGCTGCTAAAGTACAGCACGAGCTGTGATGGAGTTCAGGAACTTCAAGAAGCTCTGGTTGCAATGCTGGATTTGCTAAAGTCGGTCAATGACTCTATGCATCAGATTTCAATAACAGGATATGATGTGAGTAGATTTGGGTAATGAGAGACCTTGCACAAGTTCAGATGATACACTGGGAATGGATGGCACCCCAGAGTGTGCGAGCTAAAAACTATACTAGAACAGCTACAAAGTGAATGGGATCAGGGAGTTCTTACAGGTGACAATCTTCTATCTGATTCAGGATTTTGGAAGATATCCACATGCAAAGGACATACCCAAAGTTGCCCACACTTGCCACCTTGTGGTTCTCTAGAGTACTTTTCCAACATGCATCTTGGTTCTCTCATGGCTCACCTTATAATTCACCTGGGGTGTCTTCGTAGAATTTCTCATTCAATATTTAACTAAATGCTCTGTGGGTAATTTTCATCCTTGCCCATTGAAGCTGTCAAGGGTGGGTGAGGGGATGGCTTTCTAAGCTGCTGGTCCCAATCCTGGTCTTCATTTAGAAATCCATCCTCCACGACCTCAGTTCAAGTTCCAATCTCATCTGCCCTCTCCCACTGAGTAGCCAGAGCCCTTGACCTGGGCTTCCATAAGAGATAGAGTTTTCCTGCCTTCCCAGTTCTTCCAGTTACTGACTTGTATCCCTTCACATAGACAATTGGCAGCTCTGTGTCCGAGATCTCTGCTTCCCTCCTGGCACCATATCGTCACTCCCAAAAGATGATCTGATCCTTCCAGGAAGACCTATTCTTAGGGTGACGTGCCTTGGAACAGGGTTGGCCCCATCACCCATCATTGTTTGGACAGTCCTCCTACATTTTAATGGATATCTTTTTCTTTCTTTTTTTTATTGGTCATGCTCTCACCAGGGTGACCTGAGTGAACTGGGGAAAGTATTGATGCAAGGGTCCTTCAGTGTTTGGACAGGACACCGAAAAGGTCCAACAAAAATGAAGGATCTTGCCCGGTTCAAGCCAATGCAGAGGCATCTGTTCCTGTATGAGAAAGCCTTGGTCTTCTGCAAGAAGCGAGATGAGCATGGAGACGGATATGACAAAACCTCATCTTACAGTTTCAAGCATTTTTTGAAAGTAAGGACTTTTTGGTTGACGCTGTTGCCTTGTATATTGTAAACCAATAGCTCTGCAGACGCAGAGAGTGTTTTTCCTCTAACACACTGGCTCGTTTTCTGCTATTAAGGGCTGTAATACCTCATATGGAAGTACCATGCTCATGAAAATCTGTTGGTTGTAATAAGCTGTGAGGAGCCCCCGAGCTGAAGGAGCAGCTGGGAGAGCCCATGGACTCAGAGTCACGTATATGATGGCATCTACCAGGGAAACGGCGCTACGGGCAAGTTTCAGGAGTGAGAACATGCCTTCCTTTCTCCTCTAGTCCACTTTTCAGGAGCAGGGGCGAGGACATGAAACTGAGGGTCCCTTTGCATCTTCCCCAACCTGCCTGGGAGAGCAAGGAAGCTCCTCATGCCCCTGATCCCCAGGGAGGTCCCTTGGGCTGGGATCTGTCTGGTGCACAGCCCAGAGGAGCCTGGCTGCTCCTGAGCCCTGTTTCCCATCCAGGAGGATGCAAAGATAATTCTCCCTCTCTCGTTGCCTTTCTTCTTTGGCATGCTCTAGCTGCAGCTAAAAGTACAATGATCAGATGAAGAGAATAGCTTATGGCAAGCTATGAGGGACATAAACAACTGTCCCAAGCCTATAAACGCCAACTATTATCAATAAAAGTCTCAAACTGCTCCTCTAAAAGAGACCTTATGGCGTGCTGCATGTGATGAGCGCTTCTGACATCAGCATTTTGTCTCAGTACACTGCCTTGTCTTTCTTGATAAATAAAACCCCGGTATGGGTATATCTTAGAATGGAAAAAAATAAAAAATCATTTGTAAAAAGGCATTTGGAGGCAGAGCCTTCAGGCCCAGGTGCTGCAGGTTCCTGATCTCAGCACAGTCTGAGGAGGGAGATGCCATCAGTAGTCAGAAAACCATGTAATAGTACATAAGTCTGTTCAGCTCCAGTGCACATTACAAATAGTGTATTAAAACCAAATCGCAGACCATATGTTTAAGTACTTAAATGTTTTTCCCAAACAGCATCATTTTCTTTCTGGAGAGCTTGTTCTCCCTGTAGTACTCGCTTTACCATACGTGCTTTTGAAAGAACTGAAGAGGTGTTGCAGGGAAAGCCTGCTCAGAGGAGAAAATCCTGCGCTTAGGAGTCCAGGCAATGTGGCCAGGGCTTGTCTTTGTCTCGGGAGGGCTCATTTTCCAGTTGTTTGCATTGCCACACTGAGAGGTTGGGGATAGAGCATCCATGGATGCTGCAGGATTACATCTGCACACGTACATTTTCAGAATTGCTGTCCTGAGGGAAAAATCATGTTCCTGGGGCTTGACATTTGTTTGATTCGTGGTAGCATCAGGATTTATTTTCTTGTTCAGCAAGAATTTTTTTACGGAGATTTAGAATTACACCAAGCTGTTTGGTAGAAGCTGGGTAGCTGGATTTCTGTAAAGCAAACTAACGAACAGAAGAATCCCTCAGGATAATATTTTACATACTATATATGTAAATTTACGTACTACGTAAAATATCCAGTGGGACATAGCTCTTCAGCTGAGATTCAGTAACTTAGAGGATGCAGGTTCATAACTCACTGCAATGCCAAGAAAAATCCGTCTGCCTTGTACTGCTGTGGGAGGTGATGCAGATTAAAGTCGTCCTAGAGCTTCTCACTGACCACCTCCATCTGCATTGCAGTGGACCAGCAGCCGAGGGACAGTAAATCCTGGCCGGGGGGAGAACATAGAATTTCCAAATCCACTATCATGAATGAACGGACCTTAAATATGTCTATCCCTGGCACTTTTCTTCACATCCTCATGGTAGATCATCTAAAAATCTTAATATCTCGATGCATGGGTAGTTTTATAGGAGCTTCTGTATAAATAGCCATGCCAGAGGAGATGCACAGAACTGGAAATTGCAGAATAAGGTACTCTCTAGGCTGCCCTTTCAACATCTAGCATAATTTTTTTTTTTTTCAGTTTTCATAAAATCAGAATGGAGCCTGATCTGACTTTCTAAGGTTTTATGAAACTATACTGCACAGGATAAAATAATTTAAAGAAAATAAGATAAAGCTAGGAAGTACTGACTGCTGTTCAGGGATGGGTCTTTCTGCATCTGGAGGCAAACACTTTCTGAAAAGTTCATAAGAGCTCTGCTGTTCACACCAGTGAAGAAATGAGAAAAGCTAATTAACAATTTGCTTCCTATTTCCTGAGGCTGTTCATAGTCACTGAAAATGGGAGCCAACGTTTGAAAAAGTAACTAGGAACAGAAATTTTGCCAGGTGGCCTAATGTGTAAATCATCAAAGTCTTTCAGACCTAAAGCTCTGAGGATGCACACATTAACAAAGAGGAACAGTAGTGTTAAGCAGATGTTCTTTGTATGGCTTAATTGTATTTGTACTGGATTTATCTAATCCAGTCTGTGTGAATAATTTATCATAGATGACACCATTATTACTGGATCTGTTTCAAAACATGTAAATATTTTTGACCATTTGTTAATCAGCAATAGATTGCTAGCAAACCGTGCTTTAAGTGAGAAGATGGTTTATGCGATATCAAGTATTAAAGCATTTTTCAGCTTTGTGGCAGGTGGGTCAGAGGTCTCCAGCTGCTGAAGAGTTTCTTTGCCTCTGAATGATAGTTTGAGTTACTGATTCAGGTTGGTCACGTTGTGCAGATCCTGAATTATATTTATGCCTTTGGCATTTGCATCCGACTTATCAAAAGTGGTCTGTGATAATGGGTACTTACGTACAGCAGCATTTGGCCGCATCTAGCTTCAAGCCTGCATCCATCCTTGAAAGCCAGATTTATGGCAGCTCAGGCTGTATATCCAAAAATTAAACCTTTTGTGGAAACCTTGGGGTGATGTCTCAATTACAGGGATGGCCAAGGACCAAAAGAAGTTGAACTGAAATTCCTAAAGGAGCTCAGGGCTTCATGGATGGGTTTTAAAGATCACTGAAACAAAGAAACACAGGATTCAGTGAGTAATTAAAGAATAATATGGCAGAAATAATGTTTGTAGAAAAATAACCTGCCATGCATTTATAAATCTTCATATGCCTCATCTGAGAAATTTCATGCTGAAAGTGGTATGAGATGATTTTTTCAGTTAGTTCCACTGATTTCCAAGTGAAAAGTCCCCTAAGGTCCATTGATTGGTTTCAGAAAGTTTCGGCAAATAGAGCAAGGTGGAAAGTTGGGGGATAAGTCAGATAGTGACTTTCAATTGCTACTGAAATTTAAGTTGATGAAATGTATTAAATTGGGTGAAAACAGGTTTGTTCAACACTGCAAAATGCTTGGATTCATAGGGAAGAGGGGAAGATTTGTAGTATGTTTAATGTTTTGGTTCTTTTGGATTTGCAGATGAATGCAGTTGGAATAACTGAAAATGTGAAAGGAGATCATAGGAAATTTGAAATCTGGTATAGCGGGCGAGAAGAGGTCTATGTCGTTCAGGTTTGTAGCTTCAAAAATCTGAATATTTGTACTTCCTCGTAACAGTGTTAAGGAAATGTCTCCTGTTGACCCTTATGGGATTATCAGATGTTTAACTTGCATTTCTTCGGCCTTTTTGCCCATGTCTTTGTTCACAGAGCTGTCCAAGTGGCTGGTCCTTAGTGTCCAGTCCAGAACTGTAAAAGTCATCTTCAAGTGGAAATAGAGCCTTTTATTTCAGATGAAATCTCGAATACATCAGTAACTGATAGATGACAGATGATTTTACTGTGCTTAATAGTTGGTGTGAATTGAGCTGGGAAATGGGCCTCATGCTTTAATGGACAGAGGCCACTTTTCCTGTACAATTAGGTGTCAGAACTCCTCCCAGAGCAAAGGTTTAGCCTCCATGGTGCTATTTCTAGTGGTCTTTCAACTCATCTGCAAAACAGTGGCCTGATTGACCTGATTCCTTCCTGATTTTTTTTTTTTTTTTTGCCTTTGGTAGCATTTTGAATAGAAATTTATGGAGGTGAAATGTTCGCCCAACACGCTGTTCACAGGAAAAGCTGCTGTGAAGATAATGTTGATTGATTTTTTTTTTTTTTTAATTAGTCTTCTGCCCAGCTTTTTTTTTTTTTTCCTTTTTTTCAACACAGTAGCCAACTAAAATTCGTAAAGCAAATGTATATAGCAAAGTATACATATACTCGAAAGGCAGATTTGGCCCTTTGGGTATTTTGTAAAAGAGATAAGATACATGCACACTTGTGCTTTTGCCTGCACTCCTTGCATTGTAGTGATGGCTCCACAATTTCCACTGTGTTTTCGCTGGGTGTAGTGGGAATCATCAATTTTAAAAGATGAAGAACATTTAAAATTTAGTGCTGGCTTTGGGTAAAAGGAGATTTCAGATAAGTACAACATAAAAAAGTAAGATTTTATTCATATCTTATAATGGATAATTCTTAATTCAAAATTCATACAGTTTTCTCTTTTTCCAGGCCCAAACAGTAGATCTGAAGATGGCGTGGTTGAATGAAATAAGAAAAATTTTGTTCAAGCAGCAGGAGCTTATAAAAGGTACATTTGACCAATTTCCCTGTGGCATTCACTCCACAGCAGAACCCTTTCTATTTTCACATTGCTAATCTTAAAATCCACTAATTCTTACCGGAGAATTGATTTTCAAAAGCCTAGTAGCAAATACTAGAGTGAGGCTTTACATTACAGGGAAATAACATAGAGCTGTAAAGGCCAGGTGCTTATGTGAAAATGAATTACAGAAGTACATAGTTTTTTTTGTCATTACCTTATTTCACATTTGTTGTCATAGGCTTAATTCAACAAGATACATAGCAGACGCCTAGTTTTAAGCATTTTAGAGACTTCAGTGTCAAGTTCGCTGTTGGATTTGTGCTAAGATACCATCTTAATCATAATGACGTCTGTGCTTTGCAGGAGTCCTTAGGTCTGTTTTTCTCTAAACAGAAATCGTTAGCATTGTACAAAGGGTCTGACTTACAAAGTAATGCTTCAAGTGTGGTGGTTACTAATTAAAAAAATGGATTTTAAGCTGGTGTTTGACCTCCCCGCAGTGGAGAAGCAGCAGCCCGGCTCGTGCACGGACCAGCTCCCGCTCTGCTCCCAGCTGGGTGATGGGTGAGTCCCAGGAGCTGGACTGGGGGGGTCCCTCCGGTACCTTCCATCGCTGGGCACCCAGTGCTTCTGGCTGCATCCTGGCTCTGTGCTGTTCTCCATACCCCGTTTCTATCCGAGACCTCTGGGTAGGGGGCAGGAGGGATGTGCTGATGTTGGTCCTTTGGTGGCAGTGGCCTGGGGACAGGGTCTGTAAGGGGCACCCTCGAGTGCTCTCCTGGCAGCACAGCCTGAGCTGCAGCTCCTCTGCAAATGGAGACAGAGGTTAAAGACAGTGCTCAAATTCAGGGGAAGAGGTACTGTAGCAAGTTTATTTCCCCTTCCAAAAAATTAAAACCAGGCACTGAAGTCCTTAATAGAATCATAGAATCATTTCAGTTGGAAGAGACCCTCAGGATCCTCGAGTCCAACCATAACGTAACCTAACTCCAGCACTAAACCATGTCCCTAAGAACCTCGTCTAAACGCCTTTTAAACCCCTCCAGGGATGGTGACTCCACCACTGCCCTGGGCAGCCTGTTCCAATGCCTGACAACCCTTTCCATAAAGATTTTTTTCCTAACACTCAATTTAAACCTCCCCTGGCACAACTTGAGGCCATTTCCTCTTATCGCTTGCTGCTTGGGAGAAGAGACCAACACCCTCCGTGCTACAACCTCCTTTCAGGTAGTTGTGGACAGCGATAAGGTCTCCCGTCAGTCTTCTTTTCTCAAGGCTAAACAGCCCCAGCTCCCTCAACCAGTATAGAAACTTACATTAAAATGTACCATTATTATTTCTGACCCTGTTTCATAAAACCTTGTGGAGTCTGCATTCATTCATAAGGTAAAACTAGTTTGTTTTTGTTTCGTTTTATATTTTTTTTTTTTAATCATTCAGAAAGCAGCACAGAGCTTCCATAAGCTCAGAAGAGAACGACTCGGAGCGCACCAGCCCGGTGATGCTGGACAGTGGGCTCCTGTCCCCCCAGAACAAGCCCCACAGAAGTATGGACCCTTCCCCTTCCTTTGGGATGCGCTTTGCGGGTGCTGGGGTACCCCCAGCCTGAGCTGCGCGTTGTCTTGCAGGCTGGCCGGGAATGTCCCAGTCCCTGGAAATCTGCGAGGGGCTGGAGGAGTGGTCGGGTAACCAGTATCTCTCCAACTGCTCAGACACCGAGGAGGAGGATGGGAACCAGCTGGTTAGTATGGAGATGCAGTAGTCCCAAAGCTTGTGGTGCTGCTGTTTTTGGTCATCTCACTTTATTTGTCTTCGCTGGATAATGGATGTATCTTGTCTGTGTTTCTCAGATTCTCCATATCTCAATTTTGGGGAATGAGGAGGTGTCTCAGCCACAGTTTCTTAAAATAATTTTAATTAAGGTAGCTGATAGGGCTCCGTCTTTTCCCTGCGGCAGTTGGAAATAGCAGCAGCTGTGTGATATGAAATATAGCTAAATAAGATATTTTTTTCTTATTACCGCAGTCTCCAGGAAAATATAAAGCCCTTGCAGACTGCAAGAGGAGAGGATCAGAGGACCTGCTGGTGAAAAATGGAGATGAAATTCAGCTTTTGCATGAAGATGGTGAGGGACAGTGGTAGGTATTTTAAGGATTACATTGCCTTATCTCTCAGAGCCTGCAAGGGAGTCTTGTGCAACCTCGTTTGCCTGCTGATACACTCATTGCAGCTTCTGGTTAAGTTTTAGACTATCCCAGAAAGCCGGAGAATTCATTCCCTTGCCAAGATTAGAGGCCATATGCACTGGCTTGGTCTGGGAAAACATGTCAGGACTTCCCTTGCCACGAGAATCTGGTCCAGCTGTGTTTTACCAACATCTTCACAGCCCCTCCTCATGTTCTTCACACTTCAGATGATGCTTCAAGTGCGATCTCTTTGCCCACCTCAGCGCAGCTGCTGGCTCCATTCCTTTAGGCTTATTATAGCAATACTGAGTAATTGTGAGACGTTTTCCTCGAACAGCTGTATGAATGTTAACTGGTTAATGGCAGCAGACCAGCTTGCTGTTGAATTTAAAGCTGTAGCTCACAAGATAACACTTCCCAGCTGGTTCTCTCCTTATGGCTGGGAGCGTTGCCTGGGAAATCACCATTCTCAGCCTCCTGCCTGTTGAACCATTGGTCTCATCTCGGGGGACAGTGTGCCCTCTTCTGATTTTTGCAGCAATTCGGCCAAAATTTCTGGCTGTCTTTCCAGGTTGATTTCTGACTAGCCAGCCCTGGGTCTCAGTAGGAGAGAGTGCAGCACACTAGTGCTTTGTTTGGGATATGGGAAGAGTGATATTAGCAGGAACCTGAATCGGATTTGTGCAGGCACTTGCCCCTAATTACACAGGCACAAATACCCCATCGAGGATTCCGGGCCAAGATCTATAGCCCTTGCGTTTCAAGGGAAATTCAGTATGTTGTTAGCAAAAGCAAGATGTGAAGCATTACTGAATGCTCACAACCTCTCACGGTGGTTTTAGCAAGTGCCAGGCAAAGATTTCTCACACCGAAGTTTTTTGTTAGCGTAGATTTCACTGCATAGAATCACAGAATTGTAGAATCATTTTGATTGGAAGAGACCCTCAAGATCATCAAGTCCAACTGTTAACCCAACACTGGCACTAAACCATCTACCTAAGAACCTCATCAGCAGTTGTGTAGAGTGTGTCCGTGTCAAACTGCTGGTGGGTTGACTGGTTTCTTTTATTAATACTGTTGTCATTCAAAGGTTGGTGAAAAATCTAAACAGAAGAAAAGAAGGCTGGATTCCTGTCCACAGTCTGCAGATAGTAGTCGGTGACTGCAGGTTTCGGAATGCCAAAGTTGCAGGTATCATATAGTACTCCTAGCAGAAATATCTTGTAACTCCAATCAGGTCTTTTAAGCCATTTGCATTACACTTGATATACTGAGTCTGGCTGCATATGCATCTGCAGGAAAAAAAAAAAAAAAAAAAGAAAGCAGCTACTCCAAAAAGCCTGCAAAAGTAGTAAATTAAGCTTTTATTTGTGTGTTAACTCCTTAAGACATTTCTGTGACTCCAGGCGCTAGTAAATTAAAACCAAGCATTTAAAAATGTAGATTTCTTTGCAAGAGCACTGGGTAGAAGATGGAGGGAGAAGAGACGGAGTCTGATCAGGGATTCCCGTGACTGTTTTGCCTCCTCGCTGCTGTAGCTCAAACCCCCTGTGACCAGGAGGCACGTAGGCAAAGTCTCCTTCTGCTGCAAAAGACGTCGTGGCCCCAGCACTCTCAAGGCAATACTTCATTTCTGCAGCCTCACTCTTGCCCTCCTTGCTGCCTGCTTGTTAATCCATCGTTAGAATAAAGTTTACAAACAGGTTACCAGGTTTCAGCAGAAGGCTTCTAGTCTCAAAAATAATATTTCTCATTTTCTAGCGGTAAATGTACATAGAAATAGACAGGGAAGCATAACAGATGACACAAATGCCTTAAGAGCAGCCTGTTGCCCTTGCCATGTATTCAGCATCATTGCTCCATGTGTTGCCTCATCACCATGTTGTCCACTGGAAACGGGAGACCAGGGTTTGTGATGGGAGCAACTCAGGAAACCCACATAGATTTAGTCCATTAAAAAAATGAAAGACTAAGCCAGTTATGACCATATGAAACAAATCTTGCTAGTATATTTCTATTTAAATACTTCTTTTTTTGCCAAAATCTCATGTTCTGATGAACATGAAGGAAGCCTTCTGAAAGGCTTAAAATTCCAGTCAGCTCTTGATTTTTTTTCCAGTATATTACAGTGAAATCCTTCCTATACAGGAAGGTATTTTTTTATCCCCTTTGTTGCAGTGCAGTCAGATCTCCCAGGTTGGAGGTTTTCTGACTGTACATAAGGGGCAGCTCGCAGTGGGTAGCAGCACAGCTGAGAGGTTCCCCTCCCACCCTGGAGCACCATGTGTTGCCTTCTCAGCATGTCTGGTTATCACATCCAACCTGGTCCTGGACCGCAGCCTGTGCAGGAGGTTTCTCCAACCATAAATGCATTCTGAAAATAGGATGCAGGCAAACTTTGAACACCGTTTTGCTTTGCCAGTGGTCGTATCCCCCAAAGCCCAGTGAATCACAGCTCCAGGCTGGTTTACAAAGTTGCTGAGTACAAACTAAGGAGAATTTTACAAGGTGAAACCACCCAAAGCTCCTCCTGTAAAACTCACACCACAGCCCAGGTGCTTTGCAGTCATGTTGCCAGGGTCTAGTCACAGCACTAAGGCCTTATTTTTCCCTGTTAAGATTAACTCTGTTCTCTCTCTCTGTTACTGATCATGTGTGCAGTCTCGGCACCGTTTTAATTTTACATGTACTCCAGGCAACATTGTAAGAAGATGTAGGATGTTTTCTTGCCATTTCCTAGAGCGATTCCTACAGCTTTTCAGTGACATGTCATTATAGCCATAATATACTTGCACTCTGAAAACTGATTTTCAAAGGCTACCTTTATATTTAGCAATTCCCTTTCCTCCGTGGAATGGTTGTTTTATACTGCAGGTGACTTAGTAGCACTGATGGCTCTGACACGGTTTGGATTGGGCTTTTTTCTGCTTCTTCAGAAGATGGAGCTCTTGCTCAAATATAGCGAAGGGAGAATTAGGCAGCCAAACTTGTAGAGCAAAGTAGGGGCAGGAGGGAGCTTCATAACACTCATATTACAAGCTGCTTGTGCTGAAATGCTGTTTTGCATGTAAGCAGGGTCAACTTCATTAACATGCTGTGGGGTCAGCAAGATATAGAGTGTGCTGAAGTCTCTTTAGAGCTGGGGAAGAAGCAGTCCTGGCCCTTTGCAGGGAGTACTATTCAGTCTGCTAACATGCCAGAGATCATGATTTGCAGCCCTGACAGCATCTGTGTCAATGAAGGAAAAGTCATCTCACCACTCAGCTGCGCTGCAGCACCCACTTCATGGCAAACGGAGAGCGGGGACGGCAGAAATGAGGTCCTTGCCGTAAGCCAAAGCAGATGTGTGACTTGTTTTCACTTCAGTGACACATTGGTCGTGTCCAGCAGCATTGCAGCCTCCCCTCTCATTGAGGTTAAGCTCTGTCCCTGCTCTTTTCTCGCAGCATGGATAAACAAATGCAAGCAAAAGGAAACATGTTGTTTGCTCCCAAATTATCCTATCAAAGCAAAATAGGGCCAAAGCGTTTTCAGCTTTTTTTCACCTGACCTTTAAATCTGGGCCAGGAGAAGGGCAGGTTTCTGATTTCCATTTGCTGTGTGGAGGTTGCGCAAGACTGATTTCTTTTAGAGGGAGCATGAAATAGAGTAGCCTGAATAAAAAAGGAATTAAAATGGAAAATGGAAGCAGAGACAAATGCCTTTACTTGTTAGATTATATATAAGTAATATTTTTAATACTACACATTTGTAGTTATTTTAAACAGCAGAAAAAGTTGCACACGGAATTTGACTTGAGCCCCAGGGCCAGGAGTGCTCAGAAGAGGCAGGGGAGGATGCTCTGTGCCAGGGCAGGCACGCGTACCCGCTTGGTTTAAGGAGGGTACAAGCTCCTGTTCTACACGCCAGACCCTCTCCTGGTTTGTTTTAACACCTCCCTTGCCAAATCATCTCTTCCAAGCCTTAAGGGGATCCCCTGTGTGTGCTCTTCGTGCGATAAAGCTGAGCAAAGGTTTCCCCCGCTGGTAGTGCCCCAAGGATCGAGCTTGCATGTCCTCTGCTCCTGCTGGCCAGGGTGCTGGGGAATGTCCCCTCCGCCGTGCTGGGCTTGAGGCAACCCTTGACGTGGCTCCTTAGGCCACGTGGCTTGAATTTGCCCGATAAGGCTGAGCTCTTGCAGGCTGGCGTAAGCATGTTAGCTGAAACGCGCAAGTTCTGTCCGAGTTCTGTTTAAGATGCCACTTGCAGCTTTGCAGATGCAGCACAGCTGTTTGCACTATTACTCATGCACTTTAATGATTGCAGCCATAGGCTTTCGTATTTATGCAGGGTCCATTAAAGGTAATGCTGACTTTTTTCGGCCTTTGAAACGTAAAGCAGGGTCTTCTTGTACAACCCATGATGCCAGCCAGCTTCACAGAATAGCTATCTTATAATGCCAAAAAAAAAACCAACCAACCCCAAACCATTTTGAGCCTGACAAAATATGGAGCCTAGAGAAGGTATCAGCTGGCCACGCTGTGATAATCAAGTGATAGATGATGGAAATGAGTCAAACCCTGTGGTCCTGCCTTAGGTGAGGCTCTCACTGAAGCTGGTGGGAGTTCAGCTTTTAGGGAGAACTGCAGGAGTGCACTTATTTTTTTATGTTATACAAATGTTACATGATTACAGGGAACGATATATTTCTTGGAATAAGATGCTTTAATATTAACATCATTCTTCATTACTTTATAGATGCTGCCCTGTGTAACACAAGAAAGTTTAGTTCCCCTTGAATTACGGGTGAACTAGTAGCATCCTATTTTCGATGCTCTTTGGAAGCTTTCAACTAAGTGTTACAGAGAAATAGCACAATAGTTGGAGTTGTCCTATTCTGTTCATCACATTCACAGACCTCCACAGCTTCATCTGCAATGAACGGGACTGGGGTCCTAAGCAGCTTCTCATAGTCATAAAGGAAGCCATTCTCTGCTCTTTCTTTTTTTCCTCCTATGGAAAGTACAGTATTTTATTATTTTTACCTGCTGTTTTTCCATGACATCCATCATGTTTCATCAGAGAAGTACACTACAGTTTCCTGACACTTTGTTTAGATGCTTGAAATTTCCTCTACAGGTTGAAGGCTTTACTTACTTATTAGCTGACAACTGTTGAAGTTGATTGCAAATAAAAGAGTTGAGTTTGGGTAAACCAAAAAAAAAAATCAGACAAAGAAGCTGTATGTCCTGCTTAATTGATTTTATGGATGGATTTTTATTAAATATCTACTTCAGCTATGTGAATGTAATGTTCTGTAAGAGCATCATCTAGCTGACTCACATGTGAAGATGCAATAACACTAAAGATACTCTTTTTGCACTTAGGGTCTGACTCCAGCCCATTGCAGTCAGTCCCATTGATTTCAGTGAGGTTTGGATCAGGTCAAACTGACAACTCAGGGTTGTCACCAATCACTTAGGGTCCCAAAGAGTCCCAAGGCTGAAACCTGTATTGAGCAAGTGTTGAAGTTTACATTAAATGTATGTACTTTTGGAACATGTGCCATAAATCAAAGTTAAATGTCCATGTTTGCACTAAGGATGTTGTTGCGATGAGACTGTACTTTTCAGCATCTTTAACAATAATGTATCTATTCAATTTTTGAGAAAGAGAAAAGAATATTGAGCACTCACAATTTAATTTTGTGTTTCTTTGTCTAGTTTTGCTTTTGTAGAACGTAGGTACAGGTGGTTTGACTTTTAAGCAGATGTGTGCAAAGAGCACCTGACTGTGTGGAGAGCAGGGTTAACAGTGTGCATGCGGTAGTGAATTTGCTCTGTCCCGTCACATTGAAATGTTTTATACCGTGGACTAAGGGGGACCTTTATGATCTGACTTTGATTTGTGAACCATGGATTCTTAGACACAGTACCCAGTTGTTAAGTTGAAACATACTGGGGTTTGCTTTTTTTTTTTCGGTGATCATTTTTGTACAGAGGAATTATTGAATGACGCAATGGCTGTGGTTGCCTGGGGGGTTCCCCACCATGCTGGTGGGCATTTCTCCAGTTTGGGTGGCCAGTATTGCAGATAACCCCGTACACCCTCAAAAATGCGACCAGCTGAGTCTGAACTGAGCAACACTGCAAGATCTAGAAAGATCCCAGTGTTCTTCAGCCATTGGCAATCATAGCAGAGAGGTTTTAAGTCACTGAGGGTTATTTCCAACTACTTTAAAATTGCTCACAATGCACGTGCTAGGTGGAAAAGTAGGAGTCTCTTAAGTTACTGTCAGGCTGTTCATAGTGGTAACAATTCTTGTGGTAAGAGTACACATTTTGAGGTACAATTGTAAATATTTGTCTCAAACATAGCACACACTGCATATTAAATGGTTTTAATATTTTTTTTTGGTCTTCCATAGTTTTAAATCTAAGGTTTTATTTATTTATGAGGTTGATAAGTTCTGCAAATCTGAGTGTACAGTCTTGAGATTTTTAACATTTGAAACTTTGCACACGACATGGTATGTTACCTTAAGTATGCTGTTGAACTAGGCTCTTCATGTATATGTTATTATAAATTACGGTAGAGAATTTTCTCTGACTGCAAGTTTAAATGAACTATATTGTATATGTACCTGTAAAAATGTGTTAAATCTATATTTAAAGATTAAAAACTTGTTAAATAAATTCATATGAGAATACGCAATTCTGTACAAAGACACTTCTGCTATAGTTCTAGAGAGAAAAAATAATAATTCTCACAGCGTCAGTTTTACTTAATTTCTTTGGAACGAATATAACCTTCTTACATGCATTTTGATTTTAAAATGAGCAGTGGCAGAAGATCCGGTTAGCTCCTTGCGGGATGTAGCGGCAGTGAAATTGGGAGAGGCACCTTAGCGCTCATCCTGACGTCTGAAAGAGCAGCTGTGGAGATCCTGCCCTGGCTGGGGGTGTCTCCATCACCAGCCTCCCCCACATCCCAGCACTGGGCAGCACTGCCAGGGGGGACCGTGGGGCTGGGGCGGTGCACGGGGGTTGTATGGGCATCAACAGCCCTGAGCAGAGGTCAACCACCCTTCCTCTGGGATTATTCCCTTTCCTTGAGGTTGGGAACTGAATTAAGCCCATTTGAATCAGCTCGACAGAGGATGTCTGCCCAGCATAGCCTTTCCCCAGGATGTCACCTCCCTTTCCCAGTGCCTCGGTGCCCAGGGATGGGGCAGGTACGTCCCAGTGAGGTGTCACTGGTTCTGACCAGACATTGGGGTGTCCCATGCCGCCTGTGCTCTGGGGAGAGCCCACAAGCTTGTTTTGGGGAGTGCAATGTGCCGTCTCCATCGCCACCAGCAGCGTCCGTGGCTGCAGTCTCTAGTTGAACATGATTAATAAGGAGACAAGGGCAGGTAATGAGCCCTAAGCAGTTCTCTTTATAATCTAACAAGGCTCTGCAGAAATCATTAGCATAAACCCCGCCACTACCTTTAGATGAGCTTTATCCAGATTTTAGGTCATTTATACAGCCAGTTTTTGCCATCCACAAGCAGGAGGAGCATTTCCTGCTGCTCGTGATTCATCTCAACCTGACTGATGTGAAAACATCTGGCTAAGTGTGCTGGGGGTGCGGTGTTTTGTGTGTTCTCTGCCCTCGTGGGCTCCTGCTACAGGGGTGATGCTGGATGCCAGTGCTGGAGCCGCATCCCCTGGGGAGCACGAGGAGAGCAGCGCCTGCTGGGCTCCCTTGCCCGTGGTGCTGTGCGGCAGCCCCGGGCGTGCCGGTGGCACACTGGCCTGTGGCACACGTGAGCCGTGCCCGAGCTCATCCACACCAGCCTCTGCACCGGGGATTTGGGGACTTACCCACTTTCAGCTGTGCTGGTGCATTCAGGAATGCAGTCATGGGTAATTAAAAAAAAGCTTTTTATTTCCTTATTACCACATTTCCGCTGCGTTCCCTTAGCTTTTGCCAAGAGCAGAAATTAGTTCATTTAGAAATGTTTATTAAAATGCAACGATTTCTGAAAAACATGTAGATTGCTACGGTCTCTCTTCAACAAACCAGTCCACCCCCCAGCATGGCATGACCTCCTGTGGGTTAGGTAAGCCTTGTGGTTTCCTTTATCCACTTCACGTAACTGGAGACCCTGGTGTAGATGCCGTATTTACCTGGCTTGGCACATTCCTCTCCCCAGCTCGTGATCCCTGTGAGAAACCAGGTGCCCTCAATCTCGGTGGTGTAGGGACCTCCACTGTCCCCCCCGCAGGTGTCACTGCCCCCAGCCGAGTAGCCCGCACAGAACATGTTCTGCAGGATGGTGGTGGATGTGCTCTTCAGGCAGGTTGGCCGGTCAACGAAGGGCACCTTGAGGACCTGGAGGATGTTGGCGGGCCGGCCGCGGAAGAGCGTGCTGCCCCAGCCGCTCACCGTCCCCATCCCGTGCTTTAGCAGGGCATTGGTGAAGTCCCGGCTGCCGAGGCAGATGGGGGTGACGTAGCTGTTGAAGATGAGCGGCTGGTCCAGCTCCAGGAGGGCGATGTCGTTGTGGTGTTCGTTGATCGTGGCGTTGTATGTGGGATGGGGGATGATTTTCACCACCTTACGCCGCTGCTCCGTGTTGTCGTCTTCGTTGGCGTTGTATTCACCTGCAGAGACAAGTGGGACTTGGGTTGGACCTCTCTATGGCCAGACCAGCAACCATGCCCTGATGATGCCACCCCGATGCGATACCAGCCCAGCTGGGTGGTTGCAAAGGGATGAGTGCTGCATGTCTCTACATTGAGCATGGTGCCAGAAAACTCTTGCTTCTTGTCAACAGGCATTGGAGGTTCCCCCCAGGAGCACCTCCTCAGTCTCTGCAGCCAACAGGACCTGAGGCCCCAGATGTGACACTGGGCACGCACTGGCTGGTCAAGTGCCAAAAGCCCAGATGTTTTCGCCAAGGTTAGTAGCAATGTGGCTGTTCTCAGGATTTAGCACCCTCAGAGAGATGCAGGGGGATGTTGCCCTCGCATCAAAGAGGGGAAAGCCTCTAGAATTTAAAAAAAAAAAAAGTTTAAGATATATAATTTATAATTGTAAAGAAACCTGACCTTCCTTTTTCCAAAACCACACAGCCCCAGGACAGAATGGGGCACAGGAGGCTACAAAATGCCACCCCCCTGATGCTCACAGGTGGCCCCGGTCCCTGCTCCCCACATGAGGCTCAGCTGCCTGCGATCGCAGGCTGATGCTGGCAGCTTCAGGCTCCTGTGATCGAGGTGCTGGCAGCCTGTTACCTCCCCTCCCGGATTGTGTAACAGGTAGAGGGAAGGGAAAATGTTCTGTGGTCTCAGATAGGAAAATGGGCAGCGTCTGGGTCTGCCTGTAGCCGAAACCCCTCTGCTGCCTGTGCGCTGGCTGTGCTGAAGGCTGGAGAGCAGGATGACTTTTCCTGCTCACTTTCTCGTAGCCCAAGAGGCGCAGGGTGCGTTTAACCCCTGCTGCGGTGCTTCTGCGTGCTTTGCTGTCACCTCCAGAATATACAGTCTCCTCTAAACAATATCTGCAGCGCTCCTGGCCCTGGCTGTGTCCTGTGTCTGCTGCGTCTGCCTGCGAGGAGCGGCACGGAGCCCGGCGAGAGAGGTGAGGCAGCTTTTCTGTGTTCACGCTAGTGCTGGCGCCTGACGAAGGCAGGTTTGGTGGCTGGAGCTGCTGATGTGCTCTGTGAGGTGCTTTTTTTATTTGCAGCAGTGTCAGCTTCTTCGCAGGCTGTATTTCTACAGTGTAAACGCGAGACAGATGTGGGGGCAGACTTTCAGAAGGTTTTTTTAATGCTGCAGCTGCTTACTATTGCTGGGGTCCTGAAAATATTTGATAAAATCAGAGATGAAAGTGGAGAGGCAAAGAAGGATGGAGAGGGGAATGCTTCTTTCACCCTATGCTATTGATTTTTGGGCCTCCTAGGATGCTATATCCAAAGGTGAACATTTAGTATAGATGGATGTGAAGGACTCAGATGTTGCCCATGGTGTAGGTGTATATGATGCAGGCACAAATCCAATAGTCTCTGAAGCCCTACAAAATTATGTTTTGATTTCCTGACTTGCTGCCTGTCCGAAATCCTGCCCTGGAAACCTGGTGGTGCTGCAGAGAGGTGTGAAGGTAACAGGAGGGGACTTGGCCAATAACGCATCCTAAATGGAAGGGGTGTGTGACAGGCAGAAGAGAGCCTGAGAGGAGAGGCAGTTTGTATGCAGATGCAGCAAATGCAAAACCTCTGTCCAGGTGGAAATGTGCTTTTCTGTGGGGAGACTGCCTTTGCACTGAGTATTTAATACTTTCTCTCGTTAGCGGGTGAAAGGCTGGGGTTTGTGCTGGGCTGTCAAGCAAAACGGCCTGAAAGTAGATAGCAAAAAAATGCTGTGTGCAAGCTGTGAGCCTCAACCTGTTTAAACAGAAAGCATGAATCTTCCTTGCCTCCTCTCAGTGCTGTAAGTAGTGATCACTAAGCATACGCACTCCTGTACCTACCAGTGTAACCCTCCTAGATATTAATACAGGGGGAAACAAATAATTTGGGGAAGCTGATTCTGCCACAGCTGTGAAATGTGGCACCGTGATGCTTGTCAAGGCCCTGTGCTGAGTTATCAGCAGGCTGCCTAGCAGGCAATCTGAAGCAGCTGGGTACCAAGAGTCAGGGAGAAACACTATTTTTCAGGCAGAGATCCATTTGTTTTGTAAAGTAGCAGCATCACTTGCTGTGCAGTCTGGCCACACTGCCCCTGCCTAACTCCCCAGAGACCCTACTGTAAAATCACACTTTCCTACATACCGGACCGGTTTCTCTGCTTCAGTCCATAAATCCTATTTACTTCTAAAGAAACCAGGAGCAAAAGTAATCATCTCCTCCTTGCAAGGAGTTAGTCAGGTTGCTGGTGCCCCTCTTGCATCAGCCACACAAATCCGTTCTCTGAGAGCTCTGTGAAAACTTAGTGTGACACCCAAGAAGAGCAGAAATGTCTAGTGAGGTCCTACGTGGCCAGCAGAAAAAAAACCCCATCACGCCAGCTCACAAAGCAGCGTCTTAACTGAAGCCCACCAGGTTTTTAAGCAGTCTGGGGTTCCCTTTGGCTCAGGTGAGATGGTTGTCTGCAGTCGGGTTGAGCTGTGTTTAAAACGTGGTCCAGCAGCTCCACAACTTTGGGATGAAGGCGAGATGCTGCTCACTGCTCCCACCAGCAGTGGTGGTACCTGCAGGGACCATGCTGCTGAGATGCTGCAACCTGCAGAATGCAACTGGGGTCTTGGTGCCACAAAGCAACTTGTGCTGCGTTGCTGCCCATTGTGGTGGCACAGGGTTTGGTGTGGTGTTTTGTGTCTGGCCAGTGCAAGCCTGTCCCATGCCCCTCACCTGTGCTGGCCCAATGCTGCCCAAGGTACTCACCTGCCACGGCCGTGATTTCACCTGGCTTCAGGCAGTGCGCTGCCGTCACCACCCATTTCTCATTGATGATGGATGCACCGCAGAAGCCGACACCTTGACTGTTCACCAGATAAACCTGTGGGAGCAGAGGGAAATCATGCTTATGGGTTTATGTAAATTTGTGGGGAAGAAGAGTTGGACGTGGGGGTTCTGTTTGATTGTAGGTCAGGCTGCATCTAGGTCGTACAGAGCCAGTGCTGCCAGAGATGCTGCTCCTCAGAGAGTCCCTGCCCCTCTGTCCCCTGCTCTGTCACAGAGGGTGACCAGCAGCACCGCCTGCTCGTGTTAGTGCCCTGTTGCACTTCTCCTGCTGTTGCTGCCAGGCTGGGAGGGCAGACAGCCCGAAAATAAACCTCAGTGTAAAACTCAGTGTGTCCGAAATACAAGCACTTCCACAAGTACCTCCTTAAGGTGTTTCACCAGTGACTAGGTCTTAACTAGTTAACTAGGGACAAAATCTTAGCTACCCATTTCATTTGAGCATCTGTCTCAGCACTTATGGAGCATAAGCAAGCACATCCCTTGCAAGAGAAAGGGATTTTCCACTCGAAAACCTCATCTGAATTTACTGCTTTGCACTCTCAGCCACTGAGATTTCTGCCCTTGCTGAAGACAGAGTAGAATTTAAGAGCGGTAGATGAAAAAGATCCAAGCTAGGAGCTAACTTTCCTTTTGACAACAATTTAAATAAATTTGCAGAGTGGTGGGTTGGAGGAGTTTTCTTTACAGCCCTGCTTCACCTGTCATGTCACTTTCAATGAGGTAGAGATGACAGTGTTGTCACAAGTAGGATGTGGGGCTGGATAAAGAAAGGGCAGCTGGATTTGGTAGGTGTCACACAAGAACAGATCCTTTGTTGGTAAAAATTATCGTGGATCTGTTGAAACTGGTGGAACCAGAAAAGGAGATGTGCTGTTCCTCGTGAAGCTGTGCCTTGCAAAGCTCCTCTCCCTCAGCTTTCAGCTTAATCTTGGTAAATTCATGGACTGCTGAGGAATCTGTTGTTATAGCTCAAAACTGTATCCTTTGTACCCTGCCAGATGAAGCTGTTATGACTCTGACTTCTAGCTTTTTTTGCCAAGGCAGACCCCCAGCTAAGCAAGTTTTGTTGCTGTGGCAGGAAACTGCCTACAGAAAGAAGCCATGTTCCTGCTAGACTTGAGATCTATTGCTAAACTAACCCCAGAGATTGGCTTTGGGTATGTAGAAGTAAGATAATGCTGCATGCAGAAGGAAACTGATAGACAGAGCAATTGCTGAGGTTACAGGAGAGCTGCAGAACCCGCCAGTACCTGCCAAGGCACCTCGCCTCTCATGCTGTCCGATCCCCCAACAACCCGGGTGCCCGTCTTAATTATCGGTGTGATTTTCGTGGTGGCAGCGGTGCTGGTTTCCGTGATGTTGTCCAGCACCTCATCATGAGCATCGTCGTGGTCATCTGTGGTGATGTTCCAGTGCTCGAAGGTGTTTATGGCTCGGGTGAGCTTGCTCTTCGCTTCAGGAGCCGTGATCCTCCCGCAGGGATACGGCACTGGGAGAGAAACAGTCGCAGTTACGATTGGCTGAGTGTCATGCTGAGAGTTACAGCAATCGAAGGAGCAGGCAAGGAGGGAAATGCTGCCTGGTCTCAGCATCCAGTTCTGGGACTGGCATGGGAGACGTAGGGCTGTGGGCCAGCTTGTGCATTCTCTGTGCAAACAGGTGTTTGTGCCTTTGAGCAGCCGGGCAGGTAATAATATGTAAGAGCAGCAAAAGCATAAATTGTTTCTGGGCTTTAGAAATGAATTCTGAACAACTTTCAGAATGAAGAAAGCTTGTGAGACGCAGCGCACGTCATCTGGGACGGTGTGGCTGCGCCTTTATTTGTCAGGATGCTGAGGCGCGTGCCTGGGAGGCTGGCTGTGGTACCAGCCGGCACTTGGCTGACATTTCTACAGCAAGTAACACCAGTACAATGAAAGTCCAGCTGGGAGAGGGCAGGAAATAATATCTGCCAATTGTACAGATAATCCTGCTTGGCACCAAGGTGAGGAAAACATTAATAAACTCTTTCTAGAGTTGTAGATTTTCTCTGTTAATGAAGATCTCATCTGTAGGCTCATTTCAGGCAAGCTCTTCCCATTTCTCTCCTACACAGCGTGTGTCGAATTCCTGCTGATAGTGCCAGTCAAAATAGTAAATAGCATCAGGCATTGTCTTTCATCTGAAAAGCTTTTGACAGCACTGTGCAAACAAACATTAGTGTAAAATCAGATGTAAGTGTGGCCCACTGAGATTACACTTTTTTTTTTTTTTAAACAGTCTGCTTTAGGTGTAGGGTTTAAATAAGTGCTGAGTGACGGCAAGTGCTACCCATGAGGTTAGCCTAGGAAATGAAGGTTTCAAAGCCAACAAAAGCTAAGCTTTTGCAGGAAGGGCAATTACCCAACCTGAAAGATGATCTTATTGCTAACAGTAAAACTTTCTGGTCCAGTGAAAGCGATACAGCACATTGGGCAACACAGGTGTGAGCTCTTAATGGTCTCCATTAACAGAAGGACTCCCAGTTGAAGATACTTCCTACACTGATTGTTTGAAAGTCAGCTCTTTCAGGAGCTCAAAGTGCTCCTGGCTGTAGCTATTAAACCTTCAGAAACTAACTCTCCTGTGCAAGTGCCTGTATGCTAGCTTAGGTGGGCAAATCTGTTACTCTCAGGTGTTACGGTGACATCAAATGTTAATTTGACCTCTGATAACAAAATGTTTCTCAGTCTCTTCTTTCCTCAGCCAGATGCGCTTCTGCGATGTACATGCCCAATTAACTTGCTGTGTTGTGGTGGGCTGGAATTGCATGTGACAGCGTAGTTAGAGCTATTGTAACAGACTAGGAATGGGGTAAAGTTGGGGAATATAAGAAGAACCAGCTATTCTTTAGCCCTTTATGAAGCTGCGAACTCAAGCAATGCATTTCCACTCCATTCAATACCACAGCTAAACCACAGAGTCTAGTTCTTTCTGAGGGTCTTTGTGTGTGGATACCCACTGTTGGGAGGACCGCACCATCACGAAGCTTTGTTTGTTTCCACCCATCTCAGATAATGATAAGACACTGTGTGATGGCCAGCCGTGAAATGGACCACCCACAGGATTTACAGTAAGAGAGATTGTCTTTTATTCTGAAAAAGCTCTGAGTATCCTTGATGTAGGATCAGTAACTAAATAGTAGATCCTATTGGAAGAACATGGGAGTGAGCTGTGGCTGAATGGACACCAGTGTGTATGTCAGTGTAGCTGAACATCACATTTCTGCCTCCAGAAATCTAGTTACTCATATCTAGAAATATAAGATGGCTGCAAGTGGAAGAGGCCCCTGTGCAAGCAGCCATCTGAAATAAGCATTTGCCTTGTGAACAAATGCACAGACAACTACCCTCCTTCTCCACTCACCTGGGCTAAAAAAGGGTGTTTAAGCTGCATCCTTCAAGCCTGACCTCACATCTGCCACTGTGAAAGTGCAGGCTCAGGTCTTTACATTTGCTAAGCAGGAAAGCAAGGCTGGATAGTGTATTTCTATGAGATTCATGTATCTAAATCCAGCACAAGACCTTGGAAACTTTCACCTTAATACCTTAAAAACACTTTAAAAGCTAACCTGTAGGCTCACAGGACTTTCCATCTTCATGAAGTCTATAGCCAGTGGCGCAGGAACACACAACTTTCTGTGGTGGGTCGTGCCTGCAAAAGTGCTTGCAGCCTCCATTTTTAATAGCGCAAGTGAAGTCTGAAAGAAATTAAAATGAAACTGTGAAAGCTCTTTGCAAATACAACTAGTCAGACATTTGTTGGGACTTGGACCTTTGGACTTAGCCTATAACCCACTCTGGTTGTTCCAAACTATGGAAAAGGGATGCTTGTTGGCAAGAGGAGCGTCTTCCTTCCAAGTCATATCCCTGCTTGAAATGAAGGAGCATTGGGCACCTCTTTGAGAAGGCAGGTTGAGGAATGGCCCTGGGAGGTGTCCCCCTCATCCCTGGCACAGCCTCCTGCCTCCAGCAACTACGTGTTGTCTGAAATTTGGCAGCCTGACCATAAAGGACTCCTGCAAATATTTGGTTACGAGCCACGTGATTTCCCCACCGTCGTGCTGCTCTCCTCCCCCTGTGCTTACAGCAATCCTGGTGTGGATGCCAGTGGAGAATGCTGAGTATCAAATGGGAGCAAACCCTGAACCCAGGAAAGGCTTTGTCCTGGGATTATCGCTGGGCTCCGAATTTAAAACCTCAAGCAAACCCACATGTTCTTCCTGACATACCGGTAAATCATCACAGCCTGACATGGAAGAACCATTTCAGCAGGACTGAGGCACGGTGAGGTTCCCATGACTTGCACGTCTTCTCCCACCACAGCTCGTACTCCTCTGTGGTGGGAACTCCTTCTCTTTGAGGTGGGAAACCACTAATCCACAGACGCCCTTTTAATTCTCAGTGAGTTTTCAAATAACTTCACAGCAGATTAACTCCACTCCTGCTTCCTCAAGGACACCTCCCTTCCTGTAGCCATTTTAATGCCATCATTTACTATTTTTATAGAGCTCCTTTTCACGCTTCACATCTAGTGCTATTTTTGTTCCTGTCTCATTTCCACGAGAAATCTGCAATGAGACTATTTAAATTTGATGCAGCTTTGAAATGCTCTTTTAAACGTATGCTCCTCTCTTGCCAGAGCAGAAGCACAACTAGAAAGAGAATCTTTTATTAGTGCAGTGAGTCTAGCACATTATGCGAGTCACACAGCCCCTGATTATATTATAAATATAAGAGCTGAATATCCCTCTTGCTTAAATTATCAGCTGTTTGGTTTTCATAAGCTCCTCAACCCACCAGGAAAATATTTGCCTTTTGTTTGCCTTCAGAATCAAGGTTGCTAGTGATAATTATGAATTTAGCAGAGTGCCCTCAAGAGGAGGTTGCAATAATCCTGCCCTGCTCAGCACCTGCTGCCCAGCTTTGCTGGTGTGGTGTGAGAAATGGAGAAGTGGGGTGAGAGCATGGGGGCCTCATTGGGGTTGGTGGAAAACTGTTGCTTTCAGCAGGTCAGCATGTCACCCCTGGTTGACGAGCAGCCCCGGAAAGGCTTGTGCTGGGGAGATAAAGGAAGGTCTCTGTGTCAACATTTGCGGTGGCAGCTGCAGCGTGCCGAACAAAAGACCTTGAGCCTGAGTCTCTGTTGACCCCTGTGTAAGAACAAGCATCTCTGTGTTCGGCAGGGGTGGAGCTGGGGCTCCATCAAGGACAGGAGAGGACAGAGACATCCGTTCCTATATCCCCAAGCACGTCCCCCTGTAATCCTGTTGCTGACAGGCTGAATTTGAATGTTCATACAGTGCCTTACAGCGAGGCAAAGTGTATCTGAAACAGCCTTTGAGTAGGATGAAACTCTACAGCAACTTTGATCTGATGGGATATCAGGTAGGACAGAACAACCACAGGCTGAGCCCCCAGTACGTACCTATCTCACAGTTTCTGCCTTCGTACCCAGCTGGGCACCAGCACACATAGGAACTTACTCCATCCTTGCAAACGGCTCCGTTTTTGCATGGATTGGGGTCGCACTGATCTCCATCTTGGAGAGAAGACAGAAGAATTAACAAACATGAGCATCCACCATGGCTGGTGACAACCAAGTGCCAGAGCCTTGCTCTGTGCAAGCCTCCTCTTAATGATAAGAAGGAGACTTCACACCTTCCTTCTTTGTAATGGAAAATAAATCAGATCCTGACACCCAAGCACACAACAGACAACATCAGCACTGGGGTAACATCAGCAGCAGCGCTTTATCCAGACTCCTGATTATGTACCCTGTCCTGCGTGGGTTAATTCTGCTCGTTTCAGCAGAACTCTTCAGTCTCCATCATGCAACATCTCAACAGGACCTCATGTCTTGGCTAAGTTAGACAGACAAAGTTAGAAGGTTTGCCTCCTCAAGAGTGGTTAAGATTTCCTAATGTGAATTATTTTAACACTACTGTCTTTGTTCTCTGAAGGTTTTGGCCTGCCCACTTGGGTTGAGACCTCTTTAGGATTGAGAGCCTTGGTCATTGCTCTTTCTTTCTAAGTCTTATACTACTACTACTAACTGGTCTAGATTTTTCTTTACCTGTCAGGGCTTTTCTTTTCACAGTTGCCTACAGCTGAGAAGCTGAGGTTTTAATAAAAAATACCCAGTATTGCAGAATTAGTGATCTAACACTTTGGAACAGTAAGTCCGTGATGTTAAATTATGGGGAAGTTTGCTTTGAAATGGTAATGCAAAAGCAAGGAAGAAAGCAAATGTCTTGATGTATTTGTGTCTTGCCATTAAGCAAGGCTGTTAATGGTGCTTTGAGGAACAGGTCAGGATGCAGGAGGCAGCTTGTAAACATGGACAGAACGGTTTTGTCTTGTCCAAGGCATGGTGTCAGGGTCTGCATGTAAGGTGTAGGTCATGGCTGCTGTTGCTACCTGGTGAGGACATTCATGTGGAGCTTGGTACCACTTGATGCTGGGCAAGAGGTGAGGTCCTGGGGGTTGCACATGTTGGGAACAGCAGCGTTTAAGCTGTAAACCAGGCGCTTTGGATGATAGGGCAATATATGGCATTCACTATTTTTGGAGAGTTAACTCGTTACAGTGGGAGGGAAACAAATGCAGTGTTGAGTTTCATGAGCTGGCTTTTCAGAGGACAGTCCTACAACGCAAATGTAACTTTTTGTTGAACAAGGTTCAACAAACATCTGCTACTTATGCATGGAGAGATGAATATTATACATTTGAACATGAAGAAAGCAGCTCTTACCAATGTACGTTTTCCAAAACTCCATCTGCCAAGGAAAAATAAAAAGAAGTTTCCTTTCATTTCTAATTTCTGGCCATTGCATGACTAAAGTAGTAAAAGGATAACTCCAAAGTTAAAACAAAAGACTTGCAGGAAAACAACCACCTCCGTAATCCCGATGGTGACCAAATAACCTTTAAAGCAGTTCTCAAGCCCAACTGATGGATCACAAATGGTAATAGAACACAATAGACAGTGCACTTGGCCCCTGTAGGTTTTCCCTTGCTGTTCCCTCCTCCTTCCCACTCTGTGCCTCACCTGAAAAATCTCACAAAGCTGCAGGCTGGGGGAACAAGGTGTTGCCATTTTGCAGTGGTGATACTCACTGTTTTCTCCATGTTTTCAAACACTTCTCGGGCTTCTTCAAAGCTGCATTTTTCCTCTATGCATTCTCTCTCGAGGTTCCCAGGAATAACCTCTTCCAGTCTGTTTGAATTGGCTCGCTTTTGCCTGTGCAGAATCGAGTTTGCCTCTTTGTTGTCGATGAAAACTGCAATATGAAAAGTGATAGGGACTAGAGAAGAGCACACGCCGAGTGTGATGCAGCTGGGCTGGGCTGTCAGGGCTCTGTTCTCTCAGAAATCAAACCCTATTTGTGCATCCACCTCCCCATTGCCCCGTGGCCGGGGATGTTTCAGGAGTGTTATCATCTACTTGAGATTTCTTTGGTGTCTAACTTAAGCGTGATCTGGAGAACCTACAGTCAAATTAGTCAATAGACAGAAATGACTGATGGCGAGAGGGTGGTTAGGTGTGCTGAAGTTTGATGCTTAAAATACCCTAAAGCAGATGGTGTGTGTACCTCTTATCATAGATGCACAGACCAGAATAAGCTATTTGAAAGGCAGAAATAATAGGCTTTTTTATGCTGCTGCTTGGTGAGGTCTTGTTTGAATACGGAAATTGTCCTACTTTAACTGTCTCTGCTTATTTCGATTGTGGAAGGCCACTTGCCTCTGCAAGCAGCTGTGCTCCTTGGAAGCCACAGGCTGTTTGCTTCTCTCCCTGCTCCTCACCCTTGCCCATGCTCCTGGGTATCTCTGTTCCTGTGGCCATGCAGGCAGGAGGGGTGACATGAGCCCTCCTCACCCCCTGGGCCAGGCTCATGTCAACAAGCTCATGTGCATCCACTTTCAACTCGCTGGCCAAGCTCCTAGGCAGAAACCCCCAGCAGATTGCTGCTGGTGCTGCGGGGATCCTCAGTCTAGGTGGGATGTCCATGGTGGCCACCAGCCTTCCCATGGTGGCTGCCTGGTGAAAGGCACAAGGACACACAGTCCTGTTATGGTGCTACCATGAATGCTTTCCCAGCAGGGCCACGCGTCCCATCGGCAGGGTGAGCAACAACAGCCTTCCCGCAGCAGCCACCCAACAGGGCTTGCTCCTGACCCACCTCTCAGAGACCTCCACCTCTGCTGAGCACTTTTCCCCCGTGACATCACTCTAAAAAAGACAGTATTTACTCCGATGAGCTTCCTGCCTTGCCTCCCCAGCCTCTCCTTTCTCTTCATGCTCCCTTAGCACTTGCAGCCGTGTCCCTTTTTGTCACCAGATGGCACAGTAGAGCAGCTCTCCTTGGAGCTGCTGTTGGCCACCCAGGACATGGGTCCTTATGTGGGCCACCTGCACTGCAAGGGGTTTAATAATGTGGGTCTGGCACCTCCAAGGGTTAAGGAGAACATGAGCTCAGCCAGGCAGGCAGAGGAGAGAGTGAGGGGCAAGTACCAGCATATTGCTACTTCTCCTGGCCGACTTCTGCTCTTGATCCAGAGCAGATCCCGGCCTTTCCAAAGCCGCAGAGGATTGGTTTTGTTGAACTCTTATGAGCACAAATGAATTTGCTCTGATTTACAGCATGCCACTGCCAGTTTACCCAGCTCATTCACCTAGAGATCTTTCTGCAAGAGTCTGAACTAATTCTTTTTGCAATGCTTTTAATCATTGTGCAAGTTTGCACCTCTGTCTTTCTCGTGCTGGTGCATTTTTGGTTAAAAATGAAAGGGAGCGCATTAAAATCCTGACCCTAATCTAGTGGTTTAGCAGCAGATACAGATGGATAAGGCACTGACCTCTGAGGACGCCAGGCTTGTTTCAAATGCTGCAGCCCCACAAAGTGGCCAGTTCCCTCCCAACTGCAGGGTTGTGCTTTATGTTTGTGACATGAACACAGGCCCCCAAGCAAGCCCCCACAGCAGAGCAGGGGTCTGAGAGCACAGAGGCACCAGGGGGATGTGACCTCCGCAGCCTCCGGTTTGTCCCCGAGCTGGGCAGAAGCAGCTCAGGTGAGAAGGATGGAGCAGCCATTCTTGGCCTGTAACCCTGCTGGGTTCTCCATGTACTCAGTGCCCAGGGACCCTGATGCAGGTACAGCCACACATCACCCCATGTGAAGTGAGGCAGCTGCCTTAGACCTGCTCCTTCTTTTCTTCCCAGCGGGATGTGTCAGGCACTTGCTGTAACAAACCCATATAATAGAGAGAACTCGTTTTCATGAATGCAGCTTTGCCTCCATCAGGTCCCTCTAGGCTTTCTCAGTTGCTGACTGATCCCACATGCTGCTTTTCAAGCAAAACTTGATTTGAGCTGAAGGAGTCCCATGGAGTCGTGGACATGGTACTCGCCCTGGCTGGAAACCGTCCTCACACCAAGAATATACTCACACATGACTTATCAGCTCCTGAGCCAGTGTTTGAGAGAGCGAGATAGGTGTCTGGGCCAAGGGGCTGTGGGGGGAGACCTGTCCTGCCAGCTGAGTACAGCATTTTCTAGGAGGCACATCTGGGTGAGTGGTGGTATCAATATGCTTTTCATTGCTAAGCAAACACTTTGGAAAGAGGCCTTTTTTTTTTTTAACCTATTACTTGCAATGTGTTAATGAAAGAAGAAAGGCCAGCTTTGCACCAAACAAATGCTCACACTGGATGTCAACCAGCCTCTGCTGGAAGTGTTGTTGCCACAGATAAATCAAGCAACAGCCTGCATTACTATCTGTGATTGCCCACATCCATCAACTACTCTGTCTTGTCTACAATATTGGCTGTATCTTACAGTCTTTGTTAAATTCATGCTGAGTTTGGCTTCAAGCAATGCTTGCAGTGGCAAATCCAATGGCTGTTTTATGGATGCGAGTACTTGTCCGCATCCAGAACAAAGCCGCGGCACATGTAGAGGTGTGGATATTACTCTACCAGTGACACTCTCCCCTTTTTTTCCTTCTGTGTGTAGGTGCGTGCATTCTAAAATGGCTGAATCAAGCTCTGAAAGCTTAAAAGCTGCAAAAATCTAAGAAAAATCCCATTCTTAAAATTAATCCCTGTGACACATTCTGCGTAGAATCAGCATAACAGCTATTATCTCATCCCCAAGAAAAGAACCAGAGCTTTAAAGAGAGTAGCTACGGAACAGCAATCCCTCCGAGCTCTTGTCTCTTATGAGACTGCGCCAACTGTCCCACTATCAAGTGACAAGTGGTCCTGTCATCTGCGCTAGTAACCCCCACCCCTAAAAGTAAAGGGCTTGCTAGGTTTTAAATGAACCCACCTGTACTTGTGGCACCAAGACAAGCTCCCAGGAGACAAATGGAGAGTATGAGGTGGGTATTTGCCATCTTCTTCCCACTGCCCAAACCTCTCGTTAACAAATCGTTCAGGTTGTGGAGCTCAGTCAATAGTTCCAAAGTGCAAGTGCTTGTTTATTTACCCTGGGTAACCCTTTAATTTAAGGTCCCCAGATGTGCCATTGCTGAAGCTTGAAATGGCAGCATGGGTGTTACTGGAGGGGACATGTTCACGTACAAGTAAACCTGCTTGGTAGTTGCAGTCCTTGGACTCATCCCCTGCCCTGAAGTGATTACTGCCATGTTTGGGGGCTGAACATGGCACAAGAACAAAATAATTCAGCTTCAGTCAGTCTCTTTAAAGCACTGCACTTCTCACTCCTATCCAGGTGATGAAGTTGCCTATATAAAAAAACACAGTAGTATTTTCAAAGGCTTCAGCATGGTCCACTCTTCGTCCAGAAGGGCTGGCACAATTACCTTGAAGACAACCCTACAGATGATGTTTCCTCTTGGGGACCTGGTGCCCTTGGAGCAGAACTGTGTCAGAAAGTACGGTCTCACGGGGGTTATCTAACTGAAAACCAGGATGAAGTGAAGTGAGTCTGTTGGTCTGTTATCCAGATCTGCTGGGACAAACCCTGGACACACCATGGACTTTCCTAGGTCCTGTATACGAGGCCACAGGAAGGAACCTGCTACTTGGTGGCTTGGACAGTGGGATGGGGAAGGGATGTGCTGATAAATTGCTGGCTTTGGAGCAGGGAGGGTGTGCAGGCTCGTGGCTGCAGGGCACCCTCTGCACAGGGCAGGTTGACAGGCTGCCACACTGGCCAAAGGGAGAGAAGATGGGGGAAATGAAATAGGAAAAAAGCAAGTTTTCATGCAGAAAAGAAAGAGCAGGTTTTCACATGAAGCCGTTTATATTTAATGGTGGGTTACTTACTAATTTTAAAATTTCTCCCCTCCTTCTGACTTTCCCTTAATATGAAGGGCTATTTCAAGGTGAGTAATTGCTTTTGGGAAAATACTGAATATTGTGAAAAAATAAACGAAATGTTCACTTCTGGAAAGGTCAAGAGTCTCCCCCTCCTCCCCCTTCACCTCACCCCTCATTCCTTGAGGAGTTGTTGGGAAAGTAGGCCAAAATCATTCATCCCACTCTGGGGAGATCTTGTGGGCTTTTTGTCAATGACCTGTTCTTCAAAACCTGCTTCCCAATTTCTGCTTCTCCCCCCACTTCCCTGTGCACAGGGCAGAACTGAAATCCATCATTGCGCCCGTGCACATCTGGGGCTTGCAGTGCTCTGCCCAGCTACAAAAAGGTCTCAGAGAGAGGCATTTTAGAGCAGAACTCTGTTTCTGAGTGTGGTGTTAGTGCTATTGCCTTTTGTTATTGACTTAGCTCTAATATTATGGTTCAGAGAAGAGCAGTGAGAGGCAAGCAGGCTCTGATAGCTTGTTAAAGCGGGAGAGCTACAAGAGAAGAGCTGGGAGGTTTCACTAGTTCCCAGCAAAGCAAGATGGAAATTCTGCTATTGTCAATGCAAGGGAATCCCACGGCGTGTTTCATGGCACCACGAGTGCTCACAAACAGGATCACTCCATTCGGTGAGACACAGAGGATGTGCAGGGTCGGATGTGCCTGTGTCTGGCAGGCTGGAGAGCTATTAGTTGCTACGAGGCTACGATAGCCCTTGGGTAGTTGTTAAAGTGTTTGCTTGAGCTTATGAACCATAAATTCTGTGCACTCAGCCCAAAAAAATTAAAAATGTTCCTTCATGCTGCAAATGGGAAAGATGTTTATGGTTGCGTGGGTATTTGGAGTTACTTTTGTATGCAGAAAGGACCGATCAGCTGCAGGTAATATGAGATGCTGAATGTGAGCTACAGCCTTGTGAAATCCGTGTTGCCTAGGTGGAAAAAATCCTTTATTTTCCCTTTCTTGAGCAAACAAAAGGTCCTGAAACCTATAATTCATCTTGTTTCTTCTTGCTCCATTTGAAATGATCTTTCTTCATCACTGACAGTGGCTTTTGTTATCAGATCTCTGTGGCAGATAAATGAATTAGGATGAGGTAATGTGCTGTTGATGTAAATTGAATGCAAAGTGAAAAAGGTGACGATCATCTCTCATTTTCTGCGCATAAGAAAATGCAAATGTGAGAAAATAAATTGAGCTAAAATGTTGGAACAATACATCTCCTATCAATAAAGAGGAGTGTAGAGAATGGCTTGCCGTAACAAAGGATAATTAGAATCTCATTACTGTAAATATTTTACTTTAGAACATAGGTCAGTCAAATTATTTTTGGTTTACGGTGCATATTTCACGTGTAATAGTATTCACAACACTGTTGCTAATTAATCTTTGCAGAAAATGCCAACATTATTAGAATAAACAAGGCTATTAATGCAAATAATTTCTGTTGTTCACTACTATTGCTGTCAGCTTCTGGAGGACTAAATTGAAAGCCAAGTGTTTCTTTTTATTTATTTTGCAAACAAAATCCCCAGAATTGTGATCCTCACCATGGGCACTTCGGAGATGAAAGCTTTGCTGTTTAGGTGAATGACATCAATTAAATATCAGATCTGGGTGTATTTTGGCTTAGTGTTCTGTGTTCTCGAAAGAAAGCTATGTAAAATACATATCCAAGTCGTGCTCCTTCCTATTAAAAAGGCTGTTGGGAGAAGTCTCTTCTGGTTTGAGGTGTTAGGTTTGGGTTTGGTTTTTTTTTTGGTTGAAATACCCTTTTTTTTGTTGGAACGAAACCGTCACACACATGTGGCTGCTGGGCCTGTGTTTGTGTCAAAGGCAGAAGGAGCTCTCAGGGGTGGAGGGCAGCGTGTTCTGGTAGGGCCACCACCTCAGCCTTGGGGACTGCCCGTCTCTCAGAGGAGCTTCCTGCAGCAAAGCAAAACGAAGTTTATGAGAAGTCAGAACAAGAAAGCTATTTCCATTTTAATCTGATAGATTTTTTTAAAATGTGCTCTGGCTGTGCTGATCAATAATGTTAAACAGCCTGATGGCTTCGGGATCTTGTTAAAGGATTGTTCATAATCTCCCCTGTCTCCAAATGCACTCTTTTAAGTGAAAAAATCCCCCCTCAAAACCTTAAGCAAATTGCAATTTGCCCTTGTCTTCTAGACAGCTCTGGCAAGTAATCTTTCCTTAACCAAGAGCAAACAAGTTATTTCTGAAAGAATAGGGAAAGTAGTGCTTGATCTTTATTTTTTTTTTTTCTTCTTTATTTGATTACTTTGAAGTTCCTGTCTTTTTCTGGAGCAGCGATTATGGGAAGTTATCCAAATACAGAGGCAGCATAGCCATGGAGTCCTATCATTCTGTTGTAATGATTAACATCCTGGAGAAAGTACCAATTCTGTTAAAAGTGCCGCAGTCACTGAGGATACTGAGGTGCATTTGTAAGTCGGTGGCATTAGTGACCTACCCCAGGCGAGGACGTGCCCTCAGCTTTCACAGGTGGGATGCAGGAGCCTTGTCCCCATGGTGGTGGCTCTGGGCTGGTGGGGTTGCAGGTGCAGGGAGATGCTGCCGACGATGCTGTACAAATCTGTGCTGTGGGAGGAGTGTTCAGGTGAAAAGGAGGCGACTGGCTTTGGTGATGTGAAGTGGAAACCAGGAATCAGTGGTGGCAGCGTAGTTCATTCAGGCTCACAGCTCTCCCATTTCTGAAAACGTCTCTGTTACTCCCCCGTCCATCTCAGGGCTCTCAGTTCCTGTGTTGGGTATTTTTCTTCTGCTTTTATACAGAGGCTTCAATACTTGTGCTAAGAAACAGCACCCCCCGCCCTTGCTGAATTCCCTCCAGACACATCCATTTCAGTTAACACTTAAGCTCCGTCCCTCCCATTTTATTCAGTTTTTAATTAGACTCCTGAACAGGAGCACTGAGCAAACTGCTTTCATCTGGGAGACCCTACGGCCGTGAAATATTTACGGGAAGTAAATAACTGTCAGAAAGTAAATAAGTCCCTGACTCTACATGAGTGTAAAAATGCTTTGAAATAGTTTCATTCGAATAAAAGCTCCTCACGTTGAGTGGCAGTAAGAAACAGCAACACAGGCAAAAAATTCCCAGTGTAGAAGGTAAACACAATTACTAATTCATGGAGCAGCACATTTCACAGTAGCAGGTCTAATATCTTTCTTTGCGATTTAAAATAGGCCAGATTAAAAGGAGATCTGGATTTGGTTTGGTCTTTTCAGAAAGCAGAGTGCAAGCACAGACAGACATACCATGCTGCTGAAGTTATTCTAAATTTAGACTTTGCCATCTCCAGTTCAAAGTCTGGATAAAGCAATGAAACAAAGCTCAGAGGACACAGCAGCCCTTGCAGATTTTGATGGGTCAGGTAGATCACCAAGCTCAAACGTCATCATCCAGAGCAAGAATTAAGTTAAATAAAGCTCAAAAGCTGGCTTGCTGCTGTGTCTTGGCATGAGATGACACATCCCTTGTAAGAGGCCAGGAATACACAGGGGATAGAGGCTCATCCTGCCCCAGGCTTGATGTTGTGACTGTGAGTTCTGAAGATCGCTTTGAAACAGATCTCTGTTCCAGCAAATCCATCGCTCCTACCTGCTGACGGTATTAGTAGTGTAGTGTCCTAAAGAAATACTCCAGGATCAGGACCCTGTTTGTGGAGCCCGTGACATTCAGCTCAGCAGAGGGAGCTTGTTTCCTTCTTTGCTTGTGGCAGAGGATCCATCTCCACTTGTTCTGATGCCTGTTGTTGGAGGAAGAAGGCATTTCTCTCTTTCTCTCCCTTTCTGTTGAATAGAAAAAAAGAGCCTTGATTGACAGCTCATGGTATATGTAAAACTTTATTTTTGTATAGTTAAAATCAGGGTGAAACAAGTCTCAACCAGCGTATCTAAAGCCACCATAGGCAAAGCCCTTGCCCTTAACTCCATGCTGAACTTAAGGTAATAACAGCGTCTCCCTTTGTCCATTTTCTATGTCAATGTTTGTGGCTATGCCATTGTTAATTTTCTTTGCCTTAACCATACACCTACCATCTGAAGTTTCTACCTTCTTCTTGTACCAGGCCATCCTTGTGAAAGATGTTGTTATTCCTCTTTTATTTTCCTTAGATCTTTACAGCAATTCCTTAGAAATCACAACAGGTATCTAACTGCCTCATGGACATTAGAGGCTTTATCTGGCAGCTGTTCCCTATCTCATCAAGGTGCTGAGCACACTAATAGCCTTAATTTCTGTGATCTGTCTCACCTGGCACCTCTACCCACCCATCCTCTGCCATTGGCCTCAGGGCTGTAGTTAAGCCTGGGCTCTCATTTTCTTTATTGGAAATGTGTTTGGGGTATGGTGGGTTTCAGTTGTGGCTTTTACTTTTATTCAGCTTTTTATTTCATATATTTTGTTTCTAGTCATATTTTCTGCCTATAGAATTGTCTTGTGTATAGGATTAGAATATAGCTTCACTTGCTTTGTAGGTAGGTGTTATGCTACAGTTTGGTTGGGGTTTTTTGTTATACTTGATCAAACTTAATGTCTAGATCTGACATTTCAATTATTTTCTTATCATTTCTAGTACTCATCGGTGAACCTGTTAGCAGTGCTTTGTTGGCTGATACTGCACAGCAGTACCTGCATTGGTAAGCATTTTACTGCCTTTTTCACTTTTTAGTTCATCCTGGTTTGTGGGGCTATTTCTGCTTTAGTTACTGTGTAAAACATACAGAGTGGTTAGCAGAGCTTGCAAAACAGGAAAACACTCTCAACTTGGATCTTGTGGTTTATTGTCTGTTAAGTTTTTCAGTTGTTAGTTTTCAGTTTTCTTGAATGGAGTACTTAACTGCTCTTATAGAAAAGATATAGTAAGTAGGAGAAACAATATTATAGTACCTATAACTAATAACTTATTATGAATTGTTTTATGTTTCCCACCCTGGACATAGTTTTTCCTCCCTGAGGTGACTCTACAGAATGCAATAGCGCTTTAGCAGATTTGCACTGGCTGACCTTTCAGTTGAAGTTGCTAATTTAAACTTTACTGCCTTGAGAGTTTTACATTTAAACTTATCCTACCTTAGGAAAATTCTCTGTCTTGGTCTAGCTAGACCTCTTTGCAATTAAGGCTGTATGACTAATTATGAATGTACTGTTCGAGTTGAAGCATATTGTAAACTTCTTAAATCAAGTGAAATATTTCACATGCATGGAAATACAACCAGTTAAAAGATGCAATGTCTGATATACGACACGTTCTTTCTAAATTAGGCTTGTCTCTTTGAAAATATGCATGAATTTCACAGCTCAGGCTTAGGTAATAATTTAAAACTGCAGAGGATTGTCTTAGAAATCACAAAAAGCATCTCCCAAGGGTTTCTGATTGGTGCTGCTACACATCAACTTTTTATCTGGAAGACTGTGTCAAACTCATGGCAAGATGAAGAGTGTGTGATGTGTTTTCTTCTAAAAAGCATCACAGCTCCCAGCTATGAATCCTGATTCAACAGGTAAATGCTACATGTGCACTTTCTATAACTGAATATGGGCCTGAGTGTTTCTTCTCTTCAAGGAGTTGAGGTTCTCGACTAAGGTTGCGCTGTTTAAGTGACGTAGGATGGGAACACAATTCGTCTTGCTCAAGTTGTCTGTATATTAACCTTGTCTTGAAATTCTAGTAGATTAGGGCTAACTTGTGCCACCTTTTCAAGCCAGCACAGTTTGATTGACTGGAATGGGGCTGTGGGTTGGGCCATCTCTTAATGGGCCATCTTGCTGCAAAGGTCTGTGACTGGGAGTCTGGTGCCACGGAAGCACTGGCTGTCTCAGTCCTTGAATAAAACCAGGCTAGTGAGCAAACCCGCGGGACTTCCAATCATCACACAAACTCCGTTTGTAGTTTGTGCAGTGAACCTATGAGGACCTATCCTTCCTTCATCTATTTAGCCAGGTCACCACCTCTGAATGGTCTCTGCTTCCTTTTTCTTTTAATATTTTTCTCTCGTTGGTTTGCTGCAGTATCTGAAGCACACCGAGAACTTCCTAGGCATATGAGAAGAGACTGTGTGTGCCCAAGGAGAGCTCCACAATGGGCACAGCAGATAGGCGTCGGGGAGGTGAGACTTTATAACTCAATGACCTTAATTACTCACAGCCTGGAAAAAATGAACAGAAAGGTCTACTTACAGAGTCAAGACTTCAGAGGAAATTCAGGCACTAATCAATAAAAGCCAATGAGTCCATTTGTGCCTTGTACAAATGACTGGAGTCAACCTCCCCAGGAGCCCCTGGCAGCGCTGTTGGGTCACCCTCCAACAACAGGGAGAGCCTGTGTTTGAGATAAATTACTGCAGTACAAAATGGCACTTAAAATAACATGTGTTACCTCACATAGTCACTACTCCTCTCCTTAAAGGGAGAAGATCTGTCAGATCTCTCTGTATCTCCCTTATAACTCTGTTCTCCTGCATTTCTCTAAGGCTATTGTAATACTTTCCACGTCATCTTATTGTAAGCAGTCCTTGATCACAAGCATTCCTTTCATTATCAATGTAATAGAAAATTCAGATGATGATTCTGGTTGTTATGGACGTATGTACTAGTACAAGGCCAGGAGAAAATACTGATGTGTCAGCACAGAAATAAATAACCACCTGAGGTTGAGGACAAGCAGAACTGAACCTCAGGCCTTCGTGTTGTCTACTCTGGGTTTAAAATACTCCTGGGACGTGAATGTGAGGAACAAACCTCAGTGCTAGCAAATATTTTTGACCTATGCTCTGGCTGTGGGTAATTTACAGCATACTTGAAAATCTGATCTGGGTTATGTCCAATTCACAGAAGTTTATTTCCAAGGCAGTTATTTATAGACTGTCTTCCTGGCTCTTGGGCTTCTTGGGGAAGTGTCTGAACATGAGCTCTCTGAGCAGTCACCATAAAATTAAAATTTTCAATTTTAATGGTCAACAAACTGTTTAAGGAAAGTGAAATATTATCCAACAAATCCTTCCTTTCGCTTAAAGCTTTGAGTCTTTAAATATTTATTAGCAGTGTCTCTGCTCTGCAACAATATTAAAGGCTTGGCCCCATTCTAAGGAGGAAAACAATTCATTTGATTAAAAATGAAGAGCAAATGTTGTTTCTAAAGGCGGTCTTCAAGCCAGATTACAGTGTTTGAAAAAATGATCGGCACTTGTGTGGATTTTGGTTTTGTTTCCTCCCTTAAACCTTCTTTACCCTATAAATTTTGTGGCTCTTTCTCATGGCTTGACTCTGTAGCAGCAATGGTGATATTTCTCTGGGCATATCCACCAATTTGTTCCCTAAATTGAATTCTTAATGTGTTTCATGTTCTTCATTTGCAGATGTGAGGCCCTTGGGTGCTTATTGGTCTATTTTAAGTAGTATTTTCACTTGCTTCAGCTATGTAGGAAACAGCCTGCTGTAATCTCAGGGGGTAATAACTTGAGGTTTGGGAAATCTGACAAAACTTTTTCTTCCCATGCACTGATTTTACTACCTGTAAATTTTTTAAAAATCTTTAAAACAATTCTCTACACAGTGGTAAACAGTGGTGAATAAAAATGCAATTATTGAATAGTATTTCAAATTTGATCTGCATCAAGTCGTCAGCTGGAAAAGAAGCCCCTGAATGGTGAGGACACATGGAGCTGGCATTGTTTTGCCTGGGGAGGTGCCTGGTATCTCCTGAGGAGAAGGGAATGACGAAAACCTTCATTTAGAATGTGAGTTCCCAAAGAAAATTAGCTGATGGTAGAAAACGGTCTCATTTGTAAATCTCTGCAAGGTTATCTTCTGTAAAGGTTATTGGGTTAACCATAGCTAGAAGGACCATTCTAGGTTGTTTTAATCACTTAGTAGTGAATGTTTAAGAAGTTATTCTTACGGGAAAGTCCTGAACTTTTGTGTGTGTATGTCTGCTTCATGCAGAATTCAGTGGAAATAAGGGCTTCAGAGGAGTCATCTGAACCAATGTACAGTGAGAGGAAATCTCTCTACCAAGAGGAACACACAAGGAAAGGAGGGGTAGATGGAGACAGCACAATAGCCTGCCCATGATGGGGCAAGGAAAAAGTGTCAGAGCAAGGATAGAGAGCTCAGATTTCCAGAGAGATAATCCAGGTCCCCAACTCTTCTTTCAGGCTAGTCCCATGATGATGAAACCAGTGGTGTTCTTGGTGGGTCTCTACAAACAACCAGGGCATGGTGTGTTCCTGTTATGCATTAAACCTACCCCTACATAACTGAGTTGTCAGGGAAAATATCTAGGAGACAGAGCAATAAAAAGTTTGATAAAAGGAAATATTATCCATTAAATGAGGTAAGAATTTCTCATAAGTATGTAATCTCATAGATAATACAAATATAAAGCTACGTAATACACCCTGTCTTCAGCTGAACCACTTGGTTTGTGCAATGTACGTTCAACCCTTGCTTTTAAGTCCACTAGTTCGGTTTGCGAAGGTTATTGCCTCTGTCTTGTCTCAGGTAATTAGAAATGTCTTCTAAATGGCCCAGCTTCCCTCTGGTGCCAGGAGACAACAGATTCCTGATAACTGAGCCCTCAGCTAAAAGGGCTGCTGCAGTTGGGCTTCCGTGCGAAAGATAAGGTGGCACCAAAACTGTGGATGGAAGAATGAAGGAAAACAAATTATCATGCCTGAAATCAAATGAGTTTTAATTAACGCATCTAATCTGTCTAGTGAAAGTTCTAAATGCCATTTGTGTTTTCATTGTTGCTCTAAACGGTGACAAACTCATCAGAGGCAAACAAATTACAATGTGTGCCACTAAAGCTCAAACATACCAGAAGTTAAATAAGTCGTTTGGGAAAGTAGCACATTGCAGAGAATCCTGCTGTAGCCCCGAAGTTCGTGCATCACATCTCGCCTCTTGGAGCTTTAAATGTCAATTAGCCAGGTAGAAGTGGGACTTCTACTCACTCTCAGTGTGAGAAATCCTGCAGACACAATCTCTGTACTCCTGGTCCTGTCTTTTGGGAGGAGACCTGTCCTGGTGTGGAAAGATCTGGTCGTGGGTTTCTTCTGCAGGTGGTTTCCTGTAAAACCAACACCACTGAGCAATGGTCCTGCCTGGGGAAGGGGGAAAACTTCTCTTTAGCTCGAGAAGGAATTTAAGTCTTCCAGAAGACGATTTATTCAGAGTTCAGTCTGAGTTATACCTTTTTCCCAGCACAGGTTCTGTAAGAGCTGAAGCAAGCTGAGCTTGGTGCAGACTTCTATTTTTCTTGTCCATATCAGTTTTTTTCCCCTCTGGCTTCCTCTTAAAAACTACAAAATTCATACCTGCAGAAAACAGCGAATCTACATCTTGCCAGTGTGCACATAGCTTGCAGGCTGGATGTACTCTACAAGATAGTGACAAGATCTTGTTGGGGTTTGTTGTTGTTTGGCTGTTTTAATCTAAATTTTGTGCCCTGTAGGAGGAAGAGAACAGTGATGTTAAAACAGAGTATAAAGCAGTCATAAAAAAAAAAAATAAAAAGCTGGGCTAGAATTTTTCGACAAGTTCCTCACCTCAGAGCAAGGGAAAAGTTTGGGAACTGCCCAGTAGCGGCAGGGATAAGGGGCAAGCGGGAAAGAAGTGGTCAAAAAAAGCTTAAAGGCAAAACCTATTAAAAGCAACTGGACGGGACATTATGTCCATGAAGTGCAAGGTTTACCTAGGCTTCTGCCCTGTGCTTATTAAAGGAAGAGCTTCTTGGGTGGAAAGACCCACTGCCAATTGTAGAAGTGGTCCAAGTCCCTGAAGGTGATCTGCAAAATGAAACAGAAGCAAAATGGGAACATATCTCTTTGATTTTGGAGCTAGCCCCAGAGCCCCTCAGCCTGTTACTTCTGATCTTTCAGCAGAGCTGATTGCATATCTTTTGAGGCCTTTGGTCCTCAGCTGTAGAAATAAAAGCTCAGGGAGCTGAGCTGGTTGCTGATTCACCTCTAGGAGTTGAAACAACATCACAGTCTGATCAAAGACTTATGCTGGGGTGGGGGGGGGTCTTTCTGCGGCACTTTTGCACAGACTTGAAGGTATGTAAATGTTCTGCAGAATCTGACATACATGATTAGCGTTAAGCATTTCCCATTGTTGATGAATTCTTTCTAATAAAAAGAAACTTAGAAGTAAACCAAGCCCTTCTGAGAAGTATGTCTCTGCAGAGCCACAAGTAAGCATTGTTTCTCTCCATTTTGTTACCATTCTGAAAATTTGATTCAGCCTCATTCTGCAGATGCTTAAATGTGTGAATAATTTGCCGGGAACCTTAGCCATTTCTTCCTTTTATATTACACAGACTGGTGTAATGGCAGATCTCTGCAGTCTTTTATTCTGTATCCTCTGTGGTACATCTAATAGCAGAAAACAGCCAGTGCTTTAACATAAAATGAATTTAGGCTTGTGTGTTAGATGCAGAGGGAAGGAGTTATTTTTGTTGCTGTGTTCTTTTTCTGTCTTTTTTTTTCCCCCACCTGCTCCGAATAGGGATGCTTTTAAGTCTTTGGTGTTTATGCTTCAAGCTAATGCAAATAAAACAGTGACTAAACTATCTGAATTTTGAATGCATGCAGAGAATTTCAAATTTTATGGACTGCTGACGTTATCTGAAAGAAATCTCAAAGAATTAAGCTGAATAGTGAATCATGGGAGGAAAAATTTCCTTTGTTCCTACCACTGTGGGCTAAGGGAAACAATCTTCTTGAAGGAGTTTGATGCAGTATTTTTGGGGTGAGATTACAAGTTTGGTTGCTGAGAACACTTGGGTAGATACACCAGAAAATACATAGGCTTCTGCAAGACACATAATTTGGTACCAGAGAATCCTTCATTTTCGAGTAACGTAATATTTATTTTCACGCTCTCTTGTATATGAGATGGGTTTAAAACTGCCTAACTAATGGTCCTCAAAATGATCACTGTCAGCTACTGGTACTGTGTGCGCTCCCCGGAGCTCATCTTTTTCTCCCTTTTGATGATACTTTCCAGCTGACTGGAAATGGCACTGGCACTGAGATTGCAGGTCACAAGTCAGGACAGTGCCATGGGGAGAAATGACAAAGCACGGCCAGAGGAAAAATAGGCTGAAGATTAGTTCGCCTATAGCCAAAATGTTAGTGCAGTTCTTGAGCACATATTGCCTGTGAAAGAGAGATTCCTTCTGTGTTAATACAATTGCTATATGAAGAGCATGTCTAAGTCAGCAGTTTAAAAAGGGTTGGGGTGAATTGGGATCCCCTCTAAGGAGATTTAACAAAATAATAAAAGGATTGATTAATGTACCTTATTGTGAGAAATATGAGCAATCTCCTTAGCTACTGGAATAACAGTTTCATGTTGGCCAAGGCAAGTCTTAACTTCCTGCATCTGGAACAAAAGGTTGTGAGTGGAACCTTTTCAGTGTAACAGATAAAGCTCTAAGAAGATTCTCAAAGTTGAAGAGAAGCATCTTCACTCAAGAAATGTGAGTGAATTGTCATTGGGACAATAACAGAAGTCGTGGTCAAGTACCATTGCTGGAGAATTTTAGATGCATCCAGCATTGATGTGGAATTAAAAAATGATGTGTTGGGAAGACCTGTGGTCCCAGCTATGTAGGTTAGGCTGGAAGTTCAAAGGAGGGGATTTTTTTGTTGTTGTTTTCTCCACACTGTGCCAGGGCAGGACTCTCAACAGCCCTCTGAATTCAGTCTCAGAGGTTGGCTCACTCCTTTCTGAAGGAAATGTAATAGTCTGGGGAAAATCATGTGGCTCCAGCAGCATCATGGAGAGAGAAACCCATTCCACCGTGCAAGTCTCTGCAAAAGGTGATAAGCACCTCCAGGAATCTGCAGGATCAAAGCTTTAATTTTTTTTTTTTTCCCCCATAGACTTTGCATAGACTGAAGAGGATGGTTTTAAAATAGGAACCCTATTTCTTATTCAACATTCAGGCCTAAAAATTGAAGGAAACTGTAGCAATTAGAGCTGGTGAGAGTGAGTAAGGTGCCTCTTACACTTTATTTAGTAAAGAAACCAAGTTGTCTCCCCTAGGCACTTGTCGTGCAGCTTGTGTGACTGCAGATGGCTGCCACTTTGAAGGAAGCCTGTAATTTAAAAGCAACGCTGAATCATCCTGCCTGCCTTTCTTGGCATAACACCACTCCACTTTGCTGCTCTGCAGAGGGTGGTGTTCACAGGTTTATCTTCTTGACTGGCAACACAAGGCAAGCTGTGCATCCAGGACTAATGGCAGGTGCCTTGGAGAAGATAAGGTCGAGTATTTCAGTCTACTGCCTCTACAGGAGGCAGCCCATTTAGCAACTACCATTACCTGATGCCCAGTGCTGCCACCTAAACCTTCATTATTAACCATCAGGGGAAGCATCTATATTGTACGTGTTCCCCTTGAGATCAAAGCTGTGATGTATACAACTGGTGTGTTGGGACTGAAGCTGAATGTTTCTTGGGAATAAGTGAAATGTAAAGGCACAGCTCTGGCTTGGAGCGATTCAAAGTAGATTTCTCTATGCAATGCAAAAAGGTTTTGTATTATTACACCTCATGAAGAGACACAAAACCCAGCCCTGAGGCCTCTGAATAGGGTCCCAAATGGACTTACTGTCATTTCAGTGGTTTAGCTATGTCAGGGTAGCAGAACTAGTTAATAAGTGGTTAAGGCAGTGTGACTGCAGATTTCCCTTGTTGTGCTAGTTTCCATTTCCCATCTGCCATTTTACTCTTTGCTCTGCAACCAGCTTCAACTCTTTGTCCTGGGCAAGAGGTCCCCCATGCACAGCCAGTGCTGTGTCATTGACAAGCAGCATGGGTAGAGCAGCCAGCTCTTTCCCACAGTGCTGGAGGATGCATCTCCCTACAAGTTAATTCAGGAATCACCTGACCTGGGAGCCCTGAGCCGTATCCCCCTTTCCAGTTAGCAAACAGCAAATTGCTGCTGAGCACCCTCCTGCTGGTGGTTTTCGCCCCTATTTGGGCTTTTTTGCAATGCTGTGTAGGCTCTTTGTCATCCCGAAAGAGAGTGATCTTGTGGAAAGGGACATGAGGAAGCCATCTAGATGTGCTTATTGCTCAAAGCAAGGTCAGCATTGAATTTGCAAGTAGTTGGTGGCTAGAAGTGGCTGTGAGTCTACTGATGGAGGTCAGAACTGGTGTGGTTTCCTGTGTTCTCAGTCTCTGCATTTGTTGGGCTCCACATTTCCCCACTCTAGTCTGTCTCCACTCAGTTAAACTGCCTGGGCACAGAAATCCATGCTTTCCTCGGTAAAAGTCATTGAATGACACTATCTGTAGCTAGTGTCTATAGCCTGGGTAGGTTTTGGAGTGTCAGCTTCCCATATTTTGCGAAGCCTTTTGGGTTGTGGTTTTAGTCTAGCTAAAAGGAGAAAAAGGCTGTTTCATTTTAGGTTAGATATTAGCTAGTTTAGAAGTGGTTAAGCCGTTGGAATAAGAAAATGAAAGCCCAAACTGCCCGAAAAGGTGCTATACAAATTTATCTCTCAGCTACTGCTAAGCATTGAGGCTAAGTCATCGCCGTACCCGCTTCCCAGACGTTATTTGACCTCTTGTTTAATTATCTTTCCAAAAATTGCCCATTCCTGAAGTTGCTGGTTTTTGCTGAACAAACTGCTGCCAATGTACTTGAAAAAGATTATTTTACAGGGAAAGCATTTTCACAAACAGATTCAAAGTTCACTTTTCTTTCTTTCCCTAAGGGCTCTCTACCTATTTTTATTCCTTATGTTTCCTTATCATGCATTGGAACCCAAGGCCCTATTTACTGAGAAATTATTTGAAAAGCCTAAAACTTTCTGTTTCTATAAATAAATGTGTCTGCACTGCTGGACTCAGGAGCCTGGTTTTCAAGAAATCTTGCTTTGGTTGAAACTGGATTGCTGGTTGACCTCTCTTGTGACTTAATGTGGGTGAATACCGGAGTTAGGCTTGACATGGTTTCCACACTGCAAATTCCTGTAGGCAATGAGATTTACTTTGCTTTCTGCATCCCTCCACACCTCCTGGGTGGTTGTGGAGGAAAGAGATATCTTCTATGGGGAGATGTCTCCGATTCTGAATTGCAAGGTTAGCCATCAAAACGGGCATAAGGACCCACTGGTCTTTATGTGAAACCTCATCTTATTGTCTGTACTCCTAAATTAGCTGGTCAGCTCTGACCCTGGGTGACCGCTGCCTTTTGGTAATGAACAGCAAGGTAGTGTGCTAAATTTCCTCCCGTGCTACCAAGACATTGCGTGGAGCTTGTTATCTCAGCATGCAGAGTCCTGTGGTGAGAAGCTTGACTGTGTCTTTACTGAGACAACAGATGCAAATGGTCTAGGCCAGAGGGCTGCAAAATCTGTAATGGCAACCAGAAGTAAGATGGAAAACTCCTGGTGAAATGGTGCTGTTGGTCACTATCGCTGCCCTGTTTGCATCCACAGCCACTCCCTGGAGGCTCCGGCCTGAGTGCACAGGAGCTGGAGCAAAGCAGCAGCAGTTTCTGTAAGGAGGATGCTGATGTGGTTTTGGACTCCATTCTGACTGGCATCTTATGCACAGTTTTTGTCCCCAGGTACTGAAGAGCTGTGTTGCCTCCCTTGTCCTGGGATAGAAAAGGTCAACCCTCTCATCCTGGGAGACCCTCTTCAGCTCCAAAGGGTGCAGGTTGAAGTTTCTAGCTCTGTCACATCTAACAAAATGGCAACTGCTGTGTGTACCCCTGGTAAGGGATGGTCTCTACCATCCCTTGGATAGACAAGAGTGTGATCATGTCCCTTTTTGGTTGATAGGAAAACTCACAGATAGTTGACATGACATCTACTGGAGAACTAAGGGATTTCTAGTTCTGATGAGACTTGGTTCTACTGGGATGTTCACAACCTGATCTTTTTCTTCTACCTGTGGTAATACTTGTCCACTTCATAGAGAGCTTAGGTTTCTTGGAGGGCTCAGTTATTAGCTAGGCTGCTTTTGTGTGTCTTCATTCTCAAAATAGTCCTTTTAAAAGCCCAAGTAGGCTCAGGCAGAGGGCCTGAGCAGGATTCCTTTCTGTTCTTCCCTCCCAGTCTGCCCCTAAGAGAAGTGGGTAAAACAGAGACCTCATCTTGCGGGGCTGGTTTTGTTCACAGCAGAGCTTACCTGCTGGGACTGACTCAGGTGGACATGGCAGCTCTTGGTCTTGCTCTTGGACTTTCAGAAACCGTCGTGTGTCTGGCATGACTACTAGGTTCCCTGTTTTCTTGACTCCTGATGGGAACGTGGGGTCCGTCAGGAGCAAAGTATTGCGGTTTGCAGGTTTGCCCAAGTTCATACCCGGACTGACAAAAACTCCTGGGGCTGGTGGAACAACCACTCCTACATGAACAGGGAAAGGTTTTGGCTGCTGTGTTTTGGTCTGAGGCTGTTTTGGGAAGAGTTTCAGGTGCTGGTATAACCTGTTTGCCTGGGCCCACTGCAGATTAGGTAGATTTTTGACCCCAATAACAGTGTTACCTACTGGTGAGGAGAGCCATTCCTGCCTCAATCTACCCTCTGGAAAAAAAGCATTTGTGCATTCAGCAGCAGCATTTAGGGTAGAGAACGTGGGCTTTTCAGCAACCCAGTCAGTAAATAACATGTGGCACATGAAATGAGCTAATGGCATTTTTATGTACGAGAGAGACAGGACAATCATTCATTCACACTCAGTTTTACTGTCTGTTTTATTCTCTCTGATTCCAAACAGCCAGATTTCAGCACCTTTTCCTCTATTAGAGGAGCAGACTTCAAAACGCATCTGCTTTTCTCATACTTGAAAGGGAATAATGCCTTGCTCCATCAAATTCTTGAGGCAAATGCCTCTCTGCATCTCATTTCAACACCTCTGAATCTAGCTGCTCACCTCAATACTTCTAGATGTAAAAATCATGTAGCGATGGCCACAAACTAAGCCCTTACCTCTACCAGCCACCACAGGTAGGAGAAAGGAATGCAAGAATCATCTAAGTTCCATCAGAAGAACGCAAGGGAAGTTGTCAAAAAAACCAGCAGGCTTGGTTGGGCTGGTCCTTGCCCAAAACCAAGATTGAGGAGGAGTATAATAAATTAAGGAGTCATCTACTGCAGATAAACTGATTTTGGGGAAAAAAATCTCCAGGCAAAAATCTCTGATTTTTGCATATGCTTCTTCCTGGAGTGGTGAAAATATTAAGCTGCAAGGGGAAAACTTCCCAAAAGGCTGTGATTGCAGGTGATGTAAATGGCTGGAGCCTTCTGCTGGGTGGCTTTGGTGTCTCCACAGTTCTTCAGACGTCCTAAGCTGAGGACTTCTTTAGCACTGTCACTGGTGTGTGTGAAATAGGAGAGCTGCTAGTTAGGCTCCTAAATCAGTTTTAGGATCTTCTGAAAAGTTCAGAGTGGTTCCTATGTACACCTTGGATTTCTGTTAGCTTTTCCCTTATTTCAGAGAAAGGGAAACATCAGCTCTTGGAGCTATGGACTAACATATGCCTGGTTGGAGAAAGGTCTGAGGCTGTAGGCAATGATTTGGAGATATGAATTTTGGATATCTTGGGAAAGGTGAGTCCCTAAATTTTATTCTTAATTCTGTATAAAACTATGCTAGGGCTGCTGTGGAAATAGGCAGAGAACCTTCTATAAATGTTGCCGATATCTGTGCAAGCTCTGTCTTACTGTAGGACTAGGCTTGGACTCATAGATGAGGCTTTATAGAAGAGTACGATTAGCGCCCTAACATCTCAGGTAATCAGCTAGATTTGCAGTTCAGTAGACTCATTATGGCACAAACTAAATTTCTGATCCAGAAATAAGGGCAGGACTGTGCTTTAACCTCTGCAAAAGCTCAGCCTTTGTGGTAAATACCAGTGAAAAGCATAATTCCCTTCGAGGGCGAGGTGGGGCAGACACGCTGCCAACACACCAAGCACCAGCGTGTCTGCTCTGACCCAGGGGCACAGCAGAGTCAGGGTGTCCTGGGGACACAAGCACAGACCTTTCCTCTAGCATTCGACTGATGGTACTAGTCAGATCACTTAAAAAAATCAGGATCATACTCTAACAGGGAAATATTTATTAAAACATTGTGAAGTGTTTTCCCAACATGCCCGTTGTATCATACCGTGTGTCATTCACTGCTTGGTATATGCAGACCGCTGCTTTCAAAACTGCGGTGGAAGTTCTCCATACTTAGATAATTAACATATGTTTTTGCATTATCCATAATGTAACTTTCATCTCTTCAGCCTTTCAGTTTTCACAGCTTTATTTTAAGGACAGAGTATCTGTAGTGTAGGGACACTCTTGATTTGATGGGAGCTGATGAATAGGCTAAGATAAATACCATATAAATGTGTCTTTGAAATAACGCACTAGCTGGCAGTGTGAATCAGATGTCTATGTTGCATGATGGTAGCTGTCACTTTATTAGACTTCTTAATTCAGCACTGAAGCTGTGCTTTACAGCCAGCTATTCCTTTCCTACTTTGTAATTTGTCATCTGCAGCATATTGATTGTGCACCTAAAATATTTGCACATTTTCTCAAATGTAATTTGCAGCTAGAAATTTCAGCTGGCAGAACATCACCAGCAAAACGAAAGTGCAGTGAAATGCCTCAGATTCAGAGTGGGGTCAGCTTTGGTGGGTGGTAGCCAGGCAGCTTTTTGGTGGATCATATGATATTTATTTGGAGATATAAGAGAAGAATCTGAGCTAAAATGATGAGTTGTAGTAGTTGTTTGCATAGGAATTCAAGAAGTACTTAATATCTACAGTTGTTTGAGTCCTTTCAGAGCTCGAAGTGGTCTATAGACCACAGTGAAGACAAGAGTCAGCTATAGCTTATACAAGCAGTGAGAATTCCTGATTCGTGCTGGTTTTAGGAGGTCATTGTGGTTTTTAACGAGTGGGTAGAGGGCCAGCTTCTGGCACTTGACAATGAAAAGATCTGTGCACCCATCCAAAGTTGGAGATTCAAAATTATCGAACTTAAATGAATGATAGACTGACTCACCAGGATGAGTCAGGGCTTGTTCTAGGAGGAGAACTCCTTTCTGCCTTTGTGTGTGTGTGTGTGGAGGACTAGATATCACCAAAGTGTTGCCAGTGCTTCTCAATGAAAACAGAATAGTAAAGCAGGAGGAAGTAATGAACTTGCTCATAAAACTTGTGCACGTGGGAAGAGTTGCCTAGATACATTTCGTACTCTTTGCAAGTTGCTCTAGGAATCCAGTAACCCAGGAAGATGTAACTGCCTGTTACTCCTCTGGAGTCTTTGTACTAGTTCACTGCAGAAAAGTCTCTAGGGGTGCACTTTCACTTGAACTGCGAAATGCTGGAGTATGTATTTGCAAAACAAAAGTTTTTTAGGGCAGGGCAGTGTTCTATCTAATATAGAAACAGCTTTTTTTCCAGATGTAATTCTCTTGAGTGTTACCCATTTTACTAGTTTCTCTAGGCAACATTTTCTGGGAAACATTTTGAAAATTGCTTTCAGCCTGATAGGTAAAATGGAATGGGAACTCTGCCTCCTCTCTACCATGGTCCTTTAGATTGCAATTCCCATGTTGTACCAGTTGGTAACCCCCAGAAATACCTGCTGCAATCCTCTGGTCGCTCTTCTGTCAGCCAAAGAAGGACGTTTCTCTGGAACAACCTTGGAAACCCTAAGAAATGCACTGTCTAAAGAAATGCTACTTCAATTATTGGATTGAGTCCAAAACCAATTATTGTAATCACCAAATTTGGGATTTGGGTTGCAGCTGCCAGCCCCATCATTCTCCCCTGACTGGCTCTTTGTGGATGACTTTATTTGTTGCCTGAGGAAGAGAGTGGGTGGGATGGCAAACAGATGGAGAAATGTAACAGAGAGCTGAAAATCCTGAGCCCCCAAAACCTGGAACTCGAGAGTAATAATATCACAGTGTTCAGAAAGATTAATCTTTGGATCCTGTTGGCAAAAACTGCTGTTTCCCAGCTGGTCAGCCAGCTCTGGCATCCTCCAGTCACAATTGCAATTGAGAAATGACTGGAGAGTTATGTCTGTGCTCAAATCCTTGCTGCCAGATGTACAATTATTGCTACTGAAGTAGTAAAAGAGCTTAGCTTGGGAACACAGCAGGCTCCCAGTAGTTTGATTAGCTTTGGACAGCTGTTGCATTGGATTTTGTATCTTACCTCTAATTCTTGACCATGACTGACATTCCTCTCCTCTTGACCTGAGCTGGCTGTGATCTGTCCTGTAGCTGTGATTACTTCAAATGGCTAAAATATATTCAGGTGTTTATAAGGTCATGTAAGACCTTGGCTGTGGGGTGGGGTGAAAGGGGCAAGTCTTATTTCTGTGAGAAGATCTGTTTTTCCTCTCACAGATCTATGATGGTTTCTCTTGGCTGCTCTTTAATTAACAAGAAAATGGAATAAATATTTTAAGGAAATCAGAATTTCAAGAAGCAGTTACAGCAGTGCCTCATGTTTAAGTATGTGCAGCGCTATGCACGTCATCATTGAATAATGAATTAATAAATACCTTTGAAGGAATTTTTAGCCCAGAAAGCGTATTCCGTTTTAGCTTCCAGTCAATTGCCCTATTTACTGTGGTTCTTTTTTAGCAACGCTATCAGTCCTGGAAGTAGCCTTGTCAATATTTTAGTTGCTTTGGTGTACAGAGCTATAGCATTCAGTTGAATTGTAATCCTTAAATTGGCAAGCAAATGGGTTTGCTCAGCTTGCCTGTTCCCTTTTTGGTAACAGAAGCTTGGAAAATCTTCTATATAGGGTAAGGATGAAGCTTCTTGTCTGACACAGCTGTGAGATTGTTGTACGTGGTTAAATCTCTCTCTGCTGCTGATTTGAAAGGTACAGAGAAACTTTGCCTACAGAAAAATACTATCATAGGTACATCTAACCCTGACAAAGATAGTTTAATATTTAAGTAACCTCTTTTCTCCTCTGCTTAGGAGAGAGTTCACCACCTCCTCCTCATTTTTAAAGGTATTTGCAGCCCACAGACACAAAACTGCTAGAATATAAGGCTAAATTGTGATTTGGATGCCGAGCGTTTGGGCTCAGCTTGATCCACCTGCGTGGATCATATGGAGCAAGTGCTGTGGCCCATGTTCCTCCTCCATATCCGTACAGCCAAAGGAAGGATGCTGGGGACCACGTGAGGGCTGTGGTGTGCTGCAGCCTCTCTCCTGACCCCAGCGCCTGGCCCTGCCTGATGTCCACCTGGGATGAGATGGAGGGACACTGAGTTGGAAGGAGGTCCCATGTGAAGGCTGTGGTGGCTGGGAACCTGACTGCCACATGGGTGGCATGGTGCCCTGTCCTTACCCTCCTTCTCCTCAGCACCACTCAGGATGGTGTACAGGCTCCCAGCATGACCAGTGACACCCCTCCCAGTTGGATGAGGACCATTTCTCCCCCTGGAGATAAAAAAAATCCCTGTGTGTGCAACTTCTACCCCAAGAGCTCCTATGGGTTTAGTGTCTTTATGATGTCCTGTTTGTGCTTTGTTTCTTTGCTGTGCCTCCTGTTGCCGTGCAGGGATGTGCTGGTGATAGAAGCCATCCACAAGAGAGCACTATCAGGTACAGACAGTAGTATCTGACATGTAATGACAGTGAAGATACATTAATGATTGACAAGTGCATAAAGTAAATGGCCTGGCAAATAGTTTTCCCTGGAATCTCATTTTATAATAGCCATATCTAGTGTTACTTCTAATAGAGGAGGTAGAAAGATAAGATGTCTGAGGAATGTGACTTTTAAAGAGTTGAGTCCTGTTAAGCTGCAAGTGGGACAGGAATTGGGTTTAGTGTTTAGGCTGTGTGTGACGGAGAACAGTCAGCAGGGCTGGAAGTAAGGTATCAGGTCACACAATTCTGTAAGATGAAACCAACATTTGTTAAGGCTGTGATTCAACTTGGCTCTCAAGTATGTGTATTAAATCCCGTTGACTTCAGCGCAACTGTTTGTGTCCTTTTAAAGTTACCCAAAGGCTTACGTATTTTGCCATCTTGAAGCCTCCTATTGAGAGTTAAATTAATTCTTCCGTATAACTTAAAAATACCCCAATGGTAACATTTAGTTCTAGCTAGGAAAATCCAGAGAAAAGATGAATTACACTTCTCATTGAGACAAACTCAATATTTACATAACTAGTTGCTGTGAGAGGTTTTCTTGCTGAAATCACACATACATGCTCAATTTACCTAAACACATTCTGAGGCCTACAGCTTTTAGCCTTGTTTCTCTTCAGTTTCTTTAATGTATAAAGCAACTAAACAGAATCTCTGAAGAATAGTTGATAATTTCAATTATATTATTAGTATTGATTAGCCTGGCAGCATGGCACTTCCATTTGAATGTCATTAGAAGGCATGTGAGAGCCATGACGGATCAAAGGAGGAAAAGAAACGCTCGGCATGGAGGAATGGATGTGGTTTTGAAGGCTTCATAAGTAAGGAAAGAGCATAAAGAGGTAAACAAAATGTAGTAACTCAGGGCTACTGCATGAGAACCGATAGGATAAAGCCTTCTCCTTTCGGAAGAAAACATGAAGAAAACAGTGAAAGCGCAAAGCTCGTTAAGGCTTTGCATAAACGACATCGAAGTAGCTCTTATTAATGTATGTGCTGAGACCTTAGCTGTGCAGGTAGAGCCTGTAGGTAGGAACACCCAAAAGTCCTCTGGACTGGGGCTGCCCAAAGGAGCAGGTAGGGCAGGTGGTATCGCTGCTCGTGAGGACTCCTGCAGCTCCACACCCAGGACACAGGTTAGCTGATATGTGCAGGGAGAGACGGGAGAAATAACTGTGGAAAAGCGCTCTTTCCATCCCAGGTTAGCCTCTACGTGTGTGAAGGTCACAAGTAGGTCACGTTGTAATGCTCTTGTAATGTCAAGGAGGGCCAAAATAACCCGTTCACAGTGAACCGGCCCTGGTGAAGACAGTTTCATGTAAGCTACTAAGTTGTATTCTTTACATGCAAACAGCTTGTAGAATATGAATTAGTACTTCAAAATTAACTTGTCGAAGTAACTCGTGGTCTTTATGAGCATCTCTACGATTAGAAGTTGCCTTTAGCAGTCAGGCTGGCAGTGCAAAGCTGTGATTAATGTGAACCCTTGGTGTAACTTCCAGTGTGTTATTTGGTGGCTCTCACAGTTCACCCAGCTGATGTAGTTCAGTGAGTCTGTGGTCTGACCTGGTGCCAGATGGAGAACCTTAACATAAATTTTGAGCTAAATCTCCCTCTGTTTCTGCAGGGTGGTAGTGAGCCAGCTGATGTGCACACGACCATTCTTCTGCTCGTTCTTTTGATAAAAAGTGCCTCCTCCCAAGGCTGAAGTGATAGTCACTGAATAATCTCTTCATTGCAGAATATCTGTCCTGTGTAGATGAATAATTTGTTACAAACGGTTTCTAGAACCCAGTAATAGCTTTGTGAATATTGTGTCACAAAAGAGCTGTCAGCCTGCCTGCCTGCTGCAAGCAGGAGTCAATCACACTGTAAACCCCATAAGAGCTGTCTTTAAGGGAGAAACTTTGACTGCAAACCCAACAGTTGTGATTTCAAGTTATAACATGTCTGATTCTGCGATGGTGCTACCCAGCACAGTAGGGAAGTCTTTTGCCAGACTTAATTTCTGGAAGCTAACTCAAATAACTCTCCAGCTCTGGCAGGCTTCTGATATCCACGTTCAGCAAAGGCAGGCTTTTTTGGAAGGAATGGATTGCTGATCTCTTGCCCTTTTGGTTTTTGGTCCTGGTTGTGCAAAGCGATTTGATTATCAGTAATTTGGTGCCAGAGTGTTTCATATTCATGCTGTGCAGGAACAGCTGATAGTGCCAGGTGGAGTGCAGAGGCGTGATCAGGCCCAAGGAGCTTGTATGGAAATTTCAGCCAAGACTTTTTTGATATAAATCCTTGGAAATGGCAGTTGATAATGGAAATGCTGACTCAACCGTAGCTGTAGTCATAGTGGCCCTGCTATGACTCTGTGAGCAGAGAATAGATTGCTGTCAGTAGATGACTACATTTTTCAATTTTAAGAGCAATTCTCTTGATGGGTTAACCTTATTTACACTTGTTTCAGTATACTCATGTCTTTCCACTGAATGTCAAGGGCAGCTCAAGAATTAAACAGAAGTAACAATTTCTCCTCATGTCCTCCACTGTAATGAAATTACTTCACTTTGAAGCAGTGAAGGGGTGGCAAAAGGTTTTGGTGTTGAACAGCAGCATGTTGTTATACAGACGGTGGCCAGATTGTCATCTTGCGCACGCTGGTGTGTCAAGACAAGTCACTTGAAGTCTACAGAGTCACAAATTTGTCGATTTACATTTAGAACACAATATTATGTGTAATTCAAGGAATCTGTTCATAAGCCACCCTGGTTTTTCTCTGGTCCTGGCGTATCAGTACAGATATGTGGTGGTGGATGAGGTCTCCAAAGAAGACAGAAGAAGCTGGGCATACAGTAGTTGCACCACATCATCTCTTTAGGGTCACTGAAGGTTTTGAGTGTTGTTCAAAGCCTTGCTTCAGATTTTTGAAGGTGCTGTTGTGCAAGCACCTGCCAAGTCAAATGTAGTTTTCATGCATCCTCGTTAAAAAGCAGAGAAAGGCAGTGGGGAAGGAGAAGCTTAGTGACAGAGAGGAAAAAGACTAGAAAGAGAAAGGAAAAATGAAATGGTACCAAACTCATCCCAATAATTATACGAGTTGTAACAACCAACTTCCAAAGACCAATTTCCATTTGGCCATTTTTATGTAGGAATTTAAGTACAGATTTGAGTGGCTAAATATAGGCAGTCTGATATCTATTATGTGAAATCTCAGTTTGAAATTATTCAACATCTTCCTATTATACTTGGATAATCAGTGTTTTATCGCACTGTGAAGCGGTCTGAACAAAAATCCTTTCAGAAAGTACTTCTTTGCTGGTAGCTGGATAACTCAGGAGAGATTTCCTTTATGAAAAGCAGCCATCAGATACCCTTCAGAAGATGAACACCTTTGCAGACTCTAATGAGAAAAGAGAGCTAACCAGGATGTGAGATCTCACATGCCCTCTACCCCGTACAACTTTTTCTTTTTGGAAAGTTGGACTAGAAACTGTTTCTCTTTCTGTAACAGCTAAAACCTGGTTGTTAGAAGCCTTGTGCATGTTTTTGGAGGAAACTGCCGTATTCAATTCTTCACCTTGAGCCTGCCCAACAGGATTTAATTTACTGAGATAACATAAGCAGCATGTTGTGGAATATTCACTGTGCAGTTGTATCATGCTTGAGATTAAACCCTAGCTGATGAATGAACCCATCACTTCTGAATGCAATTGCTAACCATTAAAGCCTTAAACTGGCAAAAGCCCTGTAGCACACAGTCAGTGAAATGGTAAAAAGCTGTAATCGCAACCTGCACTTTTTCAAAATAATTCTAGTCTTATTGTGCCATATATAGATCAAATGGTTGTTCCATGGTATACTAATATAGTGTATCACTGCTTGTCCATCCCAGCATAGACCCTTGGAGCTGTAATCCATTGAAAAAGGTCTTTGAAGACTATAAATACACCAATGTTGCTTCCTATTTATAAATGAGAGCTATGGAAGCTAAATATATACTGACTCTAGTGTGACAGATCCTGAAAGCGATTCTTATTCATTTTGATTATTTCCCAGAATATCTTTCTTGCAGTCCTACTTCTGAATTGTTGAAGAAAACAACACTGACAACTCACCCTTGCAGACAAAAAGGCTTGGGTAATGTTACAGAGCTGAGCTAAGTGCAAAGTGAAAAAGAACATTGGTCATTTCCCTCTTTTCGTACAAAATCCAGACTGCCATTAAATGCCAAGGCTAGATTCCTTAGCTGATTTAGACTGGTTCTGCTACATTGATGTCATCAGCGCTATTTGGTGTTAATTGGCAAGAGGATCCAGTCTTGTAGCTTCATTAGTCCACATGATGCTCTGGGATTCTCTGGCTGATACAACACTGCTTTATCCTTTCCATCTGCACCATGAATTCCCAGCTCAAAAGATGGTGAAGTGAAAACCTGATGACAGGGCGATTTCTGAAGGGAAGGTGTGCTGTAGCATGATGATGCTCTGGCTGATGGATCTTCCCCACAAGAGGGAAAATGCAAATACTGTGAGGAACCAGGTGTATAAAGACAGGAATGTATCTGCAGATGATTGGTTCAGAGCCAGGAGGAGTGCAAGAAATGGAGACAATTTTGAAGAAACAAATCACAGCTAGGATTTTTTAAAAAATTATTATTATTTGTTGTACTTGGTGTGTACTACCTCCCAGGGAATACAGCTGCGTTTACACTTTAAGGTTAAAATCCAAAACACTAGAGAAATTGAGGTATTATTCCTGCTGTGGAAACAGTGAAGATCACAAGGGGGAAAAACACAGCAGAGACATGAAGAAATCCAACTTCGTCCTTCAGGTGATACTGACATCCCAACAGCGACCTCACTTCTCCTCTGCTTCCATGCATGTCAGCAGCATTGCAAAATCTCAAAGCCCCAGAAATCGCAAATTTACACCTGTGGGGTTTTTATCTCCAGCTCAGGAAAGGGAAGTAGGGGTGCAAAACCAGGTAGGAGTTGTCAGCCAGCTCAAAAATAGTATGCCCTGGGAGGTGTTTTATTTATGGAGGTGTTCGGATCAAACAACCACAGAAGATCCTTGGTGTCAATTGGAGAAGAGGAATTTGGTTCCTATGGCCCAGTTTTGCTTTATTTCAAACATTTGCTTTAAGCTTGTGGGAGGACAAGAGGGCAACAGGACATCCAAGCTCCCACTCTCCCATGAGAAGCCTGGGCTGATGGAAGGCATTGTTGATGTATAACTTTAACACAAGAAGGAAGGGACAAAGCACCCTTCTTCTTCTTACAGTATAAAAAGAATGGGGTTGATTTTGAGCTTTCAAAAGTGCATGCAAAATGTTAATTTCAGATGCCCAAAATATTGTTAAACACAAGCAATTTGCAATTTAAAATATTACAAGCCTGCTATTTTTAGTGCAGAGGAACCTTTAGTCATTCTACATTTAGATGGCTTATCGGAATTAAATAAATAACAGCAATGGTTACTGCTCAAATTAGGTCTGTCTCGGTTTCCATGGCATCCAATCTGTTATCTCCAATATTCTTGCCAGGATTTGTACTGGGGCTCTGGGACAGCAACATTTCTTATAAGGCTTATAAGGAATTATCCTGTAGCAATTTCAGCTATATGGTTTCTATGAAACCCTGGAATAAATGGATTTATTTAAGATGTGTTGAAGGTTTTTTTTCTTATTTCTTTTTTTTTTAAACTGTTGGCTATTTTTAGCACTGCTGACTGCTTTTATGTGGTGCTGCTTTAACTCTTTTGTGGATGTATCAGTGTGCTGCCTGACGACCCTGTGTGGTCGCTGTGCCTGTTGCACTATCAGAAGAGGACTTTAATGCTTTGATGCCACCACCAGAATGTATTTGAAAACCAGGGCTCAGGAACACGGGATAACATGAGCCTTTGCTTCTGCCTTTTTGGTACCTCGCAGTCCTTTGAAAGCAGCCACACAGACGTGTTTCCACTTGTTCAGAGATATCAAGTGTAGCCGTCCTCAGAGAAAAGATAGCAACACTTTGAGCCCAAGAACTTTTGTCTGAGCCCAAGACAAAAAATTATTTCCTACATCAAGCTTCTGGGTTCAATGCAGAGGTAAATGGGTGAAATGCAAAGACCTGGGTTATGTGGGAGGCCAGGCTGGGTGATTTAATGACCTAAGACACTGTGAAACTATGCTTTAAAAAGACAGTTATAATCCTAGCTCGGAAGAACACCACAGTGTGCACAGCAAGCTGTATAGCTGCAGAGAGGAGGAAAATATATTTGTGCTATAACAGCTGTGTATTTCCCCATAGCTCTTCAATTAATATTACCTTTTATGGGTAATTTCTTTAGTTCCTTGGCTGTTAGAGTTTTCAAGTGAGGGTTTCATTAATCTTTTGTTTTGTAATGCTACCTAGGATATAGATCCTCTTCCCTTTTCCCCTCTGGTAAACACTAATTTATTTTGAGTTTATTTGCATCCTGTTGTGAAGAAATTTTGAATCCATGGCATTTTAAAAATCAATGGCTCACTGAGTTTCTAATTTCCAGGTGATATTCCTAAAAGAAAATGTACTGTTACATAGCACTGAGATTTATGTCAAATCATAACTAGTTCTAACCAACACCTTCCTAATATTTTATAAGAGTGAATGACATAGGAGAGGATAATCAGTTTTACAGTGCCTTTTTCCAGTAGATCTCAGGAGGACAGTGAGTACTATAGTGAATAATTTAATGTTTAATGCTTGCTTACTTATATTTCAGTCTTAAGAAAATAATTCTAATGCTGCCCTGCAGATCTCCAGTTGGCATAAATTGGCATCCTTTCCCCAGGCACCAATGGAGCTGTGCTGATTTATATGAGATTACGGTGCATCTCTGGCGCACACAACATTTCTACCATACCTCACATGGAACTTGATTTACTCTGAATCATGACTGAAATATAGCTGTGTGTTTAAAGTAGGCAAGAATTGATAAAGTACTTACTATTTATAGAGTCATAGCTACTTTTCAGAGCCAACCGAGCAATTCCCAAGTACAATCACAATACAAAGGCTTTAATATTTTAGTGCTCTGTCACCCTGTGGTCACTATAAATTTGCTGTGGCTGGGCATACAGCCCCAGCACAAATCTATTTGAAAAACACTTACCTAGGCAACTGCATTAATGCAGAGCCCAGCTATTCATGTTTGCACCCACTGCCTCTTGACCCAGTCTGCAATGAATGGAAAAAAGCTGCATTGAACCTGTGAAAAGCTGCATGGCATCAGGCAGTGGCTGAGTTTGTGTTAACAGATCTAGCAGGTGCTGGAGCACGCTGCTTAGGCTTTTTCATGGAGAAAAGGGTTGTTAGTTAACGTGTTAATGGCACAGGAGCTTTTGTAGTAGCTGTTTGAAGGTTCCTGTAACTGAAGCCATTGTGATTAAAGTGCTGTAGGTTGTCCTGTCTGTGCTTTGGGTAGTTTTTTTCGTTCCTGGGCTCTGTGTTTTAGTGCAATAGTTCACTTTTTCAATCATATTTCCTTTGTAAGGTGTATTGTAAGGAATTAAACCTACCAGGTTGTGTGTTGGCAGCACGTCTCAACACTTGGTCCTGTCCTAAGCAGAGACCAAGCGTACAATGAGAAGCTCTATGAGAGGAGCTGTACATTTAGATGCCAGACCAGAGCATCTTGTATAGCTGGGAATATCATGGCATAGTTGTCCTATATCAGACCAAAGAGCCATCAGCTCTGTGTTCTGTCTCCAACAGTGATGAAAAGCAACTCTGGAGAAGAGCATAAGAGCAAAATAGAGGTGTAATAGTACATACCCAGCTCCTTTCCTAGTTTCCATTTATCTGTGACTCAAGGATTTCCTGAGGTGGATGCTTTTGTTTTTAACAGTCCTGATGGAGTTTTCCTTTGTGGATTTGTCCAAACGCTTCTTAAATCCCTGTAAGCTTTGAACATCTACAAATCTGCAGGGCAAGGCATTCTGCGGGCCTGCTGTTGTCAACAGTTTTGAACTTTCTATCTGCTAATTTCAGTTTATGCTCCTTGGTTTGTGCGTGGAGAATACAGTGAGCGAGTGTCATATAACCACCAGATAAAGTGAAAGCCCTTGTCCCCATGTGCTTACAGTCTGACTTGTTGATCAACTGTAAGAGGTGCATGAAATAAATAAGTGGTGCAAAAAAAGGATTTTGAAACCATAACCTCAGATGTTGAAAAGCTGATGCCTGGTTGCAGGGTAACAAACCACCTGCACAACCATTACTGAGGGAAGGATGCTTCCCAGGCTGAGGGGATTACTTGCTGTGCCTCTTCCCTCTATTCCCATGAACATGTTGTTTTTTCTTCTGCTGGGAGCAGGCTTTTGCTTGTGAATACCTTTGCTGTTGCAAATATCAATATTGCTGCAGCATTTGGCGCTTTCCAGTTACTGTGCTGAACTCTGGCTGAGTGAAAATTGATGTGTGGTTTATATAAGCCACCATCACATCTGTGTCTTGGAAGTAAAGGTGTTAACTCTTTCTGACTTAGTTCATTCAGGTTGAGGGGCACCAAGGGATTGAACCTGAAATACAGCAAATCAATAATATAAACTCTTTGAGCTTTGTGAGCTAAGAATAAACACCAACCGCAGATTGAGTCAAGTGAACCTATGCAAGAGGCATGGGGGAAATGTAGCAGTGGTGTTCTGTTGTTGCAGGTCAATAAAGGCAAAATAATGTTTGGCTTTCATTACTGATTAAAAAGATTTCCTTGCAAATGTTATGAGATTAACACTGAGCTTTCTGTGTGCACTGAAAGGGTAATGTTTAGAAATGATCATCCTGCATTATCCCAGTGGAAACATGAATAATGGTGCTGCAAACATTGCTGCCCTGGCAGAGCTGGAGCGGGTCCTTCTGCCTGAGTCATGGATGGAGTGGGCACACGCAGTGGGAGGACCTGTTCCTGGTGGTGATTTTCAGCCTGTGTGACAGCCCAGTGAGTGGAGGTTTGCAGGAGACCCTGGGCTGATGATGCCCCATACCCACCAACAGCAACAGGAGCCTTTCTCTGACTCAATGGGATGCAGGACCCCATCAGCTTTTGGGCGGACAGAGTGTTTTACACCAGTGAGGCTCCGGTTGTGGCTGAAGAGGCAATTTCATTACATATGCCTATTTTTAGGTGCTTATAACTCAAAAACATTACCCTCTTGGCAGGAATTTATCACACTTGTTCTCAGCTCGAAGCTGATATATAAGACTTGGCAGGTCTCCAGATAGCTGAAGAACAGCTGCCTGGGATGTTTCCCAACTGTGGCTTTCACCAATTAAGAAGTTTGTTTCCACACAGTTCGGATGATTTTTTTCCTTTAAGATCTTACCTCGGTAACATACTACGCACAGACAGCGTGCTTTTTGCAGCCTCATAGCTTTGGTCCTAAAGCATATTTATTCAGAGTTCTCAAAGGCATTTGTTCTCCTTGAGGAGCAATCGGGAGATATATTGGATCTATCAACGTTTAGTCTATCTAAAACTAATCTATAGCTCTATAAAATCAGGAGCTGCACACTCTGAAATAAAAATTGCTTGCCTTTATTGCCACGGTTGTATGGCTAAGGGAAGGCAGCACAGACAGCCAGAGACTGTGCCAAGCGCTGAAGTTGTGGGCGCTCCGGTGACAAAAAGAACTGCTTTGTGTCTTGTATTTTTTTTTGCTTTTGCCCTTTGTCCACAACCTGTGTGGTAGTTATACCAATACTTCTCCAGTGCCGTTCTGCTGGGCTAGAGACTTTTTTCCAGTGTCACAGCGAGTAAGGCTGCATTGCCTTGAATGCTATGTCTGATTTACATATTTTTCCCTGTATTTCTCTGACATGGGCATGTCTATGTACAGGAGCTTCTAGTTGGCTGAAAGGTAGGGGTTCAGGACCTGTTTGTGAAGCAAAAAAATAGTTTATTTTGAGAGAAAAATTTTCCTCTGGATCGAATTTACCATGGTTCAGAGAGAAAAGTATTTCTTAGCACTCAGCAGTAATGCTACTAGGCAGAAATCAGATTTGTTTGGAAACTGCCTAGACTCAGAAATTTGCATCCTTCTTTGCAGAGATGTAGACAGCAGAGGCACTTAACAGCTGAATATTTCCTTCAAACATTATTTAGAGCTGGCCTACCTTTCTCTGGATGTTTCGAAGTAAAACCTGCAGGTTGTGAAATACATAGTCAAAGCCAGAGCAGCTAAGTCTCGAAGAAGTGTACTGGGAAGTTATGAAGCTGTTTTCCATTCAACGCTCTCAATGTGTTTTACCTTCTGTGCTGGTGAGATACTGACCCACTTCCCAGCTGTGATAAGACAGCGACACGGCCAAAGGTCCTGGGAGGGCTTGTGATGGAAACAGAATCAATAAAGAGCCCTGTAAACACTTTTCTGTGCCATTCCTAGAAATATTGCTGAAGGAAAGGATGTTAAAGGGATTTGTTCTGGCAGGAATTGGGCTTGCAAAGTACGTTTCGTATTCTCCAAAACCAGAAATGTGTGTACTTCAAGAGTGCAGGAAGGTCTGTCTGGGGATATGGGGAGGGCTACACTGTGATGGGCAGCCTTGGTAGGGAAACACAAGCTCAAAGGAGCTGGCTTGCTTAGTATTTTCACCAAAAATTGCTTGTGTGTTTTGGGGAGAGCAGAAGGCCAAAGAGATTCAAACACCTGCAGGGTGCAGACTCTGTGATGGTTTGTGGGCAAAGCCCAGGTGGCTGCACAGGAACTGGAGCAGAACTGGGGAGGATGGTCCAGCCCAGCTGCCATGCGGGAGGGTGGCAGCTGTCACCTCAGTACCCAGGCCAGGCTGGGATAGAATCATAGAATAGTTTGGATTGGAAGGGACCTTCAAAGCTCACCCAGTGCCCCCCCTGCCATGAGCAGGGACATCTTCACCAGATCAGGTTGCTCAGAGCCCTGTCCAGCCTGGCCTGGGATGTCTCCAGGGATGGTTCATCTACCACCTCTCTGGGCAACCTGGGCCAGGCTCTCACCACCCTCAGTGTAAAAAAAATTCTTCCTCATGTCTAGTCTGAATCTCCCATCTTTTCATTTAAAACCATCACCCCTTGTCCTATTGCGACAGACCCTGCTAAAAGTCTGTCCCCGTCTTTCATATAGGCCCCTTTTTAGTACTGAAAGACCTGAAATAAGGTCTCCCTGGAGCCTTTTCTCCTCTAGGCTGGCAGAGCAGGGAGCTTGGGCTGCATCTCTGTGTGTTTGGTGCTGACCTGCCTGATTTACAGCTTGAGTGCAGCTGGCAGGAGGGCACTGAAGTGTCCTGCTGCTGAGCCCCTGCCTTGGAAATGGGGCACACAGGGTGTGCAAACAAGGACAGAGGACAAATGCCTCTATAAGGTGAGCAGGAGAGGTGTTGCAGACAAAATACACGGTTAAGTCAAAAGGAGGGGAGGAGGATGCTTGCATCAAAGCAACTGGGGATGTGCTCGGGTTTGACTCCTGCTTGAGAAGTAAATGGGACAAAGGGTCCACAGGAGGCAGATGCAACAGCCACCCCTGAATTAGAGGTCCCTGTTCCTGAGACCATACAGCATTTCAGCAGCAAAGAGCAAGAGAAGGTAGAGATGTCCTTTCTTTCCCTGCACTGTACAGCAGAGGCTGCTGGAGGTGTCAGGGTGATGAAAAGATTGCACACTCCTCGTTTTAGCACCAGTGGAGCCACTATTGAGGAGAGGTGCATTGCGTGCTGTCACCACTTTGTGCTATAGGTTTGCTTTGCCTTATGTTTTTTGTCTGGAGAGAGTCTCTTCTCATATTTCCCCGTTAGTCGTAACTTATGCAATATCTACAAATGCTGTCTGTGGTCTTCATTTAATAATAACCACTTGAAATGATACAAAATATCTCGTTGCTCCAGTCAGACGCAGAATGGATGTAGTAAGTCATAACAGGCTTTCTGGAGTCCCAGGAAAACAGATAATTTTTCCTTTTAAAGCCCCACTATTAAATAAATCTGAGAGTTTCCTTGGAAATAAATATCCTGGGTTACAGTAAAAGGTCTTGCCAAGTCTAAGTGATGTTTAGAAGTCTCTAAAATTTTGATGGTGCAGCCTGTACACTTGCTTTTACTGCAAGAAGTTATTCCTTTTTTTTTTGTTATGAGAGGAATTTAGCCCATTACATCAAATTCTGAGCATATAAAAGAGCAGCTGGCTGGAGGGGAGAGAGAGGCAGAGTGCTGTGGAAACTCTTCCAAAATCCCATCTCTGTATTGAATCACAGAGGTGCGAAACCTCCACCTGCAAGGTTTAGTATTTGTTTGTTTTCAATTTTCCAGACTCAGGTTCCAGTTCGAGCAGTTATCTTTGTGTACTAAGACCACGTCACATCTCTTTCACCACCTTACGCTTAGTATCAAATGGATACAAATTTCAGTTTGTATTTAGCACAAGACGAAGCAGAACTGAAGGTTTCTTACAGGACTCTTTGCTACTGAATTTTCTGGGACCAAACCAACATGGTTTTGCTTTTAATCCTGACCTGTCTTCCTTTGGCATTTGTGATTTCCCCACCTCCTGTGAATAAAACTTGGAAATATTTGTGTGGCTCCCTGCAGCAGGAATCAGTACATTTATAGCACCACAGAAAAAAACCCCACAAATCTCTTTTTTTGTGCTTGAAATGGCTATTTGCAGATGGCTTGTTTTTTACTATCTTTATTCCCTTTCTTCCCACCCAGAAGACACCATTTGGGCCATTAGCGATCTCAGCATTTTCTGTGCAGTTCTGCTAGATATTTTTGTCAGTCTAGAATCAAAACGGTGCCAGATGGAAGCCCCATGCTCTTCGTAGATGATCATTTCCAGCATTCTTCTGCGAGGTTGTATAACATATGTCCACGAGAAATTAAAAATGTTGTTTCCTTGTATAAACTGTGTATGCTCAAGGGCACAGAGAAGGTTAAGAAAATAACCGAGCCAGGACTGTTCTGTACTTTTTAAACAAATTAATTTCCTGAAGAGAAGTTATATTAACATTTAGATTGGTTGCTGATCTGTTGAGGATGGTCTTGTTTATGTATGGAGCAAAGAAGTCAGGAAACACACTAGTTAAAAAAAAAAAAAAAGGAGGTTTGTGTAGTAGTCTTTACAATCAGGAGTGTGCTGTTTTCCTGATTTGATTTGTTTTGTTGTTGTTTTGTTTGTGCTTTTTTTTCCTTTTGGTTTGTTGGTGGGTGTTTTTTTTGTTTGGTTGGTTGGTTTTTTTTTTGTGTGTGTGTGGTTTTTGTTTTGTTTTGGTGTGTTTTTGTTTTGTTGTTGGTTTTGTTTGTTTGTTTTCCCCAGCCATGTGCAACATCACCTTAATGCTGTTCCTGTTGATACCCATAGGAACTGAACATTGACTCCCTCTTGAGCTGGAGGAATTTCTGTACTTTGGGCAGGACTTTTGAAAGCGGCTTCTGTATCAGCGTAGTAACTAGACTGAGATTTCCAACGCTGGCGTTTGGATGCTCAGTTCTCATTAAATGAGTAGGAACAAAACATCCAAAGCACTGTATGAGCTCTGAGAAGGTCTGCTGAGGGCAGCTGCCCCAGGAGGCTGCTGTCCTTGCTGACCATGTTCTCCTGCTTTAGCACCCACCCTCCCCGACCTCTGCAAGCTTGTCTCCTTTCATTTATGTCTATACATCAGGTCGTCTCTGTTATTCAAGTACAATCCCTTTGCATCTGTTTGTACGGTTTTTTCGTGCAGAGTGCTACAAAAATAACTCCTAATATCTAAGCTACTGAAAGAAACGGGAACTGCAAATAGCTGGAATAAACTTCAAGAAAAATGGCCAAGCATCCTAGGGTATTTTAAGTGTGGGGCTGATCATTTTATGAACCTAAGTAGATTAACTATCTTTTGTTCGTGTACGCACAGAAAGCATTTAACTTTGTTTATTGGGGGCATTTGACAAAAGGAATCAGATCATGGTCAAAAACAACGGCTTTGTGCTAATGCAAGTAAAACTGTTTCACTCTGCTTTTGGGACAGGTGAGAGGACCACGTGGCATCAATTACTGTGGGCTACCTGATGGGTGGTAGCTTGTTCAGGAGAGGTAATTAGGTTGCTTGCAAACATGCCATGCAAATTTTCGGTCTGCTTTCCTAAGGAAAAACGTCCTGTTGTGATCCCGCTGTCCTTCTCTGTTGAACTCTTTAGTCAGCTCCAACAAAATTGGAGTGAAAGAGCAGAGGTTGCAAAATATTGGTTTTCTGCAGGTTTCACAAAACCAGATAGCTAGGCAGAAAGCAGAGAATGCCACAGAGGAGATGGTGATGAGAGCTCAAGTAGTTTTAGACAACAAAGAACAGAGATATCCATGCTTCTTGCCCTGGATCAGCCACCACTGTGATGAATGGAGTAAATGCCTGGGATGTGGGGAAACGCAGAATCAAGTCTCTGAACCAGAAAGGGACCTAAAGCTGAAGGTTTTTAGTGTTGGGTGATCTTCTGACAATAAAGCTCTCTTTTTCTTCCCTGTTGGTCCATCCCACTGGTGTAAATGGTGAAGCCCTCCCAGGAAGATGTGAATTGAGAAAGGAGATTGGTGTGTTTTGTTCATTATGATTCTCCACTGCTTGTTGGCATTGGCCTCGTCCATCTTCAGACATAAGGCACGCGGCCCGTCAGGAAAACGTCAGGGGTTTGGGGATAAGGAATTGCTCACTTGGGAAGCCTCTTTTGCAGATGTGGTTTATTTTAATACCTCTGTGTTTTCCTGGGCTGTTTGCTGGGTCCTGAGCTGTCAAGTGCCATGTCAGGTGTTTTGGGGTTGTCAAACACCATGGGAAAGGAATTGCAAGAAGACAACTGGCTTTTTCCCTGTGTATTCAGACACGGTTCTGAGAAGATGGGAGACTGGGGGCCCTCCGTGAATTCTCTGAAAATTAGCTTATTACTTGACTGTTAAGCATATTGTATAAGCCAAGTAATTAATTTTTACAGCAAACTTGTCTAGGACTTGGGCAAAAGAGCAATTAATTCTCTGGAAATAGATCCATTATCATAATTGCTAATGGATGCAAAACTCCCTCAGACACAGATGGACGAAAAAACCCTTTCATCTTTGTGATTAGGGTACCTGAAAGTCAGGTCTAGTGTGTGTGACAGGTAGTTAATCCGTTAAAAACCCCCATCTAATGCTAATTGTGGCTGCTGAGCTCCAGCATATCAAATGGAGGGGAGACCATGGGTGACTCCTTCTCCCTTTCCCGCAGTTATTGCAGGAGCACCCACCTCATCACCTTTTCCTCTCTGCGAGGATGATCTTCCCCTCATGGGTGTAATTGGGGTGTTCCTGCTGACAGCAGGAATGCTGTGAATGAATGCTATGAGCATCTCACACTAGAGAGGTGTTCACACCCTCAGGGTTGTGCAGACCCAACGTGTCCTGTGCTGAGAGAGAGGGGTCTGGCTCCTGCCACTAAGCCTCACCAACCAAATTTGTACAAAAGACACGTTTTGTCTCTCTGCAGCCCAACAAAATGGGGCTAATCAAAGGAAACAGCCATTCTTTGGACAGAAGAAGACCTTTGATCCCTTTGTTATTGAATGACAACTTTGCTGCATCATTCTGCAACAGATCTCGTATCTTCGGCTTGATTTGTGGTTGAAAGAACGTTTGGGAACTTGCAGAATGATAATTAATGCTTCATATCAACCCAGCCCTTGAAAAGCAGATAACAAAGAGCACTCAGCACCATGCAGCTGCCAAAAGCCGCGTGTTTCCCAGGGCCCAGGGACTTTTGTGCTCCACAGGCATGAGCCTTCTCCTGTCTCCAGAGAGCATCCTCAGCACCCCAGATCTGCTGCCCAGCAAACACGAGTCAGCATTTGCAACTGCCTAATGTGCTGCTGGTGGAAGACAGGAAGGGGCGAAGGGAATAGAACCAGCGGCTTTTATAAGAGTTGATCCATTGCTATGTAATCTATAGTGACAAAGGCATCGTTAATAGAACATAAGGAGAATGATGAGATGGGCCAGACCTCGGGCCTGAATGCTTGTGATGTCTGGGAACAGAGTGCTCTTGTGATCCATTCAGTGCCTCACGAGCACCTGCGTTGTGCTTCTAGAGCACCTTCTTGCATGGCATTAGGTGACGTGTCATCTTTTTCTTTAATTGAAAGCCTAATATGATTCAGACCCAGCACAAGTCCAGCTCTGCTTTTTCTAGAATGTAGTTAACAGTGTAAGAGAAAGAAGACAGAAGAGGAAAATGAGGAAATTATAAAATACCAAAATTTTTGGATGGAACTTCATTTTCTTTGTGTTTATACAACAGCGTATAGCAAGGCTGCAGTCTAGAATGAAGACATCTATTTTGGGTGAAAAGCCGTGAAAGTAATCAATAAGTAGTGTTAACCATTGTAATACTGTCTTCTCTTCCAATGTATCAGGAGAATTGGACCTATAACTGTAGGTGATGGGGGATGAACCTGTGCTTCACGCACAGGTATTTGAGCGATAGGAACAGCTGTGCAAATACTGTGGGGTTTTGGTACTGCATGACAAATGTGTTATGAAGAAAACAGCTCTCCAGAAGCTGATGTTCAGCATCAGAGGCCATTATATAATTAAAATGAATCCCAGCCTGGTGAGGGCATTTATGGCCTCTACTTTACCAGACACAGAGCAAGCCTGAATCTTGCACTCCCAAGCAGAGAAACAGCCATTTACATTTCAAATGTAGTGGCACCTCTTTCCAGAAACCACAACACAGGGATAAAGTTGCCCCAGAAATGCTCCCATGCAGGCTGGGCAGCCAGCAAAATATTGATTGAACCAAGTAATGGAATATGAATACGAAGAATTACGTTCGCTAATTTGACGTGGCCGTGGAGGCTCAGGGGGCAGAAGGGCTGCATCCCTGTTTTTCTGAGATGTGGTGGAGGAAGCCATTTCTCTGTGCTGAGGGAATACAGCCCTTTGGGATACGGCAGCGTTTGGCAACAAGTCACGAAATACTAATTGCAAAAGGGTAAGGGCTTCATTTCTGAAGTACAGCACGGTGTTTGTAAACAACCTCAGTGCTTATCGTCAGATCTGTGAGGATTCAAGGTTTATGTATCAGCAAGTGCTATGATTCTTCAAGGGACAAACATCGACTTCTTTCAACAGACCATAATCAAAAGCCGATGGATGGATGGAGAGGCTCAGACACCAGAGAGCCCTCCTGCTCCCCAAGGCTGAGCTGCGCTATCTGGTAGAAACAACGATCTTGTAATTAGCTGTGAGCAATGTTCTGAAGTGTCATCACCAGGTTATGTTCAGCTAATAAGCAGTGATATTAGAGTCCTGCAATCGTGAATACCATTAAGTCATTTTCTAGGGCATTTAAAAATTGTTTAAAATGTATCTTCTTTTTCGATAAAGCTGCGAAGCCCTTTTCTGTGTTTCTGCTTAAGGTGAGACCATGCTAAGTAGCCACACCATATAAAATAAGACTGTATGGTTAGGTATGGAAAGTGAATTTAGAGCATTGCACATTAATTATGGATGCATCTGAGTTTGACCAAAGGCCACATATTGCAGCAAGCTGGGTTCAGTATACCTGGTGACGCAGGGGAATTGACATGATTTTTCGTGACTGTACAACCAAGCAGAAATGTTCTGACAGCATTTGGAAACAATGATAGTTTTGGGGGGAAGTAATAGGCACCAGCCTCTCCTCTGCGGGTAATGACACCACTGCAGGGCTCTTAGTTCTCAGAGTTGTGCTGCTTCACAGGCTTCGTGAAACACATTTTGGCTTTTTCTGGAGTGTGAAGCACATTGGCTGTTTAAGTAGGAACTGGCCTTCACACAGCTGAGAGCCCCATTTACAGTAGGAAACTACTCCAGTACTGTTGGATAACAAAGAACTGTAGAAAAAGCCATCAAACGCTTTCTTGACTTGTTTTATGTTGCTTCCTGGACGCCTCCAGGAAAAATGACTGGGTTGCACAACACTTTCTCGTATTTGTCCACGTGACTTTTTGGCACTTTCCAACCCTAATTTCTTGCTGGTGGATGCTGGCTTGATGTCCTTTCTGACCTTTCCAAATTCGTAGCATCACAGTTGAAACAATGAGTTTGGAGAGCAAATATTTCTGTTAGTAATAACCCATTTTTCCTGGGAACAAATGCCACCCAGGTAGTGTAATGGCATTTTTAAGTCCTGGCTAAGTCAGGAAAGAGAAAAATCTGAAACTGTGTATTGGGCACAGCTCAGGAGATGGAGTAGGTTCTCCTCTCATGGAAGTGAACGCAACAGCACTTCATTACCGGTGATGTCAAGGAAACGAATCAGAAGTCATTAGTGAAAAGCTCTCAGTTCATCCCATCTTGAGGAAGAAGTAGCTCTTCTAGGTATTCTTAATGGAAATTGTTCAGTTTCAATGTCAGGAATAGAAGCTGAATTGTTTCTCAAGAAACGTTATCTTGCCACACTAGATGTCAGTAAATACAGGTGTATCTAACTTTTTTGCTCAGGGAAGGGAGTTTTTTAGTTGATTCAATTCTCCTTTTTCAAGTTATTGGCTACTGCTGTTAGCTTTAATTATCTTTTAACGGAAAAATAAGTATGACAATATGTTGTACTGTTTAACACAGCAAAAAATATTCTTGAACTGCTTATAGTGAAACTTGTGTAAATTCAGTGAGATGAAGTTACTTGTAATGTTGATTTAAATCCACTTTGCAAGGACGGATTCAGTGGTGCATCCTCGCCTGCAGAATACAGCACCTGTCTCTCCTGTGCACATCACTGATGTGTTTGGCTTGTTGCTTTAACAGTAACCGCTGTGATTCATAATTGGTACGTTAACAACTCAAGGTTTTCATTTAAAACTCTGTGGCTTTGTGGTGCCTGAACAGCAGAAGGGAAAACTGAGGGCAGGTAGTGACCACAGCTTTCGTGGGAGGGCTGCTCTGTGTGAGCAGAAAGCCAGAGCCCGTCTATGTGGTTTTATTACATTTATTATATATTTATAGGCGATTTTATTCTTATGACAGCAACACTATTGCCCCAAGCCAGCAGGCTGCTGGGTCACTAGGTGGCAATGTGACATGCAGGCACACAGCAGCCTGCAGAGCTGCTCTCCAGCCCTGGGGAGGCTGCTTGGAGCATCTGCACCCCCCCACACACACCCAGCTTCGTCTCTGGGGAGAGAACATTTTCTGAGGACCCAGCACTGTTGTGTGTTGAGCCAGAGATCTCTGCTGTAGAAGGAGGAAGGTAGTTTGTGTTTGGCCTCTGGCTCTGTGACCAGTCCGAGGTCTAACAGGAAAACAGACAAGGGGCAGAAAACTGCTGCTGTTTGGGTAGGATGGTGTGTAACACATCCTCAACTCTCTGCCCAAAGTCAAGGGGTTCCTCAGGCACAAACCCAATCTCCCTTCCAATACTTCCAGGCCCTGTTGCCCCCTGATTTTTCCCTATAAAGACAATGCTGTGACCTGTGGCTGTGTAGAGAATTTGGACTGATGATAGGCTAGCAGCACACCCTTGCATAAACTTAGGGTTTTGGGGAACAAAGAGAGAGATGCTTCTCAGGAGAAAGGAGGTGATCTGAATACCTCAGGCAAGTTCTTCTCCATGCTGTAGACGAGGGAGTTAGATGCCTGCAGAGTGTGCTTTGCTGTATGTTCACACCACTTTAGCAGCTCTCTGCATGACGGTGCTCCTGCCTCGGCGGGATGATGCTGTCATTTGATAATAGCAGCATCCAGTCTGTGGCTGACACAACAATCTCTTTAGCTTTTGCCATGAGAAGACAACAGTAAGTTGCTTGCCTATGACCATCTTTTTGCACGAAGGTCAGCAGGGTGTGGTTTTGAAATGAGGATTGTTCCAGGGCTGTGTGTTTCATTTGCAACCACGTTTTAGCTGAATACTCCTCAGGAAACCTTTCATCCCATTCAGAGAGACTTTCTGCTTAGCCCAAATGTGGCAATAACATCAAGCTTCCCCTTTGGCCGTTTCCCACAGCGATTAACGCATTCTTAATGCTAGTACTTGTTTTTATTTACTGAGTGTCTTCATTTACCGGTGTCTGCAATTTTTCCTGCACTGAGAGCACAAGAACTCTGATCTAACATTATGCATAGGAAGGAGCAGTGCCCCAGCAGAAATTACTTGTTTCTCCCCCATTTATGTTGGATTTAAATGCATGTAACCATGCCAACATCCTGGGGCCATCAATCACAGAAACATCGGTCTGGAAGAGACCTTAGGAGCCCTGCAAGGGGCATGCCATGGTCATCGCCAACTCCTCTGTGACCCCTCACAGTCTCTTCCTCCCTTTCCCAACTTCTTATTGGTGTGCAAGTGTACCACAGACTTCCTGGAATACCAAGTACCGTAAATAAGTAGAATTTTTGAAAGGAATCTGGAGATTTTGTAGATTCCTCAAACTGGTGGAGCGTTTCCTGGAATCGGTAATGAAATCAGTCATTTTGCTACACTCTCCAGTTTAATGCACATAGTCTTGTGGCAGCAGCTTTTAAAAGCTGTTTGTCTCATTAAAGTTCAGTTAACTCATTTCCAAAATTAGAAACTTTTATGATTAATGACTTGTGGTAGTTTGCTTTAAAAAAGATGCTTGCTAATTAGTTGTTTGGGGTTTTTTTCCAAAATCGCTCCTGAGACTTGTATTACTGCCTTAGTTATGACACAGTGACAGTGATACTTGGTACTTTGAGAAAAATAATCGGTAATGATGCAATTCGTGCCTACAAGAACTGTGTCTGAGGAGCAATTGAAAACGACATGGTTATTCTAACAAAACACAAGGAAAATGATTTTTGGTGAATTTTCCAGTGTTAGCACAGGAACTCTTGTTCATTTAAATGGAGACATGCCAGTCTAAAAGTCTTAAGATCAGGACTACAAAGAATAGGTCACGTTCTTCTTTACTTGTTTTTTTTAACCTTTGTAAATGCCTCTGATCTGCGCTGACATGTAAATAACATAGACGCTAACCTTTTCATCGTACAGGCGCTCACAACTGGAATCGTGAGTCAGAAATAGCGGTTTCTTAAACAATTATTTCCAGACACACACAAGTGAGGATGACAGCACTGGGGGTGTTATCACTGAAAGGGCATCTGAATTGCAGCTCCCTGTGTTTTCACAGCACAGATGCTGAGTGTGGATGCAGGGTTCAGCTTGTGGTGACATCTCTGCTCCTCCCAGAGCCCTAGGAGAGGCTGTGAGGGATTAATCCTGGGTTTTACAACATCTCACACCATCTGAGAAATGCCGTGACCGATTCTGGTGATGTCCCCAGGTGGTCTATGCTCTACGGTTTTCAGCTTTTATTTCTGGTTGAATTCAGAAGCCTTCATCCTGCGACTGGATCCAAGTGATGGTTTGGGGGAAAGGTGTCCCATGCTGGATTGCTGCCACCCCAGTGCTGGACTGTGCCCTAGAGCTGGTGCTTGTCTAGGGAACACTCCTGGCTCCCTGTGAAGCCCAGAAGGTCCCTCCTTGGGGCCAACCCCCTGCAAATGCATCTCTCAGGTGAGAAGTCATGCTCATCATGCTCTCAAACCTCAGAAGTAAGCAGCCAAGTCCTGTTTACCAAGTGTATTTACTTCCTGTGGGAGACAGTGATTCCTTTGTTAAAAAAATAAAAGATAAAATCCCGTCAGAGCCTGGATCTCTAAGATTAGTATTTTCTAAGAGGAAAATGTTTTATTTGCTTCCCCTGCACTCCTTTTGTGTCTTTTTTTCCCCTTTTACATATCTCCTGTTTTGTTGTGATTCCCTGCTTTGAAGCTAGTTGTATCAGGCTACTCTTCTTTGTATATTTCAGCGGGATTTTTACGCAATACTTAATTCGGTTATCTTGAAAATGACAGACTTGGCCTGCGCAGTCATACTCTACACCTCTCCTCTCCCTTTGAAAAAGAATACTACGAGCGTACTAAAGTAAGAAGTGTTTATAAAGTGACTCCACGAGTATAAATAGCTTGCAAGCAAGAGCAGCACCTGCCATCTTTGATATGTCTTGCACTTCCCACAAATCACTTGTGCGTGCTGGGTTTGATCACAGCTATTGTTTGTGCTAAGCTTCCTCCTACTCCTATAATCCTCCTATTTAAATGGATGGGATATTTTGCATATGGTAAGGATTTTGAGGATATAAATTGCAGCCAAGTATTATGTGGACATGACATAGTGTATGTGCGTGTTCTGCCAAGGGCAGAGAAATGGAAACATCGACAAGCACCACACTTCAAATGGAAAGGATACGGCTCTTTTCAAAGTGCCTCAAGTCACGTACTTTGACTCTTATTGCTTCTTTTAAGGGGCTGCAGTTGCTTTCCAAATATAGCAGCCCTGGGTTCGTGCTAAGTCTGGTGGGATCTGTGGCTTTCAGTGGACTGGTGGGTGCTGGGCTATCGTCACATTAGCCTGGGACAGCCCGTGGTGGTTTCTCCTGCTGTGTTGCCTGCAGGAGGGAGTTGAAGCAGAGCATGCCCCAGCCCTTCATGCTTCACATCAGTGGTTGGGATGCCCCCAAATTACAATTGGTTGAGACTGGAACGAGCCCGTAATGTCTAGGGTTGGACAAGAATGTGTGGGGGGTGAAATTTAAAAATCCCATTTTAAATTGAGAGTATCTGACAGCATGAGGCTGTGCAGAGGAGCTATGGCCAGTGACAGCAGCACCCTGAGATGCAGCGATTGACCAGGGTGTCCCAGGAGGAGAGGGCCTGCTGCCCTGTTACCGGTGGCCTCTCAAATAGCCTTACAGGGGTCTGCTGCAGAGAAAGTGCTGTAAAAATGGGGTGCACAGAGGGCCTAAGTGTCAGAGGCAATGCTTTGTGTGCAAAACCTCATAGACAGGACTGTGCGAAGCTCCTGCCCTTGGAGCAGCTGCCCTGCGCTCAGGGGATATCTGGAAGAGCAAAGCACTGAGCAGGCAGTAGGGTAGGGGGTCGTAAGCAGCTGTATTTGAAAAAGCTGTGTGTCCAGAATAACCTGATTGCTCATTACAAACATCTCGTTTAACATTTTCCTTTTTTTTTTTTTTTTCTCAAAGAAAATCCCAGCAGTGCTACCAATTGTATTAGTTGTATAGAATAAGCTCAACAAGATCTCCCAGCCTGGGAATTGGGTGCAATCCCTTCTCGCTGAATTATTCTCTCCATTTCTTTGGTAGAGATGAAAATTTTAGTTTTTCCCATGTCAAGCTGGTAACAAAAAGCAGGGAGGAGTTACAATTTTCAGTTCAGTTGTTCTCTCTTAAATAAAATCTGAGCTGTTAAGTTCCTTCTATAACTTCAGGTTTACGGGCATGAATTTTCACACTCAAAAAAAGTGGCTATATTCTCAAACACGGAATAGAACTCCAAATAGTATTGTTCTGGCCTCTGACACTTTCTAAAGATGTTTGCTTTATTTGGCTGTAACACTATTTTTTGTTTGTTTCTTTTTAGAATATACCACCTATTTCTTTTGTATAGATTTTAATCTCATTTGGTCTTACGAACCCAACAGATAACCAAAAAAGAAGATGCCATGGCTTTGCTACGCCTTTTAAAAAAGAGTTAGATGCATTATTGTTTGTATTCACATGCTTTGCAAACCAAAAAGAGCCAATTTCCTCCTTTAGGATCTATGAAGACTTGAGTTCAGCTGTTGATGTGATATATTCAGATTGTTTGGCATTTCGTTGTCAGCCTGTTCTGAGAAGCATAGATTTTATTGAACACGCTGTTTGAACATACCACTGCTTCTCTACTGTGTTTTCCTTCAGACACAGCCAAGGTCATTTTTGTATACCATTGCTTGTAACTGCTGAAAGGAGAGACCCGTGGAGGGGTTACCCATCGTAGTCAATGTTGTCTGCTGTACCCAATGTGGCTTAGTTTTCCTCAGTTTAAGAAGGACAACAAATTATCTGAGAGAGTCCAGTGGAGAGCTAAAAGGGTGGTTAGGGGACTGGACCATCTTTCTCACGAGGAATGGCTGAGAGACCTGGGTCTGTTCAGCCTGGAGAAGTGAAGGCTGAGAAAGGGGACCTTATTTATGCTCTTAAATATTTCAAGGGTGGGTGTCAAGAGGATGAGACCAGACTATTTTCAGTGGTGCCCAGTGACAGGGTGAGGAGCAACAGGCACAGACTGAAGCACAGGAGGTTCCAACTAAACATGAAAAGAAACTTCTTTATTTTGAGGGTGCCAGAGCACTGGAACAGGCTGCCCAGAGAGGTTGTGGAGTCTCCTTCTCCGGAGATATTCAAAACCCACCTGGATGAGATCCTGTGAAACCTGCTATGGGTGAACCTGCTTTAGTAGGCTGGTTGGACTAGATGATCTCCAGAGGTCCCTTCCAGCCCCAACCATTCTGTGATTCCCTCAAGCTTGAACCTGTACAGCACAAGGTTGCTTAAAAACTGCTCATGCTGTGAGGTTTTCCCTGATCTTCAAATGTTTAAGCAGACCCTGAAACCCTCCCCCGTTAGTGGGACAATATTTTGGCTATCCAAGGTTTTTCTTCCATTTTCTGCAATGTATTAGGGAGGATCTAGATAGTTTCTCCAACTGAAAATGTGCTTGATGATTCATGGTGGTGATGTTTGGCCAATGAATCTAAAACGAGGAGAGGGGCTGTGGGGTTTGGAGCAGCTGGATGGTCAGACGGGTGCCGGGGGCACTGCTCCCTGTGGGGAAGGCAATGCGGCTGCTATTTAAATCAGCAGCAGACGTGTCGATATGTGTGTGACGTTCCTCAAGATGAAGTTTATAAACGATTCTTCTTCTGACTCCTGCTAATTTTAGCCTTGGAGTGTTTACAAACAGAGCTGCATTTGTCTCTGCTCCTGATCCAGAAGGATTTCAGTCCTGTCCCTGCTGGCATATTCCCTAGAGGGGAAAAAAAAACAAGGCGGGGGGGAATACAAAATAGTGATAGCTATTAAAAGATGTTAGGGGAGCATTCAGATTGGAGGCACAGAAAACCAAATCCAGTGGCTATAAATAATCTATCTGCAGATATCATAGTATCACCAGAAAGTAGGAAGAATATACACCTAGGAATAATTTTGGTGGAGAGAAATCGGGAACAGAGAGCTGAGCCCAAAAGCGCTGCTGCTTAGTGGTGCTCCAAGGCAGTATCTGGAAATGGCTTGGGAAAAGGCTAAAGCCGAATGGCATGACAAGAAATAATCAAGTTGTGGCTACATTTGAAAGCTGTCACCAGCACTGAGCCCGAGGGCAGACCAAAACGCAAGGTGTCGATGCATACCAGTTGTTGCATGCAACATTCCTGGTCTGAATGTGCAGTTTAGCTACTGCTTTGAAATGAGGCAGGAGCAAAAAGCAGAAAAAAAAAAAAATTCAATTATGTCAACATAGTTAATGTGGAGCTTTAGAAAGAGGTTTTAAATATACACAAACCAGTTTAAAATTGTTTCCCTCTCAGAGCCATGACCTCCAAATACAGGGTTTTTTGAACAGGGAACAACTCCTAACTTGTTTGTGGTTTTCTACAAAGAATGAGTAGGCAGAATCCTCCTGGGTTGGCAGGGCAAGGACCTGCACTTGATGCCAGTTTGAAGCAGAAAGGCTCTGCCTTGAACAAATCCAAATCCCCCAACTTACCTGAAGTCTGCTTTGTAAAAAAAGTCTCCAGGTCGCGCAGTACTTGACTTTCAGAGCTAAAGCTTTGCTTGTTCTCAAAGATCAAGCTAGCTACTAGACCACTGCCACAGCCAGCCACCTTGTGCTATGGGAATTTAATGGGCCATGAGGACCTGAGCAGATCTATAAAAACAGAAGGGAAAAGTTTTGTTGCTTGTGTTCACTCATGACACTGTGTATGTCATTCAGATCAAGACTTGGTTGACACATGAGAAATACCAGCTGCCATCTGATTAAGCCATGTGAGCGGTTTATGAAGTAGATACAAGTTCAGCTCAGTTGAAAATGAACGGGAAGCCCTGGAGCCGCATGGCACGACCATAGCGACCACAGGAAACAGGAGAAATGGTGCAGAAGTGTGCTCAGTGTAAATTAGGTGAGCTCCATCTCCTGATCCTGGGTGAGCATAGGACCTAGCTCATGTCTTAGTGAAGGAAATGCTAAAAAAATTCCATCACATGCAGCTTAAAATTGCTGCAAGTTAGAGAACTGAAGCATCTGGGATGAGCTGCATAGAGCTTTAAAGTGGAAGACAATTGCACTTAGGAAAGGTCCATGAAGTAGCAGAGAGGTAGTGGGTTCATGACAGAGGAAAGCAACTTATTTACTGGCTCTACAATTCTAGTACTGCTTGATGCATAAGAGCAAGTTCAAACTAACAGAAAATATCTTGCCTTGTGCGCTGTAGGCTTCTTGCAACACTTAGAACTTTCCTTTAAGATGTGTTTCTTGAACTAATTTAACGTCTTTCCATTTTTCCTTTAAGGATCCACTCTGAACTTTAAGCATAACTGTTTTTTTAGGTTTCTCTGAGCTCTAAAATAGGTCTGAGAAACTAGTTGTTACATTTCTCTCTATTCCTCTCTGTCTCTCAGGTTTGTAAAGATCAAATGCTGATTAATTTTTACCATGCTTAAGGAAAAAGTCAGGCACAAAAAATGTTACCCTATGATATCATTGCACATACAAGCCTGAAATAGCGTTAGGGCTCTACTTGGCAAGTTTCCTTTCAAATATTGCTGTATGTTCTTTTTCCTGCTGTTGCTCTATTAGCTTTCTCTGTCTGAAACTGGTGTATCTCAGAGGGACAGCTCTGTGCAGCATGTCACATAATGCTCATCACAGTCCTTGCCTGCCTGTTAGCGAGGTAGCCCAAGGTTTCTAATGTCAGGTCTCCCATTGCATGGGGACTTTGTGTCCAAGTTCACCTCTGGATTTCAGGCCCAGATTTGGTATCATATACATTTTGCCTCTCCAGGCTCTTCTTCAAATACTGTTTTCTCTCAGCTCCACAAAGGCCGGAATGAGATCAGCCACTGCTGCCAGTCTGCATCTTAGCAGAGCCAAACATCAAAGCTTCTGTTCCAGTTCCACTTCAAAACCTTTCAAGTTTTAAAACTTGACCAAGTAGCAGAAGGAGTTGTAAAGGGAAAGCTGTGATGCACAGGATGACGGGCCCTGTGAAGTGCATTTTCCTCTTACTTTACACAGTAAAAAGTAGCCATAGTTTGATTTGTTGTTCTTGTTATCATGTTCATGAGGGGTGTGGCACCACCTTCACCCTTTGACTTATGCTGTGAATAGCAGAAGAACCACTCCTGGGTCTTTTGTCTTTTTCTTTTCTATAGCAAACCTTTCACCAGCCTCAGAGTAGAGGCCTTGGGCAAAAACCTATTTTGACATCAAGGGACCTGGTTTCATTTAGGGTACTGAATGCTTCCCCCTCTTTTTCCCACTCCACCTGCAAAAGTTCAATCTGCAGGTGTCCCACAAAAGCTATCGAGTAACAACTTTATTTAAATTGAGTATGCTCCCCACTGCCACCCCCAGAGAGGAAAGAAACTGCCTGTCGTTTTTGCAAGGTTCGAACTTCACCCACTTTGTGTGTATGTCCACAATTCTGCAAACTTAACAGTGGCTGGATGAGGTGAAGGTAAAGGGTGCAGCTGCAGCTCTGCTCAGCTGGTGTCTTCGATTTGCAGCTGTTCTCACTGGCTTCTGGCTGGCAGTAGTCATGTGAAGAGACTTCGTACTAAGCTTCGCATCTTTTAATTTACCTGTGAAAGCACAGATTAGAAATAAGGAATCAGTTCAAGGTGATGAAGCTGAGTCTGTTTGCTTCCCAAGGCTAACATGCAGGTAGTGCTTCTACAATATGTCAAACCATGCAGTGCTTCAGCCTTTGTTTGCTTTATATAAACGTGCTAGAGAGCACTCAGGGGCCCTTTTTGCATTCTCCCATTGTGATATTGCCACCCCGCATACCTGGAAACCTGTGTTCTTCTTGTTTTCAATGTTATTTAGGTTTAGTGTGCTGGTGATAAACAGTTATTGGATGTATGGTGGCTCTGGTGTCAGATGCTGATGGTGCAAAGGAGACAAGATTTCTTAAACAGTTGCATTTCACCAAACTTGAGGAGAGGGGCAACCTCGAAAACAAGCAGGCTGCCAAGCAACCATTTACTTGAAGTAATCTGGGTAGAATTTTGAGACAGAAAACAACTTTTGTGGGCCTACTCAGGCTTTCCAGGCTTAATAGGAATCTGTATAAACGTTTCTGCTAAATGAAGACTTCAAGTGATAATTCACAGATTGTGTTAAATACTGTCACTGATTCTCATAAATATATTGCATTTGCCATGTGATGTTTGTATAACCACTAGCATCCCTCAAACACACTTTGCCAAAATTTGCTTATTTTAAAACTTTGTGGTATATTTCAGGATGATTTAGCTACAGTAAATCTAGGGTTTAAAAGCAAGGTCTGCTGTGAGCTTTTAAAAGATTTGTTAGCTGGGAACTAAGCTCTGAGATTGCATGTGAGATGTAGTCTTTGTACATTAAACCACTATGCTGTAGGCTTTTCCAGACCAGTAAGAAGAATTATTTTTGTTTTCACTTAGACACCAAATTAGTACTGTGCTCTGTTACAGAAATGCATATCTTTGTAATCCGCGATCAATCTAGTTTAGCAAATATACCGAAATGCAGAGAGAGAAGACCTTCAATACTGGTCTATTTTAGAATTTCAGTAATCTGGAAGACTTTGATCTCCAGTGCTAGAGGCCTCACATCAGTGTGGTGCTTGATCCAGCAGCCTTGATCAGGATTTGCTTTGCAGTTCACAAAGCTTGATCAGCCAGAGGCATCATTGCACAGCGATGTGAGATGCTCCGTTTCCCAGGTGCTGAGCGCATTCCCCAGCCCAGAGAAGCAATTCAAAGTGCCAGGGTCACAGCACAGAATGCTTGATGTCCATTAATTTTAATTGAAATTATTCATAGTAAATAGGTGAGAGATTCACTTTGTGAGAATGATCATTATCCCTTACCACTAGTGTCTGCTTAGGGCTTCTCTGTTTATCAGACTGAATTATTTAGAGAAATTAAACTGCAATCTCCATACTATCCATTAGCTGGGACTCTGTTTGCATATAGCAGTTGGGTTTTGGCAATCAAAAAGAGGAAGATTCTGCACAGCAAGCTGTCTGCCAAAAAAGATCCTCTGTGTAGTGCTTAAGACTGCGTAGGAATAGGAATGGTAAAAATAAGATGGGGACCAAATTAAACATCCAGCAGAACAACGTTGTTCTTGCTAGAGAATAGGCTGTGCTTTGGCCCTGTGTTCAGTATTAATTTCAGCTCTAAGTCTTCGTGGGCTTTGTTAAATCACACGAAATGTAGTAAATTTGTCCTAGCATTCCAATTAAAACAGTGGCGGGCCAGGCAATAAGGAGATGCGTGATGGATTTATTTGGACAGATTTTGTAGGCATCGTTACAGAACAGCGGCAACAAAACTTCAGACATGGCCACTTAATCATTTACTTATTTTATCATAATGTAATAGATACCTCTAGATGCCAATACAAATATAAAACCAGAATTTGAAATGAGGAGTAAGTACTTGCATTAGTGAGACTTTATCATGTCCGGAATCTTAAATGTAAGGCCTAATCCTGTCTCACCTGAATGCAGGGGGAGTTTTAATTCAGATTTAAATGGGAAAATACAAGGAACCATCATGACAAAGCTAATTTAGACTTGCTGGACTGCTTTAAAGGCTGCTATATAAAAGAGCAGAATCTGGACCTTTTACAAACCACTTCCTGAAGGAAAGAGTAAATTTGAACTTGAGAATAAGCCAAAGAGCCAAGGAAAAGCTACACCAAGGAGCAATGCCATTAATGTATCTATATGAGTTCCAGAATTCCTCAGGGCGTATATGTCTCTATAGATATTTTATGAGGACAGGGAAAGCACGTTCACGAGTATGTGTTTTATGGACAAACTGTACAACTGTTGGACATTAAGCAGCAATAGTTACGTTGTATGAAGGCACTTACAGGTTACAATTTCAGATTGTAAATGATACCCGATTTATCTAAGCCGGTGCCAAGTCAGAACCTTCTGGGCGATGTCTCTGGGGGAATAAATACCCTCAGCAGCGACACAGCTCTGAGCAGCACGTCAGCTCTGCCATGCCTGTTTCCAGAGAGCTGCAAGTATTCAGAGAGCCCAAATAGGACCTGCTGCGTGTGTCTCTCTGCTGCAAAGTCCTCATGTTTCACTTCACCCTTGGGGCTTGTGAGACCTTGCTGTGCTTGAGGCAATCGCGTTTGTCCCTCTGGGCACAAGAGTTCAGGAACCATAAAAGGGTCTGTTAATGGATGATGCTGCCTTGCTGGCTTGTTGCCACTCAGTTTAGATGACTCCATCACAATCTTGGGAGCAGCACAAAAGGTGTGTAATTAGAGCAATTTACTATATTTGACTTTAATTCGTGCTCACTCACCAAAGAGAGTCTTGAATTTAAACCCTCCCTAGCCACTCAGATGGATATGGAACACGTAAACAGCATTTGCACAGGACACATCAGATTTGTCTGTACTAAACATCACTAAATCTTCTTCCTCTGGGTATCTGATTTATCTGGAGATGCAGAAATTGTTGCTAATTCAGAAACTCAGAGAATGCTGTCAGTGAGAGGTACAAGTTCCCTGTCAGGGCCACATACAGGTGCGTTTCTGCATAAACCTGTCTGCAGTATGTAGTTTGTTGTGTATCAGTTCTGCCACCACAGCATTCAAGTGCTTCTAAGCTTCCAGTGTTATGGCTGTAAAGCAATGAGGTGACAGTTTTCCCTACTAGAGTTGGGAAAGTGACACACAGAGATACTAATGCTCAGATTAATGTTTAAATATTTGCGGGTTACTTAACAAAATTTTGTTGCAAAGCCAGACCTTGAGGGTTTTACCCCAAATCCGGAGATGCTCACATCAAAGCAGAGAACTGATGAGGGAAACTGAAGACCTAAATCTCCGCTAGAATACTTGAGCCATCAAGGTAGCTTTAAAAGTAAAGGCTGTGCAAACTCTACCCAGACTGCACTAAGCCTTCATGCAAATCCTGTTACATTTTGCATGCGTAACACTGTATTTTATTAGTGTTTTAACTGACACTTCTGAGCCTTGCACACTGGTAAGGGGAAAAATGAAATCCTGTCAAAATAACAGGGTAAGCTCTCTGGCCCATCAGTAGGTACCACTGCAACATCCTGAGCTGCTGCCTCTTTCCAACGTTTAGTTTGAGTTCATAGGCTTCATTTGGTCAATGTAATAACTATTCCTGGAAAATTTAAGAGATCTCCTGGCAGAGGTGAGAATGGTTAATATAAGCCAAGTTCACTGTCAATACTACACACAGTGTATATCAGTAGAGGCTCTAGTGCTGGAAAGACCTCAGACCTGAAGTGTGAATTGTCTGTAGCTCTCATCAAGTTGACTGCAAGTGCCTTAGAAAACCAGGATCTAAGATGTATGAACAGCTGAAATCTCCTTGCTGGGGCTAGTTCTGACAACATGGGCTCAGCTGAACAGCAGAATCCCTCCTTCCCCACTCCTCCACTTCCAACTCTCAGATTTCACTGGTCCAGGTTTGACTGGAGAGAAACAGCCCAGAGAAAGCCAAGCTTTTTGATCTTCCTGGCAGGTCTCTGAAATGTTAAAAAAAAAAAAAAATCACATAAAAGGTTCCAGTAAAACAGCCTTATATTGAGAGCACCCTAAGTCAACTATCATCAGAGAGCTTACTGAATCTCTGTGAAGCAAAGCTGACCCTGCCAAGACAATTTCTCAGTTCCACAAAGAGAGCAGGGGTTGTTTATGGTGCAGACAGACGCGTGAAGGTCTGGGGGAGCTCTGCTTGAGGGACTTGGGGTTCAGTTTTGTGCTTTGAGCATTTCTTAGGGGAAAGTCGTTTAATAAGTACGAATTCTTCCAAGTGGCAGCTTAGATCCTGGCTCTTGAGTCTTAGCTTAAAGAGGCCTGATTTTTGTAATCACACCTGATCTCCTGTGTGAGGTGGGAATGGCACTTTACCCCACGCTGTGGGCCAGCTTGTGGCTCATTTCCTCGTTTTCCCAGGTGATGTCCTGCCTCCTCAGCTACCTTTCTTTTGGGGCAGGAGCATTGCCGGGACCCCGCTGGCCACGGTAAGCCGATCTGCCTCCAGCTGTCCCCGGGGCTGGGCTGGAGAAAAGGGAGAGTGAAGGGGGAGGAATTCGGCTCCGCTAAAAATAGCGGCCGCGCAACCCCGGCGGTGCTGCCTCTTCCGGAGACCCCCAGCACCCCGGTGCGGGGGCTGCACTTGCGGGCCAGTTGCCTCTCCGGTCGTAGAGCCTGGATAAAAGGAGGAGAGCCCAGAGGCGACGGGAAGGGCTGTGCCCTGAGCACATCGCCCTTCCCGTCCAGACCTGCCTTGTTCCCTGCCGATCTTGGAGGTAGTCCATCGTGTCCCGACACTCCAAACAGGCTACTTTAGGGGGAGATGAGTGGGTTCGGTTGCCGCAGCGAGGGGCTCCCCCAGGCACTTCACGGCTCGGTCTTTCCAGTACTTTATTTTGGGCGCTGCCGAGCAGAGCCAGGCTCCAAGGGGCGCCGGCTGCATCGGGTTTCCCCCGCCCTACCTCCCTCCCTCCCCGCGCGGCCTGCGGGGGGCAGAGGATGGGTAGCCGCGAACTACGGTCCCTGCCCCGACGGCGGCCCCGGTCGTAGGAAGTTTCGTTCCCGCCGAGGAGGACGGGGCGGGAGGGAGAGAGGTTTTGTCGCACAGGTGAGAGGAGCTTCGTCTGCTCTTGGGGGAGTACCCCCTTCCCGAGAGGTAGGGGGGCAAGTCCCATCTCACACCCCGGGGCAGAGCAGCGCGGCTGGGAGCGGGACAGCGCAGGCTCTGCCCGTCGCTCAGTTAAAGGGAGCTTGGTGCCTCTCTTTTCCCTCCAGGTCTCCCCTAGTGTCCCCCCGGCCTTTCTCACTGCACGACGGCAGCAACAGGCTGCCGGGCTCGGGACTGGGTGATGTTGGGGGCCACAACCTGGCGGCCAGAGCCTCCCCTTTGTGGGATGCGGGTTGGGAGCGGCTCCTAAACGGGAGGGCAGGTTGGGTCCGCGCCATCCCCAGCCCGGCGCTGGGACACCGTCCCGGGGCTGGGCGGCAGCAGGGGTGCGCGTTTGCCCCCCGCCCCCTCGGTACCGCTTCAAGGGGTCTCGGGCTGGGTGATCGGGAGGGGGATGCGCGGACGAGGGGCCGCTGGAAGGGCAGCTCTAGCTCCAGCTCTTCTTGCTGCCGGCGAGCGTAAACCTGCCGCCTCTTCTGCAGTGCCGGGGACTCGCGTCCTCCTCCTCCTATCCGCGGCTGCAGCTCTGCTGCTCCGTCCTGTCATTATTATTAGGGGAGGATGCGAAAAGGAAGGGAAAAAAAAAAAAGCCAAACACGAAAACCAACACACCCAAGCAAACAACCAAAGTCCCCCCCTCCCCCCGGTTAGTGGGACTTCCAGGACCGGCTGCACTTCCCTGGCCCTGGGGAGGGGAGGCGGAGGCGGGGGGAAGGAGGGGGCCGGGGCCAGGCAGGCACAGGGAAAATCGCTTTTGTCTCCGGCACGGCGAGCGGCGCAGGGGCTCGGTGCTGCGGCTGCCGGAGCCCCCCGCTCACCGCCCGCTCCGCTCCCGCAGGCACCGCGGCGGCGCCGCCGGACTCCGAGGCTCCGCGCCGGGGAGCGGATAGCTCGCCGGCTTCTCTTCTTTTTTTATTTCCCCTCCCCTTCTGTTGGTGTTATTTCTGCCTTTTCGGCGTAGAGGATCCCCCACACGCACGCACGCTGTCCCCCCGCCCGAGGTTTCTTTTGAGTCCAGCCGGAATCCGCGACGCTCCTGGGGATTTTCCCACCCAAGCTGGGGTCTATGAGCGGGAAGGTGATCAAGCCCAAAGAAGAGAAAGATGCTTCCAAGGGTAAGGCAGGCGCAGCCGTTCCGATAAACAGCATGTTCCCCGACCCGATCGCGGACAGCCCGACCTTACTGGGCTGAGGGGAGGGAGCGGGGGGGCACCGTTCCGGGGAAAGTCCGTAGCTCTGGGGACCCCCGCCCCGGGCACAGGTGGGGAATCGGCACCCGGCTGTGCCCGGCGTGCGGGGCGCTCCACCGGCACCTCGGCACGGGGGACGGGGGCCCGGCTCAATGCGGCACCGCCGAAAGTAAGTGCCCCCCCTCCGCCGGGATGAGCCGGCTGGGCCTCGCTTCTTCCCCTGCCGCTGGCCGGGCGGGTGCTCGGCGCTGCAGGCGGCCCCGGGCCCAGCCGGGGCGGCGGAGCGGGGGAACCATCGCCATGGAGACGCGGAGCCGGGGCACCGCCGGTGCCGAGCGGCGGGGGTTGCATGCGGACCCCCCACCCTGTCCCCCGTTGGGGCTGGGCACGGGGGGCTGCCTCCCCAACCCGGCTCGCCCTCAGGGGCAGCTGGGGGCATGCAGGGGATGGGGTGCCCGCTCCGGGGGTGCATGCCTGGGGGGGTACGGTGCCCCGCTGCGGGGCCGCATGCAGGTGTCCCTCTCCGGGGCTGCATGCACAGGTGGCTCTGCACCCCGCTCGGACGGGCCCCGCATCTCCCCACCGCTCGCTCTGCGGTGTTACCTGCGCTCAGGGGTGTAGGGGAAGATGCGATCAGTAGCTGGTGTGTGTGCGCTGGGTATGTCTCCAGCGAGTAGTTTTTCTGTGTATTTGTAGATAGGTCTCTACATCTGCTCAAACGGGCATCTGTGCGGTGGGCTGGTGCTGGTGGGATACCCAATTGAAGGGTATGCTCTTGGCCTTCCGGGAAGAAGAAAAAACTGCTTCTTATTTACTCGTTTTATCAAACGTAGTGAGCGCTTTCTTGTCATTTAGTTATTTAGCAGCCTGAGAGACCAAATCAAAACAGTTCATCCTCTCTATTATTTTTAAAAAACTTTTTGGTGTCTTGATTTTGAAAGTTTGTGTTTAACACTAGATTGTTGAGACCTTTTTTTTCTTTAATATTCTTTTTCCCCTAACTCTGCCTTTTGAGATCTATGTAATGTCTTTTGAACAAAACCTTAATTTTAATCAGATTTTTTTTTAATTTCTCACAGCAACAAAATAAAGTTCACAATTAAGAAGCATTGCAAAACCTTACGTTTTCTAAATATTTTTTTTTGTCTTTACATTATTTTCTTTGATATTGAGTATTTTTTTAATGGTGGCCTTATTCACTAAAATGCTCTTTAAATAATTTATTAAGCGATGCAGAACAAAAGATTCCTGCCTTTCTGAGGAATTATTTTGCATGATTTAGAACTGTGTTATAATCCTCCACATAAACAATTTACCATACTTGTGCTACGCTTGCTTGAAAGCTTGTTTTTTTAAATCAAAGTTATGTATTCTACTTTGTGCTATGGTTACAAGTTTTAATGACATTTTAACTTCATGTTTCCAATTGCCTGTGTATAGGTTTGGGGAAATATATGTATTTCAAAACGCTGGGGCAAAGGCACTTGTATCTGCTGTTAATGGGTCAGTAATGACTTAGGCAAGGCTTTGATTCCTGTAGTGACAGTGTACCAGAAGGTGTATATTCTGAGAATCACAAGGAAAAACAGTTTATGCTGATACTCTGCTTCCAGGAGATGCTGGTACACTCCTCCAGCTTGTATAAAAACTTTCTCCATTATTACAAAGGGACAGTTTTAGGTGCAGCAGGGGACGGTACACATATGAGGTGGTTTGGTACTGCTGTAGAAAAGTGAGTGATGGTTACAGCCTGTGAAATATGCTTCTAAAAAGGTCCAGGTACAGTGGTATTTAACAGTTAATGTATAGGATATGTGGCCTTCTTTAGCCCCCTATGTCAGAGAATAAAATAGGATTATTTTTTTTTTTTCTGAATTACCTAAATTCTCTTTTGGTGATTGTGAGTGATATTGTTCTTAGTGGGAATGTTTAATTTGTGTCTAGCCATAGTAAAAACAGGCTAATCGATTTTGTTGTTGTTTATTATTAAACAATGAAATAGTACTCTTTCTGGAAAGGATGTAGCTATAATGTGGCATGGGATATACATCAGTCCTGACAGGAGCTCGTATGTTTTTGAGTTAGTTAACCACTCTTTTAAACAATGTAATCAGGTGTCATACAAGAGTAGCTTATACAATATGTTCATGTACCCCACATTCTGTAGGATGTACAATGTAATTTTAATACCTGCTGTTAATACAGGTCTCTCAGGGCTATATTTGCATGATAAATGTGGAGTACTTTCTTATTGAGAATAGTGTCAGCCTTTCTTACCCCTCAAGCTTTCTAACGCGTTGCAGAGTTGTGCATATGATGAGACTTTGCTGTATTTCTCTACAAAATTTGGGAAGGGGAGCATTCAGCCCTAATGTAAGGTACTGCTTTGTATTAGGTGTTGAATGGCACTTTCTACCACCAGTTTTTGGATTGGGTCTTTGTAGAAAAGCCTGATTTATACAGAACCTTGAAAAGCTGTAGGTCTTGGTAGGAATCAGCACAATCTAGTGCCAAGTGGTTACTGTTTTGCAATGGGTATTTTCAGTTAAATGATCCTGTTTGGTAAAGCCTGTGGTCTGTTTTGTAAAGCCTGTTTGTTGTCGGTGGAGTTGTGCAGGTGTAACAGAAGTACTAAAATCTGTTTTTAAATAGATAGGGTTTTTTTCTCGTCTTTTCTTAAGCCAAAGAGGAAAGTAGCTGCTCACTGCAGAGTTTGTTTGCCTCACTTGTAAGTCCTGCCTAGAAAACCCAGTGATGACTGTTTTGCTCAAAATTTGGCTGCTTTTAAAACTGGCTGTGGACGTTTGAGAATTAACTACTCCAATCTAAATAAAGCTTATGGATTAACATAACGAAGCCAGGGATGTGCACCTTGACTTTCTGCAAAATGCTGCATTAACTGTGAATGTCTGTGTATAAGATTAAGGCACTGAATTATTATTTTTTTTTTAAACTGTGTGAGGGTTAGTAAGCTGCAGGATGCTGAAAGCCCAGGTAGCATCCAAGCTGTCTCACAAAGGTAGATTGGCAGTGCTGCTGCTCCAGCGTGGGGGTTGCTTGTGGTGCAAGCAGCTTGGTTTGGAGAGCAACCTTGTCCTGGCTGTGCTGGTGGTTTCAAGCATGGGGCAGGTTCCTGTGTGTCTTCTCACTTCGCACTCTCTTTGAGGTTAGCAGGAGGATGAGGACCTGGGTAACAACAGCTCAGCATCCTGCAGTGTTGGTCTGGTGGTTGGTAACAGCTCTTCTTCAATAAAGGTTAGTTATGTACTCAAGAAACACTCCTGGGTGAATTCCCATGGGCAGCAGTGCGGTTCCCACCATTGGGTTCTTTTCCTGCCGTGTAGCTGGTATGTGGCAGGACAGATGACTTTCCCCAATTCTTCCTCAAAAAGCTTTTGCTTTGCACTTGGAGAACAGTGTATCCAGTGTGTCCCCAAGCGAGCCTTGGGGCTGTATCAGCACAACCCATTTCGAATTAAATATTTGATAACCTTCTGTTTGGGGGAGGGCTTGGGGCAGTAGGAGAATATAGGGCATTAGAAAGTGAGCCGAGACCTGCTGAAATCCTTGTACTTTGGATCTGGGCCTTAAAGAGCTCATGCTGTCTAGTATTACAGCCAGGCTCTTTCCAGAGGCTGCTTTGCAATTTGTGTGGCTCCTCCAAGGAAAGTCAAGGGACGGAGTAGAGAACCTGAAACAAAATCTGAGGAACAGGTTCATCTGCATTTGTTTTTCTTTTTACCAGTTGGATTATGTTTTGTTGATGTGGGGCATGGGTTTTTTTCTGTCACCATGCTCTCACTGCAAGAAACTTTGATAGCTTTGCCCAGAAGTCTGATAACCTCAGCTATAAGCAGTGGGGAAATGTAGAGTATATTTTATTCTTTAGAAAGCAAAATAGGAGTAATTTTTGACACCAATAGCTTCTAATCTGAGAAGAGTGTATTGAAATAGTGACAGTAAGGGTAACGGCTTTGAAAGTATAGGTACTATTCTAATTTAGTGACAGCAGAAAACAAAGCACTTAAAGAAAGCGCTTGGGAGGAAAAATAGAAGTCAGAATTTTGAGGTATCTATTACTGCTTTTCCTGGCTTTATGGAAATATAGTATAATGCAATTTATGATTGAAAGGTCTGTAGAAAAGCTGACAAAAATAAAGCAGCTGATCTCAACAGTTATATTTCTATAGTACTGAATCATGAGACAGTAACTTACTTCAGGGACTGAAGACGAGCAGCGCAGAGGCAACATGTAAGCTGACCATGTCTTGGGCTGAGGCCACAGAATCAAAATTAGCAGCGAGGGCAGACCCATGTGAGAAGGGGGAAGGGAGCACCGTGCCAGCACTTTATCTGCTGCTTGGGCAGCTCAGGTGGGAGTCAGGGCATTACTTTGTCATTTTATCTGAGGTTTGCCTATCAGTGCTTTTGCATCCCGGACAAAAAGCCGTGGTAAACTTCACCAGCAGCAGCAGGTTGGCATCTCAAATTGAGTCTCCGTTCAGGCAGATGTTTGCCAGCGGTAGTTTGGGTCTGATTGTGGTCAGTTGGTACTACTGAGTTAAGGAATCAGAATTCGTGTTTATATTGTAAAGGTTTAATGAAGCTAAAGAATGAGTAGTTAAACTCAATGGTTTTGCCTTGTTCACTTCACATTAGAAAGCTCTGTGCCTCCTATATGAAATCTGAGATTGCAGATCCACTTTGAATAGCTGCCTGTATCGCCCACTGGAAAGTGACAGCCAAAATCTGAGGTGCAACAACCCGCCCCATCCTGGATATTAATGCTGCAGGTTACAATTGATACTCTGCTCTTGGCTGAGGTCCTGATCCATTCAAAATTCCCATTGACACCAGTGGGAGTTTTCTGTGCCTGCCTGTGGTATTGCCTCTGATTAGTGGGTGGTTGTTAATGTCCCCATGCTTGGAATATTTACAGTAACTACCTCCTGTTATGAGTCATTATCTGTGACTGTGGTTCCAAAACTACAGTAACTCTTTATAAAAGATACATTTATGAAAGGAACATCCTTCCCTCTAAATCCCAAGGTGGTGGTCCCTGACATCTGTTTGTAAAACACCAGCAATTAAAAAATGCAAGTGGCCTTTGAGATCAAGATGCCAGTGCAGTCGTGCTGATGTTTTACGATGGTTTTCAGTGTCAGCTGAAGAAATCCATAGTAAGGCAGTATTTTTAGGGACACGCTCCAGACTTTGGGGCTTGTTATAAAGCATGTTCTTGTACAGCTGCTATCCATGGCAAAGAACTCATGTTGTTTAGCATGTAGTGAAAGATATTAATATTTTTTACTTCTAGAGCAAAACTTAATAATAGTTGCTTCCTGACAGATGCCAGATCTCATCCTAAAAGGAAAAACTCCCAGGGAGATGAAGCCTGGAGGATGAGTAGCCCCAGAGAGCATTGCAGGGGGCTGCAAAGGGGTCAGTACTGGCATCCACAGCAGACGCATAAGGGTTTGTATGGCTCAACCTTCTGTCGTCTCCTCTCTGTGGCCACCCACAATATGTTGGAGACTTTTCATTAGATGTATTTGTGCCATTTACTGTGATTTCCTGCAAGGCGTTGATCTTACCCCTACGCTTTGGGAATTTTGTGCTGCAGTGTAGTCTTGGGTCAAATGAATGTTAATTTTCTTCCTCTTGTTCCTCATTGTGTGTTACTGCTACAGTTTGTTTAGGAGAAGGGATGGCTCCAGAGTTACATGAACCACCTTCTCAGGAGCAAAGATGTGGTAAATGGTGTTGCTCAGTCTCTTCTCTGCAAGCAGTGCATGCTTTTATAAAATTCTCTGTGAATATAGATATGTGGTCAATCCTGTGTACAAACAGAACATTTGTAAATCTTCCATCCATTGTAAAGCTTCCATCCAAGGTGACTAGCAGCTGAGTATTTTCAGACTAGGATCTCTGTGAGTTAACATCTGTTAGAGAGGAATTGCTCTGATTACTGGATGCTTTTATAAATCCAGTGGTTTCAGATCTATTTTGTGGGACTGAAGCTTTCTTAGCCACTTGGATCCCTCTTAGTTAAGCCTGGCTCTAGAGTCTGTGTGCCCCAAGCACTGTTTCATTTCCTCAACTATGTCTCTTCGCCTAACATTCCCCACTTTTCCCCAAATGTGTCTTGGCTAAGCTTATATGAAAAGACACATGTTAAAAAAACAAAATGAAAAAACTAAAGGAGCATGTTAGTTACAATAATCCTTTTACTTTTTTTTGTGTGGTAACTTGGGTAAAGGGTTTCCTTAAATTCTTGCTCAATATTTGTATTGTTTTGCTGAGGGAAACAAAGGTGAAAATAATTTGAATTGCACCCTCAGGCAGGCAACAATTCAGTTCTTTTCATGAAGAGAGTTTAAAGTGAGACTGTTCTCCACTTAATTAGTTTCGTGAGAGTGATGTATAAGGCAAGGTCAGTGCTAAAGGAAGAAAAAGCTGGCATGGATTGAACGCTGCTTACGTTGTTTGAATAATTAGAGCATCACTCTGAGGTGGGAGGGAGGAGAGGGACTGAAATGAAGTGGGAAGAAGAGGTATTCCTGAAATAGCAATTGAATTGCCAGTGGTCTGGGTTGCATCATGTATACGCTGTTCAAGATCGACTAAATCTGACCTAGTGGTGGTTCGTTACCTTTGACGTTGTGGTTGTGATTGTAGCCGAAATGAAAGTGTATTTATAGAGATTACTCTGTTCCGTGGCCCAAGTAATCTCTAGATGTTTTTCAGCTGAGGCTTGACATAATTGATATAAGGCTCTGTTGATCGCTTTAAGAATAAATTGTTTAACCAGTGTTTGGTATTTTTGATACATGTACTTTTAGTTGCTACCCGATTTAGGACAAATTTATTTTGTCTTGGCGGGATCAGATCAAACTTACACCTTGTGTACGCCTCATCTGACCTGAGTAGTCCACGGGCACTTCTTGGCTTTTGCAAAGTGACTGCATCACTTCTGCACATCCCTCTCTGATGCCAGCCCAGGGCATCTATGGCATTAACAACTGGGACTGGCAGTGCAGATGTGGGATTTCATCAGCTGTAGTTGTAGTACCCATGCGATTATTTTTCTAATCTTATTCTTCCTCCATCCCCTTAAAATATACTGTGCCAAGAAGGAAAATACTCGTGTGGTGGGTTGACTGTTGCCAGCTGCCAGACACCCCCCCAGCCCCTCTCTCACTCACCATGCTCCACGAGATGGGGAGAAAATGAGATGTCAAGATGATAAAGACAGGGAGATCACTCACTAGTTACTGTCATGGGCAAGATACCCTCAGCTTGGGGAAAATTAACTTATTGCCAATAAAAATTGATGTTAAGCAATAAAGACAAAACCTAAAACATCTTCCTCGCTTGGTGACAGATGAGGGCTTTATGGCTCAGCTTCAACTGATGACGAAGGTAACCTGCTAATTGCACTTCTTATTAGAATGGGCCAAGTGAAAGGAATGAAATGGAAAATTGCCTCTTTCTCCTGAAACAAGAAGGCTGTTCCTGTGTGTCAGTGGTTTCACCTGGGAGAGGCAGAAGAGGCAGGTGATGGCTGAGAGTTCTCTGGTTCTGGGAGGTTCCTGTAGTTTTTATTCACATGCTTGGTTTAATTATAGAAGTTTAAGAGTTCTGAACAGTTTTCCCCTGCCCCTTGTAGCCTGTATTTGCAAAGCTGGTGGTGATTAGCACTAAACTGGTGCCCTCCTGCCCTGTTTGTTTTGTGTGTTGAATCCTCAGAGTTTTTCCTTTTCTGTTGGAGGTGACTTCTTTCCTCAAATTGTAGAAGTATTTCTGATTTTTTGTTAAATGAAGGAGAAAACTGCAGGACTTCTTTTTTTTTTTTTTTCTCTTTTCCCCCAATAAAATAAGAAAGATACAACAGAAAGAAAGTATGAAAGAACCAGAAAGGAAAGCTTAGCAGAGGAGGACAGCGGATGGGAGAAGGGAGCGTTGCAGAATGAGCTCCACATAAACTGCAGCACGTTGTCTGCTCACACCTGGACTCAAACACACTTTTACCTGCCCAGCAGACACACAAGTGGAGAGAGACCTTCTCTTTTTTTTTTCTTTTTCTTTTTTTTTTCCCCTATAATCTTTATGTGGTTCATTGGTACTGGCTGCAATGTTTGTTCAAGTAGCTTAGGCTGGATTTACTTCCACACATTGTCAACGTGCTGTCGAATTGCTTACATAGAAGCTTTTTTTTTTCCTTTAGATTTTACATCTGCTGTGAATTTCTCTACAGCTATCTTTTATATTTAGTAGACACAGAAATTCCTCTTGTTGCTCTTGTATCTCAATCTGCCCAAGCTGTGCTACAGTGCTGCCTCAAAAATGTTAAATTTTTTAATTGTAATTATCCACAGTGCTCCAAACTGCTGTCACTTATACTTTGTTCCTCCAAGTGCTGCAAGAGAGTAAGAAACTATGATTGAACCAATTGCCACTGCGAGTCATTGTCACTTCTTATGGGGCGCAGAGCCGGAATACCTGAACCGTGAAAGTCTCTTTTCTAGTGAAATAAAGATGTGGTGGTATTTTGGGGAGTGGTAGTATTGGTGGGAATTACAGGTGTATACATTTCCTGGAGGAATCATGACTTGTAATTGTTTGGGAGCACCATGTAGAGCAGGTGCTCCCTCCTATCCCCCCGCTGCAGATGTTGAAGTGATATTACTTCTGACTGTAAATAAGAGAAAGGTCTCTGCAACCAAAGTGATGTGCAATCAGTGCGGGTTTGTCATGTGCTCTGCTTTACGTTTGCTCCTCATCTTGCATACCAGTGACTGAATGTTCAGAGCCTGCCAAAAATAGCGAACTCTTTTCAAGTGATTGAGGCAAGGAGAACTGGAAGGACTTTTGTTTGCTTCCCTTCTTCCCCCTCTGCCACATGTTGGCTTTTTGAAGAGAGAATGTGGGGTTTATGTATTTATTTATTTATTTTCTATGTCTTTATTTTAGTGGAAGTCAATGAAAGGGGGTAAAAGTGAAACAAGTCAAAAGGAATAAAATAGCAGGAATCAGGAATCTTCCTGATCGCCTAATGCGAAGGCTACAGCAGCAGAAATAAGGTGATGCCAGTCTTAGGAGCTGAGAAAAGATTTTTGAGATCAAGTGTGACCTGTTTCTGTTCTACCCTGGGGTCAAGATACTTCCTATCCAGGGAGGCTGATGAAGCAGTAAGTCATTTTAATGTTGGAGTTTGCTCAGTATCTGGCCAATTGAACTTACAGACTTGTGTTAGTGGGCCACTGGGGAGCTGCATCCTTGGTTTCTTTGGCTGGAAGAGGAGGTTTGGTCTTTTTTTTTTTTTTTAGTGTTGTGTGTGTTTTGTTTTTGTTTTTTGTTTTTAAATATCAATTTTTCAAGTTTTGTTTTTACAATTCTGTCTTTGGGAGGAATTTCTACCATAAGATTTCTGTGATGTTGCGAGTAACAGACTGGTGTAAGTCTTTTCATGTAGGGTATCCAAGTAGTAGGTGATGGAAAGGAGAGAAAGCTATGTGGATATTCATGCAGTCCCTCATACACAAGGACAGAACAACACCGAAGACAGGAGGAAGGTGAAATTGAACTTTTTCCTAGCAGCCCATTCAAGAATGGTAGACGTTCTTGTTCAAGACCCTTTGTTTAAGTGGCAGCAGTGAATGTAGAGGCGAGCAGGATTACGCAGAGCTGAGAAAACAGTCAATTCTCTTTCAAGGCAACTTTCAGGGATTAAATATTTGTATTTGTTTCCCCATTGGGACATAAGCAAAACTTCTTTGAAGCTACTCAGGAGAAAGAGACATTGTTTTAAGGAAAAAGACATGTCAGGTTTTCCATCTGTGTCCTTGTTTCACTCTTGATCTGAGAAGCCCTCAAGCCAAAACCAGGATGTTTTTGCAAGACTTTTGAGTATGATCGGAAAAATTGGTTAGGCACTTCTGAACTATATGAGGAGTAGATTTTGGCATATAAGATTTTTTTTTTTAAGGCACAATTTCACGTCAGTGTGGAGGATGGCAGGAAGCTTCGTAGTGAGGCAGGGAGGTGTTGTATATGTGCCTTTTGGACTGGAAGCATCTTGGGTTTGTTTCAATGCACGTTGTATGGTGAAAGATGAACTTTCAATTACTTTGCAATTTGTGGAAGGAATAAAAGATGCTGGGATGAGAATGCAAGGGGGAGAAAGTGTGATGGAGTGGCAGGAGAAAGCAAATCCCGTGCAACTTTGAATGGTAGAAAATTAGCTTTGAAAAGGCTCTGGAGAGAAAGAAGAAGCTGAAAAATGTAATGGAAGAAGGGATATTATGGGCATAATTTATTGCTGTTTCTGGGAGAGTAATAATAGCCTGGCTACGTATTTTTCTCACTGCAGAGTGTGGATTTATGAAGACTGTAAAAGCAGCAGTGGGGTAGCTGAGGCAGGAGGTGATCAGTGAGAGGGTTTCAGTGGAGCCAGGGTCAAGAGAGAGATGAAGTGAGTGATGGCACAGAGATGGAGACAGAGAGGCACCAGGAGGAAAAGGAGCTTATGAATTCACCGCAACTCCAGGACTTTTCATAAGAGGACCAAAGATACGGGCTTATCATCACTGGTGGCAGAAGCTGGCAAAACCATGAGCATTTGAGCCACTGAAGCTCTTGCAAATACTGAGCATATAAAGAGAAATATACCTTTGCATACCAGGTTAACTCGCTGAGTTGATTACCTAAGTAGCTTTTCTGCCAGTTGGGAGCTTTGCAGATTGTCAGAAAAGCACCCAAATCGTAAAGTGGCAGGAGAGGCTGAACTTTTAATTGAAAGAGACAGAACTGGGCCTACAAACAAACAAACAAAAATTGTTTAGGAGCTACACTGAAAATAGAAGAACGGAGACACAGCTCTGTGTGGTGTGTATATATATAGAAAAATCTATCCTGTACTTGCACCAGGTTGAGACAAGGGCTATTCTAATAACCAGTCCTGTGAAAACCCACGTCTGGTACCAGTGTCCGTGAGCCTTGTGACCCCGAAAGTGAAGTGTGGGGTTACTACTTGAAGTTCCCCAGCTTTAGAAAAAAATCACAGACTGACACATTTACTGGTGTGTTGAAGGTAATGTGTCGCCTGATGGACACCCAAATTTCCATTGAATTTAAAGCGTGCACTACTACAAGACTTACCTGAATAATTATCAGATATGATTATTTAGGATTTGGAGGACAAATTTTGCTTTCACTGATAAAGCAGTTCGAAAGAAGATTTAGATACTTGTATTTTTTAGTGCCATAAATGGGGTTACCTTCTGTAGTAGTATTGACAGCAAGGAATCACCAACAGCCCTGTCTGTGGAACTCTTAGCGGTAATACCAGGCTGTAGTGAAAGCAGATGGATTTGACAACCTAAAACACTGCAAAAAGCCTTGACAATCTGTCCTGCAAGGTGCTGAATGTCTCCTATTTTCATTTGCCCCAAACCACTTAGCACTCTGGTTTGAGCCCTGTATCAGTGAACGTCACATATTCCTGCTCATACTATCACAAATTTGTACGTGAAATGTCTTTCAGAAGGAACAACGTGTATGAGGAATACTGAGTGACAAAAGGCTTATGAAAGACACCACCAAAATGTAGCACACTTTCATCCCTCTCATTCCAACCTGCATGAATGAGCTGTTTGTCAGGGAGTCCCTCTGTCACTAAGAGAAGATAATGCATTGCTCTTCTTTCATAAAGTTGTTAAAATGGTTCCTGTTAATTCATCAGCAATTTATTATATTCACTCAATGTAAAACAGCTGATTCTTATATATATGTCTTGTCTTAAAGAGCTTTTGCCTCCTCAGTAGGATCTTTAATTACTGTGGGTTTTTTTTACTGTTCTAAACATTTTAAACTATCACTGTGGATAGGATATGTGTTTGAATAACTCTACAGGTTAGATAGCTTGTCTGTGTTTATTTGGATGACACCTTATAAAGAACAGAACTTGAACCAGGACTTTCTTGTTAGGTTGTCAGGTTAGATTGAAACATGGTTTGTGCTGCTCAGGATCAGTCTTGCTGAGTAATATCCTCAGTGGGAGTGTGATATGCTTTGCATTTTCCAGTGCTGAGGTGCTGACCGCTGTTGTGATAAATATTTTAAATGTCTAGCCTCTTTTTTTTTTTTTTTTAAGAAAAAGTAGTATTTTTGCATTGAATTAATGTTGTGTTTTAAAATAAGCCTAAACTTGGCTAAACTGTGCATTTTGTATTGAGTCTTAATTCTGTGATAAGGGATTTGTGTATGCAGGACGAATGGTTGTGATAGTTACAGCAATTTTGATAGAGACTACAGTATATAAGGCAAATTTGGCTCCTGAAATCCGATCTTGCAAACCAGCAGAAAACCCTCTTGGTAAATAAAAGGTAGCAGAATGCTGGGTTTAGTTTGCATCTTCAAAGATCTTCTGGAAGATGCTATACTGAAACAGTGTGGCATGAAATTTTACAACCTAAGATGCTGGATGGCCTTGCAGGCAGCTGCCACTTCTCAGTTTCCACTGTATTATGGTAGTTTGTGCTTCAACATTTGGCTTTGGGAGCTATGGCGTCAAAAGTACATAATTCAGTTTCCTCCACTCTCTTCATCTTTATCTCTTTGTCGTTTATGTTTTATCTTTATCCACAAGCATACGGATTTTTGACTCAAAGGTCTTGATGGACGCTTAATACTTTGATGGGTATAGTGGGAATAAAGAATCTTTAAAGGTGGTGGCATCAATTTTTGACCATGTCTAAAACCTCCGCAAAGTATGGAAATATTAGTTTTGTGTGTGTTTTCTAACCAGTATTCAGATTTGCAATGTGCTATAGGATGTGTCTGTTTTACAATGTAGAGAGAACGGCTCATGCTTTATAAATTCAAGCTAATACTACTTTGATTAGTGTAAGTTTGTTGCCAGATAAACAATAGCTTTATATGGAACATGACTGTACTTGTAGGCTTAATACCCTGGCTGCACTGATATAAAAAAACAGTGGGTTGGCTTATGATTAGGCTCAGCTAAGACGGCGTCTCAAGCAGTTTGAAGCTTACGATCGAACTGTGGGATGAAACCAGATCCGCCTTTGTTTTGAACTTTAAAGTCTCATAGCAATGGAACAGGCTGCCCTAGTCTGCCTGGCTTTGTTTTTCAAGATGTAATTATTCCTTGCTCACTGACTTGAGTAAATCAATTAAAACTCGGTGTGTGTGTAACAAGGCTTTGACGTAAGTTAATTGATCAGGACATGCAGCATATGAGAAAGGTGCAGGGCAGATTTTAAAGTAGAAGACTGAAACCTTTAGGAGCTTTCTTTTGATACGGCATCATGGTAGCTGAGTTCCCATATTCTGTAATAACAGGCTTTTTGCTAGGTGCTGTGGTATTAAACATTCCTCTTTGCTTGTACTTGGGTTAGTCTTTTTCTTCAGCCTATGCTATAGGAATCAGGTTGTGTCTTGATCCTTTTCCCTTCATCTGGAAGACTGATTAAGGGTGTGTGTGAAGGAAACCTCACACTGCAAAGACTCACGGTTGTGCACCTCTCAGTAGGCTAATATAATTCACTAATTATTTCCTGTGCCTTGGCTACCTCTGGAAACTTGCCCCTTTTTCAGTTTCTCTGCCTCTGTGGGATGCTATCCGCAAATTGACATATGATGACAAACGTGTAAATCCTTCCTGTGCTGTTATAAGGGCCTCATAAATCATAAGGACCTACTTTTGGTCAGCCTAAACCACTGGAGGGTACAGCAAAAGAAGAGAGTGGGCACCTTGCTGGTCTTTCCTGCAATGAAAAGTTCCGTCCTTATCACCAAAATGGGCAATTGGTCCTATCTGCCGTATCCTAACACACAGCTCACTTGCACATCACGCACGTGTGCACAAGAAGAGGCAGAAAAATCAGCCTCTGAGCCCAGCCTTCCATGATATTTTTAGGGTTGTGATAGTTTATCAGTCTTGCTCTTCCTCCCCAGAAAAATAATATCTTTGCTCAAGCTGCGTGTGAACTATTGGGAACTGATGAGTTGGGTTGTTGGTGACCCTGGATCCAAAGTGATGTCAGGTGCTGCTTGCTGCAAGCTCTTCCCTTTCAAGCCCAGAGGAAGAGCTGATGAAAAGCAGTATCACCAAATCTTATTTTTAGCTTCTGTCTTACAGGGATTTTTTTGTTGTTTGATCATTTGGGTTTGGTTTAGTTTTATTTTCTTTTTTTGATTTGGACTGCTCCAGTTAGGAGTATTCAGAACAGCATCACCCTTTATGTTTTTTCTGTCAGTATTACTTGGTGGTGTAGCCTGCTTGGCTAAGTGCCCTGTGGCTGATGTATCCGCGCTGTTGAGGTGACTGACACGCTGCTCTTGTTGCAAGGTGTCTTGTAAAATAAGCACACTGCCTTAGGCAAAATTAATTTCTTGGTATTGGTGTAGTTATTGCCTTCTCCAGCCCCTTGCAGACATTACTGTTGTCACATTGACTACATTTTATTACCCTGGATGAAGCCAGCTGACGTGATAATGCAGATCGCATATAGATATGCAAGGTGTCCTCTGTAGACTCATCCCGTGGTTTGATGTGGCACTTGCCAATCTAGTGAGATTTTTCAGTCAGATTTGGTGTTGGTGTTCCCAGCACACCTGCTCTGCTTGGGTAGGTGAGAGGACTTGATTTCCACGGAACATCTGTAGCGCTCTGTGCAAGGTGCTTTTAGTCACATGCTCATTGAAAACGTTTCTCCTGAGAACATTTGGCTTAAACCGATTTAAAAATAAAAAAACCCTATTGATTGTGTGTCTGAGCACCTTTATTTTCTGGCTTCCCTTTAAGTTTTCCTCTTTCTGTCCTGCTTTTATTCTTGCTCTGGGCCGGGCTTGCTGTCAGGCCGGTATGGGAAGTTGATGCAAAGTGCCCACAGTGTGGACCAAGGTCTTTTGTCTTTGTTTCTGTTACTATTAATGCCTTCCTCCAGCTATTCCAGCCCCTTCCCTCATCATGCTGACAGCTAAATTGGAAACCAACTGCAACTCTGCTCTAGCAGTATTTTGCCTGAGGTGCTAACAATCGACTAAAACTGACTGGGATCATGATTTTAATTGGTTTGATTTTTGCCATTGGCTTTAGAAAAAAAGAGCTGCTTTAGTCCCTTGTCATATTTGGTCAATTTTATTAATCCATCTGTGGTTTTAAAAACCTCAAAGATTTTCAGCATTGAGAGGTAAATGTTTTGGGGTGAGTCTTACCCTGAAATGCTGGTGTACTGGTGGTATTTGGTTTCTAGTGGGCAACAATATTCCTATTTGGTCATGCAGAAAATTGCCAGTTTGAGGGGACATGACACCTATTGATTACTGTAAGTAGTAGTTTTTCAAATGATGCTGAGGGCATTTAAATGCCAGTTTTTAACTTTTGTTTCCATTATGCTACCTGTGATATTTTTCTCCTCGGGTTACTGGTCCTTGCTTTTAGAACCAACGGAGGATTATTCAGCACCCGTAGCCGCAGAGATGAGTGATGACATGTGCTTTTGCTGTGGGACGAGAGTAGTCAGTTTGCTTTAATTTTTCATGCTTTGATTCTTTGGCAAACACCAGAGGTATTGAAACTACTCACTCATGCAAGAAATAAATTATGCATGTGTACAGGTTTGGTGTCTGGAGGCATTTTCACGGGGTGTGCCTTGAGGTATGCGCCTTAGAGAGCCCGGGCTCCTTACACATACACATCTATACAGCGAGAAAACAGAGATATCTTTCTCTAAGGGTCCATATAGGCTTTTTTCAGTGTGTTGCCACCTCCTGCCACCCCAGTTGCAGTTCGCTGTTCTCTTGGTTGGGCTGATAAAACAAATTGTAGATAAGCTGAATACCAGTGAAAACTGTTTGAATATCAATACAACACCTTGACTAACAGATATTGAATAAAAAATATGCAAGCAGCCGTGTCTTTCTGTCCATAAGGTCCAGTTGGGTGCAAACTTTGGCTTCTCTGTGTTTGGTGACGTAGTTGTAGTTCTAGGTTGGGTTTGTTGAACTGTGGTGGTTTAAGCTTGTATGAGAGGTGGTCAATGACAAAGACAATTCAGGCACTGGTTAATTTGAAGTTTTATGTCCTTCATTTCTATGAGATATTTGTTCAGTTACATTATCTGCGAATTGTATTTCTGAACAGTTTCTTGCAGAGACCTATAATTGTGTGTTCTTGATATGAAAGCAGCATTATTCTCTAGGGGAGATGATCAATTAGTGACTTACTGAGCTCAGTTCTCACTGTCTGTTGTTGGCCTCTGTGGTAAAACTTGAATTTTAGTGGATAGAGCAGAATTTTTCTGTATTTTCTCTCCTTTATGAAGGAGGTGATTACTGGGAGACTTTTCCTTGCAAATAGATGAATTGGTTGTGATTATTTTTTTCCCCTACCCTAAGTTATTTAAAAACCCTAATTTGTCAAGAACTTTTTTTGTGTGTGCTATTTAAGCACCAAATGGAAATAGCCGTGATCTATATATTCCATTATTAGAAGGCTTTTCTGGATAAGAAAACCATGTCTTTTTTTAAAATCTGTTTTTTCAAAACATGAATTCTGCTGGCTGGTGCTGGACTTCGGATTTTAGAGGTGAAGGAGTTTGTGCTTTCCTGGCATGTGAAAAGCACCTTCTCTCACAGCCTCATCAGGAGGAGCGCGAGTCCTTTCCTGAACTGGTGATGAGGCCAAAGAAGGCTCCTGACTTTTTGTGATATTAATGGGCTGAAATGGAGGATGGGAGACCTTGACTGGCACAGATGGGACCTGTGAGCTGGGATAAAATTCAGCCTATAAATTATGGTTTGACACCACGAAGTGCTTGATGGCACTGAGGCTCCTGGGGCATCAAAGGCAGGGTACCCACTCCTCCAATAAAAGTTTATTTATTTTTTCTGCATCAATATTTATAACTCTTCCCCTGCCATGCTGCAGGCATTAGTGACCCAGCTTAAGAGTACTGTGTATTTATGGGAGATATGGGTGCGAATTCAATTGGGGTGAGCATGTGATGACCAGGGCGGTTCACAAATCTGTCCCTGCTGTGCACAAAATGTTGTGTTGTAGCACTGCTGTAGGTATTAGATATTCTGGGTAATTTTATTCACTTTCATCTCTAAATCTTCTGTGTTTTTTCCTTAAGTTAATGGGCTTCTTCACAGAGGAGCTGGGTAAATAGGCAGGAGTATACAGGTGGTATGGTGAGATGATTTATTAGTTGTCTCTGATCTGAAATAGTAATAATAATTGAAAAAAACCCCAAAACTATGAAACTGTACACAACCTATCAGAAATGACATTTTAAAGAGTACTTATCTAAAGCCCAGAAGATTATTCCACACTGTGCCCTCTGCCTGAGAATAACGGGTATGATGTAAATTAAACCCTTCTGATCAGATTCAACCTTTTTATCTTCATAAAGGTGAAGAGCTGGCCAGAATAAGTTTATCGTAGTTGGCTGTCATCCTAATTTCCTAGCTTTTAAATTTGTACAAAAAAATGTAATACCTGTGCTTCTGAAGTTTTCTGTGCTTTTTTTTTTTTTAAACTGGGTACACACATGTTTCTATGGTCAGGGCACTCTCTAAGTCATTACATCCGTGTGTTGAATGAGAATATATTCTGTGCCCTGGTTTGAAGCAAAAGGGATGGTGGAGTGTATTCCTGCACTTGCAGAGTTACTAGATACTGATAGTTGTCTTCAAAATCATTAAGTCCTTTTCCAGTGTAAAGCACGTAACGTGTGGAAGCTTTCCTTAGTTGGATAGTACCTATTTAATATTTCGTATTTCAGGGGTTTCTTGTTTTCTTCATGTGTATGGGCTTCACCACAGTGCTTTCACACTGAAAGTAGATCCCCAAAAGACTAGATTTTCCAGGCTGCTTAGCTAAGCAAATTCTTCTCATTAATAATAAGGTCTGCACAACCTGGTGCTTCTCATTTCAGTGGAAAAACTTTTCAATGATCATATGCATCCTCAAACTGTCTTTATTCCTTATATTGGTGGTTAAGCAAGGAAATCTATATACCACTCCAACTGCTCATGCTTTGTTTGTGTTGTCACGTAGCAGCGTTGCTATTAAATAGGGAGATACTGATAAAACTTCTCAACAGATCAGGATTAGCTGAACGAAATTTGTAGTTGAGCACTGAGCGGCCAGGCAATCGTGAAAGCAAAACGTCAGAGGAGAATTGTGCATTTAACTGCTGACGTTCGGACAGGCGATACAGACTCAGGATTACACAGTTATTACTTGTCATCGACTGACTTGGTTTCTTTCCTTTCTTTTCATTTTTGTCTCCTGAAGACACTTCCAGGCATCTCTAAAATAGCATCTCTCTGAGGGGAAGGAGATTTAGAAAAGCTTATCTGCTGAAGAATCTTAGCGTGAAATCTTAATGCTTTTCATTGGAGGGGAGAGATTATATTAGCGTACCTTACAAGGGCACTTATTCTCCAGTACTAACACATATTCATTATATCCTTTTCTGGGAAACCAGTCTCCCTGTGAAGCTTGTCTAATGGTTGTGGGGTTTTCTTTTGCCCTTGAGATTTACCAACTCTTTTGTGTTTCACTTGTCCAAGTTTTTATTTTTCTGCTCCTGGTAAATGTGCTCAGGCTAAATCCACAAGTCCTCAGTAATGCATCTGTGGTGGAGTTGTTCTGTAAATACACTGTGTTTAGCTGGTTATTGGATGTTTCCTGTGTACGTGTAGTGCTTTTGACTGTTGGGTGGCTGCAAGGAAAACAGAGGGGAAGGAGAGTGTCTGGAGAGGAGCAACTCCAGCAAATGCCCGCAATTTGTTAAATGACAGTGGTAAAATGGAAAATTGAGAAAGATCAAGAGCCAGGAAATGTATAAACTTTTTTTTTTTTTTTAGTAGGAGACCTCCCTACATGCACAGCTTTCACTTTCCTAAGTAACTTTGTTCTTACTACAAAATCAAGGGTTCTGTGGTTTGTTGTTTGGTGTGTGTGTTTGTGTGGTGGTGGGTTGTTGTTGTTGCTGCTTTATACTGGTGAATTTGTTGGATTTTGAAGGATGGTCATGCTGGGAAAGGCCTCCAAATGTACAGGATCTACTCACACCATGGGATGCTGAAGTACCCTCTGTAGAATGGAGTGGGAGCATCTGCAGTGCACACCAAGATGTTCTGCATTTTGTGATTCCAGCTGTGAATGGGCTGGCACAACCGCGTGGAAAAAACACAATTCTGTGCAGAGTCACATCGTGGGGACCTGGAGGCTGTGTGTCTGTCAGCTCGCTGCTGGGTCCCATGGCTTAGCCCTTCATCCAACCTGAATCTACAGATCCCATTTGGAGGGGATCTGCACTTGCCTGCAGCATTCTGCAGTGTGATGTGTGGTGCCGTGGAGATACAGCCCTAAAAGTGCCAGGAAAACAAAGCGACACAGGTAATGTTGGTATTATCAGAGAGATGTGGCTTAAAATTTATACTTAAACCTTTCTACATTGAAATACCAAGTTTTTCAGCAGTGCATCAAACCTGCTGCTCAACAAAGTCTCTGTGTGTCTGCTGCACCATTTGGTAAGGGCACGGATGGGTTTCTTGTCCTGTATATCATGGGCCGCCTCTGGTCCTTCAAACACTCGTGAAAATAGATTAAAAGGAGGCTTTTGGGCAAATAGCTCTTGCAGGCTGGTACAGGCATCTGGCAGAAGAACGGAGAGGGAAGCGGTGCCTTGGGGAGGAATGTCTCCCGTCGTTCACTGCTTCGTGGGTCCCATAGCAGCAGTGCCCTGGAGTTAATTTGGAGCTGGCTTTGCAGGCAAGCTGCTGCCTTGTGCATCAACACTAGCTTCCAGGTGGATTTGCACACCCCAGCTGATCCCAGGATGTTCCTCTGGAATTTCTCAGGGATTTTCACACTGTCTGTCTTCGGAACTCCTGTTGAGAGGCTGTCATGGGGCTGAGTGTCCTCGGTAGTCAGGAGAACTCTGAATCTGGTGGAGGCTGATCAAATCCAGCCTCTGGACTGTATGCAGAACCTTGGCTTCTGGAGCCAGAATGCGGCTGGAAATGCCCGAGCCCTCGTTTGTGCTTCTGTGATCTGTTATTTTCTCAGTTCACTCCTTGCAGACCCTTTTTTCTTCCTTAGGTCTTACCTCCTTGCTTCACAGCTGCCAACCTTTCATCTCTCCCCCTCAATGCCCTTCTTCCCTCCACCAGTGCTAACCATCCTTTTGCTAAAGTTGCCTAATTGAATAAGATAATTAGGTTAATTGAGAGTAATTGTCTATAACCTGTATTTAGCTTGGAGTTTGCTCCTGCTTTGTCGGATCTGGTGAAGGGTTTGTGTGCCAAAGACTTGTTCAGTCTTTCTAATAAATTAGTCAAAAAATTGGTATAGTCCTTTCTTTCTGTCTTTAAACCACCATGGCGATGGCAGTGCTGCACTTTTAGGCATTAATTTATTTGTCTGACTGTGCACAGAATAGGCCCATGACTGATGCAATTCAGTGCTTTTTACTTAATTTCTTACAATATGCTGGTTAATTGGAACTTTTGAGAGAGCTTTTAGTTGTTACAGATGTGCAGGTGCCTATTTGTCCATAGTCCTGCATTATAACAACTTCAATCATCAGCCTATGTCTGCACGTTAATTACTCCTTTTGTGAGATGAGGTTGGCAAATGAATCTTCATCAAGCAACTGATGAGTACATCTGTGACTTTGTAATTTAAAACTAAGGTTAATAAGGCCAAGTCCTGGTGGGAATCCACTGGTGGTCTTTGTTGCAAAGGTAATGAGTCTGGCTTTCCAGTTTGCATGCCTCCGTTTTAAAGATTGGCTAAATCAGTAACCAGAACCAGATGTGAAGGATATTACCCACTCTGTAGATGTTAATTACATCTGTGTAGAATAAAAAAATTGCACTTCTTCAGAAATACAGGTGTGTACCTTCTGAAACAAAACGTTAAGGCGGCTCGGTCTCTTTCTGGTGATGATGCTCTGTAGTTATTAAATATATGTTCAAATGGGGCTGGTATTTCAGAGTACCTTTGTAATTGCCATGCTGTCTTCAGGCTTTCATCGGACAAATTCTCTGTTCTTTGCTGTTCTGTTACCACTCATGGTTCACTTGAGCAGGCTTATTTGGCATCTGAGCCTTGTGTTAATCTGTGCACAGATGTGACTGTGGCCAGCGGCTGTGAAGCAACTGTCAAAGCCAGGGAAAACTGCACTCACATATGGTCTTGTTCTGTTTTTCCTTTACAGAGGTATTAAAATGGTACCACTTTCATAGTGGATCCTTAAAATACTGGTGATTTGTATTCCATAGCAAAAACAAAGCCCAAACTGAAAGCCCAGGTGGGTTTGTGTGGCTTGTGTAACTCATCTGACTCCAGGAGAACAGAGCTGACTTGTTTGATAGAGCAGTAACCCTCAAAGTTTGCCTCATTCTAGCTTGTCCTGCTCAGAAGTTGGGCTGAATCTTGGTGCTGAGACCTGCACCCTGAGTGTGTTTCTTGCAGGAGGAGACACTTGCCCTTATGAAGAAGATAGTATGTTTCTTTCGTGCCTTGATTTAAGAACATCCTCTGCATTTCTTATTGCTGTGCTTATGGATGTTGAAGATCTCGAAGACATTGTGGAAATGGCATTCAGATGGCCCTTCTTGGCATCGGAGGGATTGAAAGATTGGCTACAGTCATCTCTGCGCCTGAGCTGACTGTTGCTTATTTCTTTTGCCACCTGTGGCACTAACTTTTAAATCTGAGAATTAGAACTATGTGACATGCTGGAATAGAATTTCTTCTAGGTTTTCAGTGCAGCAAATCGTATTTCACTGTAACTTATAGCTTTCCTGTTAATCTAAGTTATAGATACTCATTAACTTTGGAATAAATATTAAATTTTATTCTTGCAGTTACAAGGCAATATTAGTATATAACCGTAATCAGCTTTAATACAGAATGTTAAGAAAAATGAGCAGGATTTTAAACGGAAATAATACCTCTTCCCTATATAATTATTAGTTTGTATGCCCTGCATGTTCCAGATTACATGTGAATTTTGTACACTGAAAGGTAATCAGAGGCAGAAGATATCTTAAAGGTAATAAACCAAAATTGATTCATTACATTATTATATTCATTGAAACCAAGTGAAGACTCTCAAAAATATTTGCCAGGGAGAAGATGACTTGCAAAGAGATGGGGGTAGCAGGGGGAAGGAAAACCAGTTGGGCTGGTAGTATGATGGCTAGTAACACACGGTCAAAATAGTGCATATCAGAAAAGTAAAATATTTATTTGTGTATAAAAATGTAAGGATATACATAAGCCTGTTACACAGATCTAGTGCTGTGATTTATCTTGCTGCTGCTCATCACTCCAGCTGTTGGCTGGAGGTCCCATCTTATGTTTGAATGGGCACCGATTTGGGAATGATTTTATTTGGGCAATGTCTGCTGCAGTTGGCTCTGGGCCATGGGCTCCCAACCCGATGTGCAACCCTGTGGTGTGGTAGCCACACAAGCACAGGTGTAGCTTCTCTGCCCCTTACAGCAACTGGGTTTGAAGCCTTTCTGCTGAGCGTGGCTGGGGATATGAGCTCTGTCCTCACGTCATCGCTGCAGCAGAGCAGTTGCAAAGGTGAAAGCTCATGGTGATGAGATGGTGTGAGAGTGGTGCCCAGCATGGCCAATGTTGTCACACAAGGGTGAAGAACCACCAGGATGTGAGAAACTGTGGAATGGGTGTCTGAAGAGCTTAGTGCCCCTCTGCACTGCCCTTCTATGCAAAAGCTCGATTTGGCACAGGAACTGTCTATACAGTGTAAGTAGAAATATCTGAAGTGAACAGTGTTTAGCCACAAAAGGGTCATACACATTTTGTTTTTTAATGGTTTAAAACTGAAAGGAAGAAAGATCTTTTGGTTTGGTTTGTATAATTATAAAACCTGGCTATATGCCTTACTGAGTGACTAAGTGACTCTGTTGCTCTAACATCATTATGTAGAAGTAATACAACTTTTAAGAAGTAGTATATACAAGCATCTGTTTTACTTTGCACTGGGAAGCAAGATTAATAGTTCAGACAGTTTTCATAGATGCCTGTGAATTGTGAGATTCTGGTACTTTGCACAATTAAGAAGCCTAGCAGGCAGTTCTGAAGCTGTTTTGACAAAGCTGTAGATAGAGAACTTGAAGATGAACTGCTGAAATACATGCATTAAAAAGGAATATACTGATATCATCAGTACTTGCAAAACCTTTGAGTGCAGGATGCTATGGGGGCCTGACTTTGCAATGATAGTGAGTTTTAAATTGGTGGATAGGGACATAAAAAAACATTTACAGGAATTCTGTTTGCCTTAATAAAATAACAAACGGGGACAAACATATCAGCAAATGTTCACCGATGGAAAGGTCTGAGCAGTAGCTTTTGTTAGGAAAATGCTGCCTTTCACAACACTTGGTCCAAAATGCAGGAGTCCGTGGTTGGTGATGGATATCTGCAGTCATTTTTCAAGGTGCAAAAATATCTGTGGGGTTAAATTCTTTGCATTAGTCTAAATAATATGAAATATCAGAAAATGTTGGAAATACATCCCGGTAACACTCTGCCTTCATAGTTGAGATTATGGCTCCCTTGTTAGCTTGCACTGCTGAACATTCATCATAGCAGCAATTCTTAGCAAATGCAAGGTGAAGTATAAGTCCTTAGGCTTTTAGTTTTGTAGTTATAACAAATTATATTCAACCTCTCTATTTGCTGAAAATATGATGTCCTAGTTTGGTTTCTTAAGAATAGTACTGTGTGCAATCACTTGGTCTGTCAAACATTTTCACGCGTGTAAAGCTTGAACTGGGAAAAGTCAGTGGGACTTTAAAACATACAGTTTCTGCAAGTTCTATGGGAAGTGTTGTTGTCTAAAGGAAAATGACCCAAACTAGCACCTTCAGTGAGACAGAGGGGGGATCACACCTCATTTCTTGCATTCAGAGACCTGGTGAGCTGCCCGATGTAATTATGTCCCTGACTCTGTGATTCTGTGACTCGGTGCCACACATGTCCAGCCAGACAGGCCAGAAAATTGGGGGAAAGTCAGAAAATATTGTAGGGTATGATGTGCACGGACACTGCAGATGGTGGTGGGGAGAGGTGCTGGAGGAAAAAAAAATGACCAGTCAACAAAAATAGAGTCATCAGTTCTGTATGAAAGGCAATTTGTTTGGTAGTTGTGCTATTAAGCATCATTAATCTAGAGATATGCTCTAATCCTGTTTAAGTCCATTGCAAAGCTCCTATGCTGATTTTAATGAGACTAGAGCTTGTTTCATCTCTAGCTCAGGATTTTATTGGAGCATGTGCGTGTCGGAAGGGAATGGGGAATTTTGAATTGGAAAGCAAATGTGCAAACACTTTTGTGTAAGAGGGTGAAACACTCTTATCTTTGCTATTGAGCAGCAAGGACATTGACCACTGCCTTCACCTGTACCTATTAGGCTTCACCTGTATCTCAGCCAAGGAAAAATTTAAACATGTCTGTTTTCTGGATACTTTAGGAACTGAATACTGAGCACAGCTTTGGTCTGACCCAGTGTGGCTGAATACATTGGAAGGAGAGCATCTTTGTGTTAAATGTGCTAGGGCTTATTTCTCTCTTTTACAAACACAGACATGGGCACCCAAAACCACGAATGGTGGATAGTGTCTTAAGACTTTTAGCTTTTGTACTAAAACGAGCTTCTAGAAGCCCTTTTTTTTGCTTTAAAAAACAAACCTCTAAGCTTTCTGTAACTGGAGAGAGGCTGCATAAATCACTGCATTTGATGGAGTTATGTCTACCTCTATAATGATAAAGAAAGGCATCCCAGTGAAGACTGGGCAAAATATTTCCTTATGCACTTAACCCGTCCTTCCCTTTCCTTTACCTTAGGTTATACCTGCTGGAAACTGTATGCTACACGTATAATCAGTAAGTTTCTCAATTCTGTGTCTGTTAAGGATCAAAGCATTTTGCATCTTCCTTCTGTTATGGCTGCGAGTGTAGCAAGCTTGTCAAATAGATGGACAAATGAGTAGGTTCTCAGTGTGTCTTCCATGCTTGGCAGAGAGATTTGGGGGAGAAAATGTCTTCAGTGTCTTGAAGGAGTAAAGTAGAACATTGAAGTTTGGTTGTTAGTAGTGATAGTTCCATTGTGCACTGTTCGGTATTCTCTCTGATGGAAACGAATGGCTTTCAGGTTTGACCTTTGGCTGGATGAGGTTGCATTTGTGTAGCAGTGATTTCAAACGTTAAGCTGGAAATCTTGTACTGTAGCAGTAGAGCCAGCTCTGGGAGGTGAATGCTTCTTCCTAGATACTGAGCAATCCCTGCTGCAAATTAAGTTAAGGGCTGGACTTGAGAAGATTGTATGTGCACAGAGCAAGAGGAAGCCCTGTTAATTGACTGATTCGCTTTGTTTAATTTTTGATTTAGTGAGAAGTGATGACTCAGTGAGCCATGCTAAGATGTAATCTGGCAATATCATATATAGGATGAGTAGTCCTTGCTAATATAGTCTGATCTGAATATTAGATTTATTTCATAATTGATTTCCTCTGCAGGAAGAACTACTCAGGTCCGAAGTATTGCAATTAAAAAGAAAAAAAAAGAGGAGAAAAAAAAAAAGACTCCATAGCCTGTGGCTGTTGGTGGGCTGATGAGCTAAACAAGTGGCGTGATTTGCTTTTCCTAAGGGCTGTTGCAATTATAGGATACATGCAGCTGAGCAAGTTCGGATTGTTTTATAGGAGAGACTGTGCCTCATCGCGAAGTGCTGGTATGACTTAAAGAGAACAAGAAACCACAATGTTAATTTACTGGATCGATTCTATCTTGAGGAGTCCCTGGGGGACAGCAATGTAGCTTTTGCACTTTGGAATAGTCTTCACTTACTAGACTTCCCAAATTTCTGGGAGGTTTTTTGTGTACTTGAAACCTGCTATAAAGAGGCTTTAAAAAAATCACCAAACACCTCCTCCTTTCCCATGCTCCTTGAAAAAAACAAACACACAAAACCAACAAAAAAACCCAAACCAACCAACCAAAACCCAAAACCCAAGAAACCCCACAACCAAACAACTAAACAAACAAACAAAAAATCCCCCACCAAACAAGCCCGTAAACTCATCTCCACAATCCATCCCCCCTCTAACCACCCTGAAACCAAATACTCAAAGTGTTTAAATGCAAGCAGTTGCTCTGTCTGCATCTCTGAAGCTGTATAATTCACATAAACACAGATCAGAAAGTACAAAACCTGCCATTCCTGTATAAATTTAATATTATAGCAGCATATGCATACATTAGTCTTTTCTGTGCTGGCTTTACCGGTTGAACCTGCAGCTCTGTGTGTTATACAAATGGATTTATGGTGCCAAATCTGTTCTGTGCAAGGACTTGCTGGCACTGTTAGAACTGTAATGTTTCCTGGCTCTTCGTTTCCACAACTGTAAGACTTAACCCTGGTGTAATGATATTACTAGTTTATCTAAATCCATGTGTGCATGGACAATTGGAACAACAGTGACCAGCGCAGGTGGTTTAGGGTAAGTGAGGAGAGAGAAGCTGGTGGGACGAACCCTGGAGCTGCTGATGTGAGGTGCAGTGAACACCTATCAGGGGAGGGACGGACTGCCGATGGACAGCCAGCTCCCCCGCCTGTTTTGGGGAGGTTGCAGGCAGTGGTGGGGTCACTTACTAGTGCAATGTGAAAATTTATATTCAGTGACCTTGTGCTATAGTCCCCAAACACACGAGTGATTCACGAGCAAATGCAAGCCAGTGAATCAGGCACTTTATGTGCGACACTGCTGTGGGTGTTGTAAGAATGTGAAAAATCATTCAATGGGGCATAAAAATTATTCAGAAGAAAAAAGTTTTAATGGGGCAGATATTGTTTTTCATCAGTTGTTAATGAGCATTTGAGGTTGGAAAGGGTTAGTCAGACTGATTTAGGCAGTTCGCGCTCAGTTCCTCATCTCGACAAAGGCAAAAGAATTGGCATTTGGAATGGCAGAAGTGGTAGCAGGACCATCTGTCTTACTAAATGTGCTTTAAAAAGCAAGAGGCCATTATGTGATGGAGTAGCTTATTGGCTTTATGGGCAACATTATCAAAGTGATAGTGCTATTCCTCTTCGGATGTATCACCAACACTATACCTATACCTGACTTTCAGCACAAGAAGCCCCGTCCTGAAAAGCATGCAAACAATGGTGGCAAAGTCATAGCCATAGGAATAATCCTTTTGGTTGAAGCCAAAGTTTGCCAGCTTTGAACTTTTCAATTTTCCGTTTATTCTGAGCATGAAAAAATTAGGGGAGAGTTACCTTGAGTTCAGTGTAATTAATAACAACATATAAGACAATGAACCATAAGGATGAAATACAATTAGCAATAATAATGATGTACAGCTGCTTCTGCCTGAATTTCTTGACCAAGATCTGTAATGACGGGCCTGTTTCTTTCTTCTGTTATTACCGTGCTGTACTTGAGAATTTCCTTTTCAGAACTTCAGAAATTGTTCTTTTATTCTAGTCCTGTTTTTCCTTAACATCTGGAAAAATATTTTTAAACACCCAATGGAAATATGTGCTTGCTAAGATAAGTGAATTAGAAATTGAAAAATGGTCAGATTTATTTTGCTTCTTTATGCATTCAAAATTAGGCTCAATTTCATGATGTTTTTGCAGTTTGACAGGAAGTAATTGTTGCTAGTGAATATTTTTGATGCAAAAGTCTCAATTGTTCTGTATTCTTGCCAGCTTATTGCTATTTGAAAAATAATGGGAGCATCTAATATTGAAGGCAAAAGTGGAGATGAAGGGTGATATTTTTCTCTTGAGTATTTTTTGACATGTTTAATGAGGTAATACAGAATGCCTTTATTCTAGTGTTTTCTCTTTTCAATACTATTTGGGAAATCTGCATGTGTATGTCTGATGTATAATATATGAAAGCCATAATGAGTGGAGATCAGTAATCTCTAGTCTCTGCCCAAGGCATCATTCACCATGGTATCTGAGCATCTAACAAATCAATTTGCTTGCCATTCAGTCTATTTGACTTCTCCCTGCCACATCAAAAACTCACTGAAGTTAATAGAGAGGCTCCTATTGATTTTGGCAGTGTTTGGATCTCTTCCTGATTTAGTTTTTCTTTCCTGTTACATTCCCCCCTACTCTTTCTGATCCCTCGTCTGAAAGGAATCAGAAAGCCTTGTACTTGGAGAGATATGAGCTGCATTTTAATATGTGCTTAAGCCAGCAGCACTTGGAGGGATCTTCAGCGAGGGAGATCTGCTGATTAGGAAGCACTAAGGGAACCCAAAGCAGCTGAGATTGCTTAATTTCTTCATTTTCTGTCTCTCATAGCCTGGGAAGACTGTGGCTGGTGAGGCGTTATTGGAGACTCACAGGTTGAGGTTTATAAATTGGGGTCAGGGCTTTGGGATGTGATGCTGCTGCCTACAGAACCGTGCAGGGGATGGTGACATGCTCTGGGTGCCCAGCTCGTTTTGTCGAAGGATTCTGATTGGGACTGCATTCATTCCGATGACCGAGCTGAGGCAGTTTTCTCATACAGCTGAAAAAGTCACAGCTTTGTGTTGTGGGAGGTCGGTCGTGATGGTTTAGTGGTGGTGGAACTCCAGTCCTCTCTTGCAGTGGCCTGTGAATGACATCCCCTGGCACAACCCTCAGGTCTGAATGCTGCCTTCCCAGAGGAACGGGTTCTCTTCCTAGGATATGCTGGCTGACTTGTAGTAAGTTGGAGATATGGAGGATTCATTCTTCCTTGTTCCCTCTGGAGAGCTGTGGTGGGGATGTGGGGAGCTTGGTCTGTGTGCCCGTTGCCAGGACTTGGCCGCTGCTGAACTCTCAAGAGCGCTGGTCAGGAGACCGTGTGTGCTCTGTGTAGGCCTCAGCTGCCACCCAAACGTCCTGATGAGCGTCATCCTCTGTCCCACAGGACTCGTATTCACAGTGTGGGACTTGCAGAACCAGAGTGGAACTGCTTCCCAGCAGGGGAGAAACTGCAGAGCTTCTGTGGTGAAAGGAGCTGCCCCTCATGGGGCAAAAGTTGAATTCTTCAGACTCAAGTGCAGTTATATATACAGCTGCAGTACATGCTATTTAGGCCAGCTGTGAAGGCATATGGAAGCTAATGAGCTCTCTGATCCCATTTTTACTGAATATTCCCCCCCACCGCCAGTAAAATCCAAAAAACTTCAATAGGAGGATATGCTGCTTGTTTTATTGCATTTCATATTAGGTCCGCGAAAAGTAGATCTGTCTTTCACAGACCTACTGGGTAGATATATATATCTTTGATTTAGATAGAAATATGAGAGAAATCTTGCTGGCACATATACCTAACTATTGCAAGATCTAGGAGGTGACAGGAGACTCATGGTGGAGGATGCACAGGGGCTGGATGTATTTTGAAGTCTTGTTAAAGCTGTTGTAAGAAACAGGTATACTCTCAGATTAGCATTCAAACAAGAAAATACGTTTGGTTAAATCATTTGATAAGTATGGTAGCTCAGAGGTTGATAGACGTACCCATGTATTTTTGCTGCTGATTGCTTTACCTAGGAGTAGGTAAAAACTTCGATTGGAAGAATGTGGATGGATCTCACAGCAGGCTAAATGCTCTCAAACAGCTTAGATGATAATTTATTTTAGCAGTAACTGGAATCAGTATGTCCAATTTTGTGAATTCTTCTTTTGTCTCTTTGGGTTCTCAAGACTTCAAGAATATTGTCTTACTACATTTAACAATAAAGTGTCAGTAACTGGGATCTTCTCACATAAGTCAACAGCTTTTGGGTAGGTTGCAGAATGTATTTCTTTTTTGTGAAGCTTATCTTTAGATTGCTTTAAAAGTATAAACATGTTTTCCACTATTACAGAAATGCCTGTACAGGGAAACCTTGCAAAAAATGGTAGTGAGGATGCTTGGGGTTTAAACTGATGTCTCAGTTCCTAAAAGGGGTTGCGTGGAGGGCAATTAGAAATCACAGTTTGAATATAAGTATAATCTTTTCACAATTTATATCATTTGACAGCTCATTGCTAGTCTTGTCAGCTAGAATGTACATATGGGAAATTCATATTCTCAAATAAACACACATCCCAATAAAACTGAATAAATAAAACAGCTTCCTTTTGGCTCAGCGCTGTCAAGGTCACATTTACGTAACAATGTTCAGCCCTAGCTTGCATTCGCACTGACTGAAGTTCTCCATTGAACTGTGAAAATTCGTGTGGAGAAAATCAGTGAGAATAACCATAAGAAAGTCTTTTGGCATTTTCCTGCATTCTAAGGTGTAGAAAATTATGACTAGAAATAATTAGGGGAGAATGTCTGATGATGTGATAGCTATAGTTATTCTGCGTGTATTGCTACTTAATAAATCTGTCGCTGGCATGTCTGCAACTGGATCCCACAGAAGTGCTGTTGCTTTGTGGACAGGTGGTTAATAATCCTGGGGGGTTTCCAACATTAACTTTCTACTTAATTTCAACTTCTATAAAAGCTGAGCTTGTTTATTCCCCATGCAGGCTCTTGACTGCCAAGCCTGGAGGTGCCACACCAGACCCTTCTTTTATTAACTTTGGAAGACCAGAATTCCTATAGCCTTTTGGTATTGAATCTCTGGTATTAATTGTGTTGTATGGCATTGACTTAGTGTAGGATAACAGCTAGTTGCTGGTGGCTTTAAGTACACGGAAGGAGAAAGGCTGTTTGGATGATGAGCAGAGTAGGTTTTTTGTCGAAGACACTATTCTGTAGTGCAGCAGGTGCTAAAAATAAGACACTGAGATTTACTTTATTTCATAATAGTGGGTAGCATAACTGGGTTCAACTAACTAGTACTGAATTCTTAAAAGCTTTTCCATTTATAAAAGCCTAGATGACGTTGCTTTCAGTGGGATATTGTCAAGTGAATATTTTTATTTGTTTAGGTGTCCTTAAAATTTCTACCTGGTAAGTGCTCATGTGTTTGAAGCGAAGTTCTATTGCTCTTACCATCTTTTGTGAGAATAGTTTCAGGGTAACTGATGGAACGGCTTGCAGACTGAAGACATGATCAACGTGATTGCAATCCAGATAGTGAACTGAATACTGACAGTCGTATCTGCTCTAAGCAAATATTGAAGATGTGCTGCCAGATCTCACAGGAAAAGGGAAATGCTAAAACGTGTTTTGGGAAAACACAAAGCCATGATATTATGCGAGAACCGAAACATAAATAGCCTTGCATGCAGTCAATAAAAAAGAGGATGTAACTTCTCTGTTTAGGCCAGCCCAGTGACTTCTGTGGCAAACTTTGAGTACTTGCTGGTTGTCAGGAAATTACTACTTTACGGTAGTGCATGAATCCAGCCCCTTATTCTATTCGCTTAACACATACGCCTTACCAGAGATCGTAACTCATAGAGGCCTTAGCTGAGATCAAGGCTGCATTGAACTGGGTATTACATAAATGCAATTATGTAAGTAGATGGTTCTCGCCTTGAAAAGGTAAGTTAAATAGATAGGACAGAAGGAAGGCGGGGAGGAGGGAAGGAGAAGAAAAAAGGCCGAGTGAGCTGTAGCTGATCGCAGCACTTAGTGGTCAGTTGCAGCAGATCTGTTGGTGGCTGTTACGTGTGAAGATCTGCAGCTGCTGGTGGAGATGATGAGCTGCCAGTCAGCAGGCACTGGGCAGGTGTTGGTTTCTGCATCCTCAAAGCTCATGTCCCTCCCCGGCACTTGCTGCCATCACAGGGTGGACCAGAGCGAACCTTTGCCCTGACGTGGGACATAAGCTTTCATGTCCGTGTCCCCTGGCTGCACTCAGATGTATTTGTTGGACAGTTAATCAAGCGGTCTTTATTGTTGTGGGGCACTTTGGTATCAATATCCTTTTTTAAAAATGGGTTGATTAAATGTACATGTTTATAAGGCAGGTGGATCTTTTAACTTGCAAAAAGCCAAGAAACTCATGAGAAAATATTTTGACTTAAGAATTTTTGTAACTATGATGAGTGGTTTGCTTCATTTTGTTCCACTGGGATATCATTAAACTCAGCATGCTTTCAAAAACTACTTATGTAACAGGCAATCACATATATGTTTTTAATCTCCTTTCGTTTTCATAAACCTTTAAAATGTTTAAAGGAGCAAAACGTCTCTGTAGGGAGTTTTTTCTCAAAGACAGCTTTGCATCCAACCTCCACAGAAAATCAGTGGTGTTTGAGTACTAGCACCTACTCGTCTCTTGGAAAGTCTCTATCCAAACACAAAATTGAACAGGGAGCCCAAAGACAGGAATATTTCTGTGACTCTGTTATGAAACTGTTACAGTGGCTTGTGTCTCAGGACAGAAGGGATACATTTGCTGGCTTTGTTTATATACTTGTGAAACATATAAGCAGGACAAAAAAACAAAGCAAGGAAACTTATGACTCCTGCTATCAGACCATGTTTTCCTTTTTTAGAAAGTACTATCCATGCAGTGAAGTTTAGCCATGATGTAGGTGTGTTCACTGAAAAAGCTGAAGCAGTAAAAGACGATTTTAAGCTTGATCGTGCTTAAAAAGTTTCACGAGATGCAAGAGGCACTGTGCAGACACAGGAATTTAATATTAAGCAACCTATCCTGTTTTCTCAGCTTAATCTGGAAATGGAGTGTGCTTAATAATGAATTCTCCAACTGCCCAGGCAAGCAGTCATACAAAACCAAAAGTATTTGATTTGTCTGTGGCTGTGAATTTTTAATGAAAACTCAAGTCAATCTCCTATGTGGAACATACCGCCTGAGGACTTGTATTGGAATGATATTTTTCACTGGGTTTCATACTTCTGTGGAGGAGAATGCTATGAATACCTCATGATTAAGTCACTTTGTATCTTGCCATACAAGACTGTAAGAGTATAAATTATTCAAGTTTAGTGGGTGTTAAGAGACTTCTGCATCAGTTGCGCTCTGAATATAGAAACTGGGAGGCTTATTCAGCAAAGAAAGATACTTGAAACAGCTATTGGCAACTTTTAGAAATCTTGTTTTTAAAAAGAACGAGAGTGTGACTAGTCAAAAATATAACTGAATGAGCATGTGGCTTTTAACAAAAATCATTTGCTTTCTGCAGCTCTTTGCTACTAGTGATGAAATCCTCATGTTAGAGCAGGATTTTGGGCTTCCCTCCCAAATTCTTTAAACACGTTCTGGGCAAAATGTTTGTAGTTATAAATCAGAATCACATTCTGTCACTTCTCTTTCGTGTTGTCATAATCTTTGTGTCAAGGAGCTGCACTGAGGATTAAGGCAGACTCTATTGGTGTAGAAAAGTCCAGTCTGGCATTTGTGCCGAAGACGTCACAAGACAGATTCACATCAAGTGGATGTAATTTAAACAGTGAAATGCCTACGTGGTCTCTTGCTACCTTGACATCTGTGGTGAAGAAATAATTAGGTGGTGGACTTGAAAGCGGTGACTGCCAAAGGTGAACTTGTGAAAACACCGTGCTTCTTGTTAGAGAGTTTAACTTGTAGCGAGAGAAATGCGTTAGAGAAGGAGCTGTGGCGTTAGTCCATCGTGCAGCACCAATGGGTTTAGAAACCTGTGGGCTGGGAGATGCTGCTGCCCTGTCAAGCTGCAGAGCAGGGATGGACCTGGCTCATGGGGAAGCTGCCCTGTCCCCCCTTCCCAGCACTGGGACTGGTGTGGGATGGGGCTGGGCAGCCCAACTGTGAGCAGGAGCTACTGGAGCATCATCGCCCTGCAGACAGGGACCAGCAAGGTGATGTTTCTTCTTGGTGCTCTTCTGTAGGTCTGTCCAGCAGCTAATTGAAAGTTGTAATTGGTCCCTGGTGCCTGCTCGTGCTTTGTTTCTTTGCACAAAGCCCATTTGCTGTAAAGCTGTACAGTAGAAACAGAATAAAACTCAAGAATTCCTGAATATGACTACTTGTGTCTGTCAGCATAAATCAGTGGAGAATTCCCCTCCAGAAGCAGTGCTGATGCTCTCCTTGCTCGTTGGATTCTATGTCCCTTGAGTCGCTGCATGAGAAGAGCACACCTTGGCCAGCAGATTTTGGATCAGGCCCTATATGCTTTGAGGAGTGTGCAGATACTGTGTTGTACACCCACAAAATGTTAGTGAAGTACTATCTAAGCTATGGAGGTGAAAAATTGCTGAATGAAAGATCTGCTGTTTGCATGTTTCATGTGTCGTTGTGTTTCAAGTCAGCATCATGGCATGTGCGTACATTATACACTCAAGGCCACAAGATGCTTATAATCATTGCTAAGAAGTTTTAGGTCTCACACTTCATGACTAAAAAAAGTCACAACAAAATAAAAACCAACATCAACAAAACCACACGCACACACACAAAAAACGTTGTGAAGGAGGCTTGCCATAGAAAGGTCCATCTAAAATACACCTCCTTGTAATTATCAGCAAGGACCACTATCTCCTTTCTGTAAGGAAATTACTATGTATGTAGTTTGTCAAGGTGGTCTGTGGAAACTAAAGACAGACTGCTGATTTGCATTTAAGATGGCTCAATAAACTTCATAAACTACTAAAGTTTTGTATAGACTGTCCCCTTTTCTGTTAACTGCAGAATGACTTGTCATTTACCTTCAGATACCTAATGTGTTTTTCCCATTCCAAGGCGTTATTGGATAGCTGTGTGATTGAATCAGGCACTTTATTCCCGTTGGTGGGATCTCATCATTGTCCTGGTTTTCAAGTCAGTTCAATAATTGTTGGTTGAAGGTGGCATCTGTCTCCTGTGTGTGTGTGCTTTCTTCCTGTTCACATAGAAAATAAAATCAAAATACATGAGGTTTGATTGCTTTGGGAGTTACACCTGGATCGTACTTAGAGAATTTTAAATGCAGATGGAGCGTAGCTATTGTTCAGTGCAGAAAGCTGTTTTTTCCTCTTTGGTACATGAGGATTTAATTTGGTGCTTCAATAGAAGGATATTGGATTGGGCTGTTTGTTGCAAGACCCGGGTTTCACAGGAGGATATTAGCAGAAGGATATTAAATTTTACTGTTTGTTGCAAGATCTGGATTCCTATGACATGAACAAATGTCTTCAGCTTCCATTTAATGGTTTCCAGTTTTATGAGAATTTCTGTATGGATCGGTGCCTTTCTTGTGCTTGAGTTTCTGAATTCCTCTCACTTCTCTGTTGTTTTTTGCCATTTGCATGGCTGCTGTGGAGTCCATAAAGGAAATAAGTGTCCACGGAAAAACTGATTTATTTTATAGTGTAAGGGTAGCTTCTTTTCTAGGCTGGTCTCTGTGGCTACCTCTTGGATATGTCTTTTCAGCTGCTGTCAAAGCTATACAACTTACCTGTTTGGTTCACATTTGCTCTTTTCAGTCTTCTATGGTTAGTTTTCACATGCAGTTAATCTGTTTTCCATATACTGAGTACATGTGCTGTACATAGCCATGATAATGCAGCAGTAAACAGATCCTGCATATGATCCTTTTAATTAATCTTGGAATGCATGTGCTTAGAAGTAAAAAGGTCATACAATTTTAGTTACTAGTGCTCCTTTAGGCACTGCAAGCAGTGACTATAGCTTTTCCTTCATCCACATGGCCTCATTGCCCCCTTTCCTGACATTTATAACAAACAGCCACCTCCTGTTCTCTTGGTTTGTGGTGTTGCCACTCATATGCTCACCCTTGTTGCCTTTTTTTTTTTTAGTTCACTCTTCTCTATGCCAGGAGAAATTCCTCATGCGTTCACTTCTGCATAGCTGCTGGTGATACAAATCGGTGAAACCTCCTTTTTTGAGTGGCCTCCCTTCAAGGGACTCTGCATGATCAAGCACTTGCAGGGATGAAACACTTTCTTGTTTAATTTGTACGGCCCTGCAATCCTTTTGGATAAAAAGCATTAGAAATGAGGAGCGCGTTATACACATGCACCTTGCAGAGGGTCCAAGGACTATCAGGGTGTTCCACTGCTATCAGGGATGTCAAGTTGTGGCTGTGGGAAAACTCATAATTTTCCTTCCGATCTGTTGCCTCCCTGCAGGACGAGGGAGAAATCAGTGTTCATTAGAAGGCCCTTTCCTGACATCCTGTGTGGATTTTAATTCTTGCTTTGAAAGAGTAAGAGAGCTGTGGGGATCCCGGTGCTGCCAGCACCACAGGTACAGCTCTGTGCAGCCTCCTCCTGATTCATCTCCAGAAACAGGAATTATGCCCATGAACACCAGCGTCTTACCTGTGCCTACAACAGGCTTTTCACCAGAGGATTCCATTTTCCTTGGTGTAAACAATTAATAAGCATATTTGTTTCCCTTTCAGGAGGGATGGGATGCCCTCGTTTTCCTTGAGAAGCTTGCCATTTGATCTTAAAGTTGGGCGTGTGCACCTACATATTCTTTTTTTTAAATCTGTTTGTACGTTTTGTGAAGCACAAAGAAACAAAGAAAAAAATGAAAACTGACACACTGATGACCACTTTAAACGGTGGCTCTTCGATAATAAATAAGTTATTGTCTGATTAATTCTAGCTGGGGGAGGCACTTGGGTCCTCTCCATTTTATGTGTTGCACGGAGTCTGAGCTGCATCCGTGTTAGGTGAATGAGATGCCAGGGCAGGTAGTGAGGTGGTTGTGCAGCATCCTCAAATGGGGTCTCTTGGTGTGGTCCCTCAAAGTGCCCCAGCTTGGCTGGGGCGGCCGAGCTGCAGGGACCCCTCTGGGGTCAGTCGATGGGCAGAAGCTGATCTGTGCACATAGCTGGAATGAGCAACCTGGTATTCTGGCACCATTTGACTTCTACATACCTACAAAAGCATGAATCCACGTGCTTTGCAGCCTCAGTATATGTACAAGTGTAACGGCATGTATCTACACGCTTTATGTGTGTACTTTAGGGCTTATTTTCTGAGAATTTGGTGCCTACTTATTGCTTAGTTTTGAATTACATGTCCCTTTTGTAAAGAATTTGTCACACAATTACTCTCCTCAAGGGCCTGAGATCCCTTGCTTGCACACCAGTTCTCAGAACTGTCTTTTATAGCTGAGATATGAGTATTTTGGGGTAGTCACTTTCCATCAAGCCTTTTGTTGCTGCTTGCTGCACAAGATAGTTGTATACTGACAGTTTTCCCAATGAATATCTCGATGAGTAAAAGCCTAATTTGGCAGACATCTGCTAGATCACAAAGAGGCACTGTTTACAAGTAAAGAAAAGTTATTTGTTGACATGATAATTTTGCAGTATAATGTATACTGCAGCATCAAAGACATGCGAGCTATCACAGATTTAAAAATAGAAGGCAAGTGAATGCATGGATTGCTGTGGGAAATGCACTTGAAATCAGTTATTTGACATTGAAAACTAAATTAAAATGTGTATTTTTTAGGAAGTCTGGAGACTGCAGTAAGGCTACAGAAGAATGTCACAAGGAGAGGGCTGGGTCTTGGTCCTGTATCAGCTTTGGCTGGGAAAGCTTTTTCCTTAGTGGTTGTAGCTGTTGGTATTTAATATGAAAACTCTTTTTCCTGTCTTTTTTGCCTCTTCTACTTTACAAGTACCCTTAAAATTGATGGATTTTGTGTATTACTTCATTCTCTTCAGCCTTCTGAGTTACTTCTGTCTGTTGACTGAATGTAGTTGTTTCATTTTCAAAGCCTTTACTACCTCTTCTTGCTGAAGACACGTAGGTGTCTGATCTCACTTGCACTGGGTTGCCACATTCTTCAGTTTGTGGATGTCTGGAAAACCTTGCTGCTCCTCAAAGACTTATGGCCAAGCATATGCAGAACAGAGGGTTGTAGAGTAGGTTCAACTGGAAACGCCATACTGAGGTTTTCTGTATTTGAATGTATTCAGCAGGGATCACGTCATGTCTCTTCATCTCTAGCTTGTACAGTGAAGTCCAGACAGATCTTTGGATAATGGGTCTTTGTTCCTAAGCTCTGTATCCTAAGGCTAATGGCAGCAAAAGTCTATTTATCTACTATTCTGGTAGTATAGTGATTTGCTTTTTTAAAAGAGTGTATCTTGGAGAGTACTCTGAATTCAGCCCTTTCTTTCGTAGATAGGGCTCCTGTTAGTCCTGTTTGTGCTGACTGTGATTAAAAAAAAATTATCTTAAATGGGTACTGAACAGGGACTGTGCAGCTTGGCAGGGTGGCTATGAAGCTTGTACTTAAAACAAGCAGCAGAGATGGTTTAGAAGCTGCCGTCTCTTTGTCCACGGGTGACAGGAGTACAGGAGTGGGTATGGCATGGGCACTGTTGCTCACAAGAAACACATGGCCGCCTTTGTATTATGGGAGATGTCCAGTTAAGGAGGAATTGCTACAACTAAGTCTCATGATCGGGAAGCCATGTGTTGGAGAGTTATTGGTTGGTAAATAGGGATGCAGCTTATGCGAATTAAACAAATGGTGAAGAGAAGCTTTGAAGCACGTCTTGAAACACCATTGGTAGTGCAGCCAAGGTTCCTGTAGATGCCAAGTGTGGATCATCAAGGGAAAACCACTGTAGCTGAATCAAAGGTCCAGGCTGGGACCCAATTTGCACCTTGCCTGTGTTTCTGCAGCAGCCACTGTGGTTGCTTTGCCACGTGTGTATAGGGATATTTGTGGTCCTTTTGTAATCTAGGAGAAACTGGGATGCAGTTGTGCCATATAGTGACATTCTCTAAAGCTGTGTTTAGAGAGTGTTTTGTCATTGTGTGAGGATTCTTGTAATGCATAAGTTTGCCCCTTCTCGGTATTTCTGCTCCATTCTGCTGTGTGCAATGTTACAATATAGTTGTCATTTTATCCTGAACTTTTAGTATGCTCAGGGCAGGTAGTTTGCACAGGACAGAAAAATGTAAAAAGATTTTGAGAGGGAAGAGTCCATCTGCTGTTAAACTATTTAGGCAAATAGTGCCTCCTTTTTTTTTCTTTTTTTCTTCCTTCACTTCTAAGGCTTGGAGCTGGTATTTGGCAAGTAACTGGAGCAGTTCAACTCAGTGTCAAGTGTTCTTACAGCCAGAGTTTGCTGCTAATGAAATGACCTTTCGTCAAGAGCTTGGGAAATGTGTTTGATAGATTAGTTAATAAGAAGATCAAAATTCATATTTGTTGAGGGTAGAGTGTAGTTAATTTTGATGACACCATATCTGTAAACATATGTTAATTATAGAATGCTTAATCACGGATGGTGTTTTTTTTTAAGCTTAATTTAATTACCCAATAATAAATACACACGTCCTATTTTCACTTGTATGAGAGCAGGTAAACATAGACGAAGAAATGGTTTCAGAGAGATGCTATGAGTGATCCAATGAAAATTGATAGCTATTTGTTCGTAGGTCCGTTTATGTGCTGTTTAAAAGTTTTTGAGATTTTGAAAAGATGTTTCTGGGTTGGTACCAGTAACAGGCTGATTTTATAATGAAATTTCTCTACCTTATTTGTGTGCCTTTATTCACATTTATTCTGTGCACACTTTATCATAATAGATTTCACTAGTAATTAATTGATTGGAAATTAAGCAGTAGACTTGAAACTCCTGATATGGGGATATGTAAAGCAACGTATGATTTATAGGTCTGCCAGTTTCTTTTAATTTAAGTTCTTCCATGCAGAACTAACTTTAGGAGAGATGAAATACTTTAAAAGGAGTAATAGGAAGTAAATGTCATGAAAACTGATAGTTTCCTTGGCTGTTTTTTTCGGTTTTCTCTCTTCTTCTTTTTTTTTTTTTTTTTAAATTTATTTTAAAGAATGCATGTAACAATAGGGAAGAATTACACTACACTGTGCAAAATCATACCTCCTACCCTACTACCAGAAGCTCAGGAGACTTAATTGAATTTGGTATTCAGTCTGTAGTGCTGAAAACTCTTAAAAGCTCATGTGGTGTTCTCCTGATGTGATTAATTGGCTAGAGAAATAACAGCTTGACAGTTTTTCTTCTGTAGGAGAGCTACAGCATATTTTCCTCATTTTATTTGGCAAATTCTTTAACCTTTGTAACTGATCTTTTTCCAAACATGAGGCATAAAAATAAGAGGGGCATTAGCTTGGTTTTCATTAGCTACGTTAATTTGTGTTGTTTAATGCACTGCAACAAACTATGCAATCGCTATCGATATGCTGGTAGTCATCTCTTAATATAGTGCAATTTAAATTCTTAATTGCTTCTCATAAATCCTGAGATTCTTTTTCTTTTTGAGGTTTTTGAGACAAAGTAGGTCCCATAGACAAACCAAAGGCACGTGTGTCTATTTAATAGTTTGCTGAAGCAAATGCAGAAGTGCTTTCATGTAGCAATTGGACCACTGTTCTTCCTACCCAAAAACTCCTCAGTTGCATTTAACTTTATTGGCTGTATTTATAAAACTATATAAGGAGATTCTAGACTTTCACCTTATTTCTTTTTAGCATTTCACAAATTCTTTGTATTGGGACAGATTATAGTTGCTCAAACACCACTTTATTTTTATTCTTAGCCCATAAATACATCAAATCCTTAATTTCACAAGAAAGGCAAGCTAATGCATACTCTATTTCCTTGAAGCTTTCCAAAAGATCATCCTGCTGCTCTCTGGCTTTATGTTTTTAATTCTTAAAATACTTTCTCAAGAACTTTAGGTATTAATTTATTTTTTTTTTTAAAGCAAAAGAAAAATATGCTTGACCATATTTGTAGCAGGATGTAGCAGCTTGTAAGGAGGTGTATGCTCCTTTTGGTCAGGAGTGCTCAGAGTTTAGGGTATTTTCTCTGGAGAACCACCAGTTCTGTTCCTGCCGCAGAGGTTCCCGGGAGATGGGCTGCGGACACCAGGGCCGTCTGAATGTTATGGATGAAATCCTGGCGCTTCTCAAGACAAGAGCTGTTGACTGTAAAAGTCTAGGATTACAGTCAAGGTCTTTTACTTGGTCTGGCCTAAAATGTCATGACTGTCCCTTACAGTATGCGGCCTCCCAGGGGAGAAGCTGCCGGTGACACTGGCTGTGATGGCAGCTTGTGCCTGCGTGACCCCCTGGAGCAGGCCTGGGCACCCAGCACCGCCTGGGCACCCAGCAAGGGGTCCACAGGCTGTGGAGCAGAGATAATGTTGAATGTCATGGCCTTGGCACTAACAGGGGTGTGAGATGCCATTGCGGCACCTTTCGGGCTGCTCGAGGAGCCGCGGCACCGGGCAGCACTGGCTGTGTGAGCTTGTGAGCAAGAGCTGGTGAGTTGTGCCGGGGGAGGTTTAGGTTGGATATGGGGAAAAATTTCTTCATGGAAAGGGCTGTCGGGCGCTGGAAAAGGCTGCCCAGGGAAGTGGTGGAGTCACCATCCCTGGAGGGGTTCAGAAGATGTGTGCACGGGGTTCTTCGGGACATGGTTTAGTGACAGTGTTAGGTTAACAGTTGGACTCTATGATCTTGAGGGTCTCTTTCAACCAAAATGATTCTGTTCTAAGATTACCCCCAAGAAAGCCCCCTCCTTCCCCAGGGTCCTTGCCAGCCCAAACATGACATTTTTAGGGCATTGCTGTTTTTTGTGCTTTTGCTGTTGGCATGTGCTTGAGTCTCTGATTTCGGCAGGTTTTGGTTGTGGCAGCGTTTTCATCTCCTCACTGAGGTGGCTTTCATGCTTTCCAGCAGTTCATCTCTGCCCAGGAGTCTAACTCGCATTTTCTCTGTCCTTCATTGCTTCGTTTTCCACATCCTTTCCACATCTTTCCAAGCCAAGTGGTGTTGTGCCAAGGCTTCCCAGGTGATTAGACATATTTGTCTCCTGAGTTCATCTGCTAATTCCGTTGTCTACTTTGTCCTCTTCGTTCACATTGTTGTTGGTCAGACAGCATTTTGTTCTGCATGTGTTGAGCTGGGATATTTTTCTGCCTCAGGTTTCATCCCTCTTCATTCTCTTTCTCTTTCAAGTCCTGAAAGTGTAGACTCTGTTGGAAAGTCTCATTAGAGCACAGCAGTTCAAAAATAATCCCCTGAAGTCCACTTAGAAGCCAGCAGTCATGTCCTAGTAGAGTCAAGCAGCAAGAGAAAGTTCACGTAGCAAATATAGCCATGATTTACATTAGCTTCCACCATAATTAATTTACGGTGTAGTTCATGCAAAATATATCACTGTAGTTTATTAATAATCTAAGTATTAGAACATGATTGAGTGGTGATTTTTTTTCAAGCACTACTTAGTCTTCTTATATTTTTCCCAGGATTTTCCGGACACAAATATGTACACACCTGGAGTTTACTTGCTTGTAAATATGATTTGTGATACGCACAGGAAGTATGTCGTGATTTTTTCCATGCAACCTGCAAGTTCCTAGCTCTTGCTGGGAGCTCAAATATTTAGCAATTCCCAAGAGCATATAAAATGAAGTTCTTCCTACTGAGAAATGCCAAGGCAATATGTCTGTGGAAATGGAGACAGCACTGCCATTTTTTGGGGTGGATTAGGCACAAATGAGCTACCAATTGCTTCCCTGTGTGCTGAGACGATGACTTCGACACACGGCGAACCCCTCAGTCTCAGCTCTGTGGCAGCTGCAGAATTCAGTTTTCAGACTCCCCAGTACAGTTTGGATGCTCTCAAAAATGTCCTCATCCCCACCTCATCTCTTGTCTCAGTAACCTTGGCGTTCAGCACCTTTGACTCTATCAGCTTTTCATTAAAAATAGCATGACCATGCTACGACAGCAGATTTTGGTTTGCTCTGACAATTGTCTGAAAATTTATAAGCACACCCGATAGTATTTTGACTGTCAGGACCACTGAAAGTTATTGGAGCATGTGCTTATTTTCGAAAGTTGTATGACTACGACTCAAAGTGAGCATTTTCAGGGGCTGTGAGCAGGCTGATAAAGTGTAAAAGAGGGCAGAATTTGACTCTTTTTCTGTATCGTAGGGATTCAGAAAGGCTTGATTGCTTTCTCTAGAGTTGTTCTCATCAAATATCTCTGAAAAATCAAGGTAATGCAGTCTTGAAGCTGTATTAACTCTCCTGCGGAGTATATGATAAAATTAATTGACTGATGTGCAGTTCTGTAAGAGCAGCTGGTAGCGCTTTGGACTGAAGGTTGCAAGACCATCACTGTAAAAATGCCTTTGTTCCTCGTGGTACTAAAGCTTCCCACTAAAGCTACCTATTACTGTAGCTACTTGAAAGTTAAAAACTAGAGAAATTTTGTTCTATCAACACAGCAAAACTGTGTTTGTACCATCTTTTGACAAGCTTTAGTGAATGTCTCATTTAAATGAGACGATGTGTTCAGATTTGTACTGTGCAGGCTGCCCTGCAGGTGCCTGCTCTGGATCCTGATTTGCAAGCTGGGAAGAATGATGCTATTTTAATTCTTTCTCTGCTCCCAAATCTCACAACAGTTCTTTACTTCGAACTGTTTTTGTACGCTTTATTTTGGTCCTGAGAAGCCTGAAACAGATTATGTTGGCAAGGAGAATATTCTGCTCTGTCAAGTATTATAGCCTTATTCTGGTATCAGCAAGTCATCTTGAGGAGGAGACTAAAATTAATCCTGGCACTATTTTGTCTGATGTCTTCCTCTGGAAACTCAAAGCCAATGCAAATTGCAGAGAGGAGGTCACATGAAGATATCAGATGATTACAAGCTATTTATCTTGGGTGCCTTCTCAGCTCCTCAGAATATATAAGGAAAGTGTATAATGAATCCAAACAAAGGCAGGCACACATCATTTTCTCTTTACACTGCAGACGGTCTGTATAGTTTACAGTTTACTGGCTTTTTTTTTAAAAAAAAAGGGGGATGGGAAGGGTGTATCTTTATATCCAACTGGCATAAATAAAATAGTGTAATTATGAATTCTGCCACCATCTCTATGGACCAGATTATTTCAGCACTGATACTCCTGAATTCCTGGGGAGTGAGAGCAGGGTCTGATCCAGCATGTTACATGTGTTCATGCTGCTCCAACCAAGTGAGAGTTAACAGTGTTTCTTGAGCTGACGTATGTGAAAGGGTTTTAGCAGGTGCCTTTGTGACAGACTGAAATTCAGGCATTTGCTTTCAGGGGACAGGATGCTACGGGAGGAAAAGCCACAAAAAGAGATTCCGATCTTTGTTTCCAACATGGAAATGCGAAGAGGCTTCGGGTTGTGTGCGCGTTTGGACCAGCATCTTACATTATTTCTGAGCGTGATCTGTGTGGACGCTTGTCCTCGTGCTGCTGGAGTGCCCCATCAGAGCAGGCTCTGGGCACCTCGGGAGGAGATGGAGTGTGGGAGGGCATGGCAGGGGAGCAGAGGGCTCAGTGTGGGTAAGGTAGTACCTGACATTAACTCAGGTATGTATTTAAGCATATGTCCAGCTCAGCATGTGAGTAAGTCCTCTGCAGTCAATTGGTCTATGCACTTATTTAAAATAACATAGAGGGTGGACTTTTTTCTTTTGCATGTGTGGTTGTGTTTTTCTTTATATATGTATTTTTTTTTCTTTCTCTTTTCCTCTCTCTGTGTGTAATCAGGAGCAGAGCAGGCAGGGGTGCAGTTGTGGCGCTCAAACCACTTCAAAGCAATTTGAAGCTTCTCCTGCAACAAGGAGCTGCTGGCATTGCCTTCCCAGGGCTCCTTGTGCTGGTAATTGCCGAAACCAACCTGGCAGCTCCTGAAGATTGCCAGGGGGGCTGGTGGTGCAAGAAGTTTGGGGAAAGTTTGATGAAAAGGTGAACAGGAACAGAAACTGCAGGATGTTTGTACAGGCTTTATATTGTGTGTGGTTGCTGAGGAGGAGATTACAATGGCTCTGAGGTCCATGGGGAACTTCTGGGTTTCACAGCACCCACAGTGATCAACACGTGCTCAGTAAACGCACATGCTGATCTTCTCAGGGGATCTCTCCTTCAGGATTTTCATGCCCTCAAGATTTCTAAGGCAGTCTGTGGACTGTAAGTAGAAAGACCTAAGTGAAGTGGCTTGCAGGGAAAAGCTGAACTTTCAAGACCTTGAAATGCTTAGTAAAAGAGAAATGGATGCTCTTGAAAATCCTTTTTGTACAGGAAAAGATGGCATAATGTTATTTAAGAAGCAAAACAAACAAGCAAAAACCCCCCAAACAACAACAAAAAAACCCCAATGGACCAAAACTTACAGAAGTGCATACAGAAGTTGCCTGTAGCTACAGCAACATGTAATAATACTTGGCATCTATATTAGCCATGAAGATGTTGGGGCAATTAAGGTACAGGGAACAACAAAAGCGTGTCATGTCCATGTCAGGGGCCTTTAAATACATTTTTTGTGCAACCATGGATAGGAAACTGTACCTTAAAACAAAAAGCAACCTAACCCCTTCCTCTTAACTGACTGAGAAGTTTAAGATGCAAACAAAACAGTGTAAGGCTCTGTCTGCTTCTGTATGGAATTTCCAAAAGATTTGTTATAACCTGTAATGTTAAAGAAACGAATGACTGCTACTTTTTGAGAATTAATAAAACCTAGTATTTGGTATATCTGTGAATGCTGATCAAGTTTTTAATTTTAGCGTGCTGTGCTATGGCCTTGGAAGTCCGTGTCTGTAGTGGTGGGGAAAGATCCCTTGCTGCATAAGGTTTGGCGTGGGGCAGCCCTGCCGGGGCTCTGTGGGGTGGAAATGGCCAGGTCCTGGGCAGAGAGGTTGCGGTGCTACCAGCACCCGTCGAGTTGCTTAGATCCAGTCGTTTGGGTCAAAGTTTCCAGGCTTTCCAGTTTGATTGGAATGAGAAACACAACATGATAGGATTAGGGAAATGGAAAAGCAGAATTAATGATGAATTTTTGCAGGCTTTAAAGTTCTTTTAAGTTCTAGAGGCAGTGTTGATTGTCTTTCTGATGACAGAGATAGAAAAAGATTTGGGAAACCTTTTTTTTCTTTTTTTTCTCTTGCACAGATTTGCTTATGGTTAATGACTGTGGGAAACTGTCTGAAGTGTTGCGGCTGAGTGCAGACTACTCAGCATGGCATCATGGAGAAATGTATTTTTAGCAATATTGACTAAGTAATGTTGTAATTAACACCATTCAGCCACCTGGCTAGAGACCACCCAGCTCCTCAAGTGTTAAATCTCCTCAAAGATCTGCACTGACTTTGAAGTTAAGAGTAACCTTCCTGGCAGCCCTCTCCCAGCTTTTAGCTTTAACTAAACTGTAGAGTGGTGGTGTCAGAGTGCTTAGGCTAAAAATATTAGTCTCTCTAGGGAACTGAAGTTGTGGGGGTTTTTGTGTATGTGTGTGTGCACTTTTTAGATAAAGGAGGCTGCTGTGATTCAGATGAAGACATCATCTGGGTTAATTGCATTTTGTGGAATTTACATGTTTACGTATTCTCTTTGGGCATGAATGGTAGAGCTACAGTCTTGTCAAGTGTACTTAGAGGTAAATATATGTATTCACTAAAGCTTCTGTATATATTTGGGATGTTATAAGGTTATTTATGCTAATGAATGAGATGTGTAAAATGTTGCTGATTTGCTATTGCTCTTTCCCTTCTATACATTAACTGTATGTAAAGGTGTTGCAATCTAGCCACCTCTGTAAAAAGAACCTATTGAAGGCATGGATTATTTTTTCCTGTGAATGACTTATCTGTAAAATTTGAAGTTTTAGACTGGGTAATTATGGGTAATGATGGCAATGACCTTTGATTAAGATTTCAGATTGTTTAATGAAGTCTGACTATCAGGCTTAGACCTGTATTTCAAAATACAGAACTAATAGAATATTAAGGTTCATCGCAAAGTGGCTGTTAGCAGAAGGCACAAATACTTGCAACTGCGTAAATATGCTACCATAAAGATGCTACATTGTACTGCCTCATTCTTTCGACTGTCTTTTTAAACATGATTTTTGGGCTTGGAAGTACTTGATTGACAGTCCTGGTGGCTAAACTTTGTCTTGAAACTCCCACGATACTGGCAGGACAATGCAGGCTGCCACTGCCCACATCCTCGTTAGCAGCGCATCGGAGGGAGGATAATCCAGCTTTTTTCTTTCGGTAGAGTCCCTAACCTGCCTCCTGGGTTTCTGAGAGTCATCCTTGTTTGCAGGGGTGTTCTGGGGAGATCATATTTCTCATTTTAGTTCCTAGCGTAGTGATGTTTATCTCCACTAAGACATACTGGACAAAGGCCTATGGCACTGCAGGTGTAAGCTGCAGGAGCAGGTGACCAGCAGGCAGGGGCTTCGTGCCCCCTTATCCAGGAGACTTTTAAAATAAAATTTATGCACCTGTGATTTCAATTGCAGTTTATCTTCATTAATATCCTATGTATAAAGTACTTTTAAAGTGCTGTCATATCAGCCAATTTGAGTAAATGAGTTACGTGCTAATGTATTCAGCTGTTAGAAATCGGTCTTTACACTGATTCTTCTCTGCCTTCTGATTACTACTAATCTGTGTTTACTGAACCCATGGCGTATTCTTGCTCTGTAGTTGTATGAACGAAAATGTGTCTGCAGGTGGTATTGCTCAAACAGGCTTACTACGGGTGCTCTGTTTCTCTCTCTGTGGTAAGCACTGTGTTACAAATGACACGATGATTATTTAATGATACACTACTATTAGTTCATCCAGTTAATTTTATGACTTGATTTCTGTAGGCCTACTTAATGAACCTAATAGTAAGACTGATATTTATATCATGCTTTTCATCCGGGATCACTGAAATGCAGTCAGGCACATTTGCTTTGAACTGCAACAGCTAGTAACAGCATGTAGGCAGATTAGTAAAAATACTGAACAGAAATGGCATCCTTCCTCCAGAGAGCCCGAAGTGCACTGTAAAGGTGGTTATTGATTTGTTTCCTTACCCGTTTTGCCTCTCACCTCTGTTTAGAGATAAGTGAATCGGCCACAAATAGTATGTTGATAGTTGCAGCAGAAAAAGGATCTGAGAATCCTGTCCTAATTCACTTGGTTCTTTCATGGCTTCAGGAAAGACTGTGAAGAGATTAACTGAAATCCTGGAAGAAACTTGATGGAGGCAGAACATTCTGATGCGTATTATAGCATATGGGACAGTGCATCGGCAAATGCATTGTGATTACATTGCTGTGAGACTTGTAAAGACCGCTGTGATCATGGCTGTAGCTTTCTTTAATCTAAAGGAAATGTTCAAATGAATAATGTTCTTGTTACATGGCATTTCTAAGACTTTTCTTTGATTTCTGATTGTGGAACAGTCGTATTTTCTGCTTTTAATAATATACTGATGAAATAAACCCCTGTTCCTTCAAAAAGAAGAATTCAATAACTAAAAGAGTTGAATGCTGCAGTACTGCAGTAGTGCAGTAAATAAATAGACATAAATAAATTGTAGACTTGGTGGCTAAGTGGCGGCAGTTATTATCATTATTGAGTGGGTCCTCTACTGTGTGTGGCTCTTCAGGACTGGGTTCTGTTGTGATCTTTGCTTGTTTGATCTTTTGCACCGCTTAACCTTTCAAAGGTGTTTTTCTGTCCTGGATGACTTCCTTAGACAGCAGTGTGCTGAGTAGTGGCAAGATTTTTCTTTTACATAGGCTCAGGAAGCAGAAGAGAAGAGGGAGGAGAGATGGGGATTTGAAATCTTTCATCTACATTGAGCCATTGTGAATTTAGGATCAAGGGCAGAGTGTTAAAAAGAATTAATCATTAATGAGCCAATAAAGAGTATTAAAAGACAAATTGGCTGAACCTTCCTAGACTTTTTCATTTCCTTCTATGGAAACAAAGTACAGAGTGCCAGATGATAAATAGCTCCAGTCCAGCCATTCTTGTAGGATTAACATTGTAAAATCTCAAAAAATAAAAGCATCCACCTTTTAGCGCGTTAACCAATTAAAAGCCTCTTCTCTTGTGCCTGTTTTATGTACGCAGAAGCAGTCTTGAAAAACCACCTGCCTTCCGAGCAGTCTGCTATTCTAACTCCTGCTCTTTCTTCCTCTTCTCCTGCTCTGCTCCCCAAGAAACTGGTCAGCGGATGGGTATTTCCAGTAGTAGATTCTGCCACAGTGGTCAGGTACCTGTACCTTCAACTCTGCCTCTGCCACAGCGGATTTAATTCTCTCTTTATCCCCACTGCGGCGTGTTTGCCAGCCTGCCGCTGCCCTCCGGCTCTGCCAAGGAGCTCTCTGTCCCTTGTCACTGCCCGGGCACTGCTGTGCCAGGTCCACGCTACCTCCACCCAAAGGGATTTTGGTGCAGGTGGCTGCCAAGTGTAGCGGTTGTTGGCATGGGAAAGCAGGAGGTGGTGCAGTAAGTACCCAGCAGACAGAATTGAGCTGGGGAGTGTGGCCTTTCAAAGGAACCAAGTATGATTTCTGCTGGTTCCCCTGCTCTCGGCAGCAGTTCAGATACAATAGTGAATGGTACCCACTGCCGTGGTTGTTAACAAGTTATGACCTCAGGTGTTAACATCGGGAAAGAGAAACTAAATCGTGCTGTTTTCATCTCCAGTGAATTCAGCATGTTTCAGTGACAATCAAAGATTGAATGCATTGCGTATTTCTTTGAAAGTTTCACTATTGATACTGATAGAAATTTAAATGCAGTTCTTGCCAATGCATAAAGCTGGATCAATGTGCTTAAACACCTAGACCTATGAATCCATTGTTGAGTTTTCTGGATTAAAATGGTGTAGAACATGCAGTTAAAAGGAGGAGTGCATCCAGTGCCTGAACTGAATGTGAAAAGCATTTGAATGACGTGCAGGTGGTCATGGTAATCAGAATATTTGGGTCCGTTTTAACACTTAAGTCGCTTAGCCAGGTCATGAACATATTTCTGGTTTCTTTACTTCTTCCTATCTGGAAAGAGAACCTGATGGATGTATTCCCTTTGCAGAGGGCTATAGGATTTTGCCGGTATGGAGGTTCCACTGGCAACTGTAAAATGATGTGCGATAGCACAAAGCTGCTGCAGGGGATCTCTGCCTCTGGCACCAGGAGCAGCCTGTGGAGCTCACACGCTCCAGGCTGCAGTCAGAGGCAGGGAAAATTTGAAACTCGACAAACGTGAATTCTCTGTGCGTCATTCAGGCATTGTGAACATGGGAGGTTCACGAATAGCTATTTCAGGACATCATTTGACTGAAAGAATAAATTTGAATTCATGCTTGTTTGCTTTGCACTCGGCAAAATTGTGGGGAAAAACATAACCCGGGTTGTAGCTGTCTTTTCCTCCTCCTCCCAGCCTGCCTGAGCTCCAGCAGAATTCTCAGGAGTAATCTGGTGCATTTCCCCATCTCTGAGAGTCAGAGAAGACAAAATAGCTCTTTTCCTCCCTTATACCCTAGAAGTTCTCTATCATTATCTGCAAGAATCCGAATGCTGTTGCTTCCCACTTAGGAACAGGACTATTCTAACACTGTGATAAATGAGTGCCTCTGTGACATGGGAAGCAGTTAGTAAATCATAAATGTTTTGCATTTTGTTGTGTTGCTTTTCTGCTTGCCTTTGGGTAAGCAGGCGTCTACTTCATGGTCCTTGAAGCAATTTGGTGGGTCCTGTTAATAGACATGTTCCTAGAGCTCAGCTAATTTAGTCAGCAGATACTGTCTCTGAGACATCATGTGCCCTTCCAGCAAAGGGCACCTTGTTTCCCTCGCAGTTTAGAGAGCACGGACGATCACTCTATCACGGGCTTGGGTGATTACACTTGTGGAAAACAGGTGCCTCCAAGGTGAATGGCTGCAGAGGTGGTGTCGGGTATTCTGTAAGACTTGCTCAGGTGAAGAACCAATTTGAAAAGCTGAAAAGGGTTCAATAAAATGCTCACTGGTTTGCAGTGATGCGTGTCAAAGTGCATCAGCAAATCCTAATGTTCTTCGGAGTTCTGCGTGTTCTTCTCAAAGGTTTAGGAAGTATGTTTAAGTGCAAATAGGATCAAGCTTTTACGGTAGGAATGGATCTTTTGCCCTTTAAGGGTGTGTGTGCCACAAGGGATAGAGATGTGGCTATGGGAACAAGTTGAAACTAAAATGCGCTTCTGAACCATGTCCAGTAATCTTGTTGAAAGAAAGGCAGAAGATGAAGGCCTGCAATTTGAAATTGCATTTGATGTTACATTTCAAAGATGTTAATCCCTCCCTGTGTGGCTATTCACCTATCCAAATGATAAAATGAACTCAAAGCTTTTGTGATGATGATGACGCCAACATACAAACTAACAGCAGTGATGCTGGAGACTGTGTTGGTTTCTGATAGATTACTGCCTGTGGGACTTATTTAAAATGTGGTGATCAAGCATCAGTGACTGGTAACAGAATACATTTCAAACCATTGTGTTTCAAGTCTTATGGCCTCTTGGAGCGAGGGGCTGGACTATATATTTATCTGTATGTAACATATCTTTGTTAGTGTTATATCTGGTATTTAATTTAAACAAACAAACTTCTTCTCATATATCCCCAAAGTGTGGATTTTAAAGTGATGCTGTAGTGTAAATCTGAGGCTGGAAAGAGATGCTGTGCTCACTGTTGTGACTACTACAGAGAAGCGTAACTTGGGATTTATTCAGTGTGTCTGTAAAAACCATGAGGCTGGAGTGTGTGTGGGGGAAGCTTTGGTGTGAATAGCAGCTTCATGTCAAGAATCTGGAAAGCTGTAGGCATGTACCACACCATCAAACACAGTGTTACCTCTGTTCTGGTTTTGAAACCATCCATGAAACTGCTCTTAGGTGAGTTATCCGATTGTCCTTTTTTTCCTTAGAGATGACACTGTGTTACTGCTGTATGGCGAAGTTGCAAGCATTTTGTATTAGTGGGGAAAGCTCTTCCTGAAGTGATGGGAATGCTGCCTCAGCAGAATGGCTGTGTAAGCTGAGGAGTTTGGTATCCCACATGCTGCCTTTACTTCCCTGCATTTTTCTGCTGAATTTTCTTGATATGAGGAATTTCCAATATGTCACTATGGTCTATTGTGTTCTTTCCTGTTAGTTTAATAACAAGGTCTGCCATTAAAGTTAATCAACATATGCATACAATAAACCTTACAGTAATTCTATTTAATCATAAGGAAAATGTTTCTACAACCTGGCCACATGCAGTACTCATAAATTAGCTCAGAACAGCATTTCTAACGTGTCAGCCTCCTTAGTCTTCACACGGGAATTTTCTGCAAAGCTATTAGTAACTTGAAGGAACTTGTTTGGCTTAGAAAAGATATGGTTTTCAAACCTTTGATTTCTGTGTTCTTTACACTGGGAGACTGCAGAGGCAGACTGCTAATACACTGGGAGTTCACGCTTGTGAATTAAGTTTGTGTTCTTTTTGACGAAAGAGAGCAAAGAACAAGGAAAGCGTTTATACCTAGTGTTGTGTGTTTAATCTGCTTCATGAATGTATTTATCTGAACGTGGGAATTGCTGTTTCAAACCACTTTTCTGGTTTTGAGACCGTGGGTGTGCTTGGAGCGCGGTTAATGCTGTGTCCCTCTGGGTGCAGCGTGGCCTGTGGGGTGCTGTCTGAGGAAGGTTGTCTCAGCACCCTTGTGGCTATTGTAACATGATTCATTTATATTTAATTTAAAAGAGAAAATAGCGAGGGATTTGGAGGTCGATACATCTGGATCTCCAAGGTCTTCCCAGGAGATAAAGCCATAATAAAACTAACGGGACAGAGGCTTGAATGCCAGGAGCAGCAATGCTTTGCTATGTGACTTTTTCTGGCTTTCGCAAGCTATATGAAGCACGGACTATTTTAGCTGAGCCCTTTCCTACAAGGTTCACCCCTTACTTTCATATATATTGAGATTCGTTACTTTGCATTAACCACATCTTCCATAGGCTGTGCAAAACCTGAAGCACACACTGAAAGTTTAGGAGTCTGTCTGAACCTGTGGTTGACTTGGCACCTTCCTCATCCAGAGACAGGGACGAGCATCCCGCTACCTAAAAATGTCCGGTGAAGGGTGACAGGCTTTGGGAGCTACCTGTCTGATGTGTTAGATGTGTGCTTTGTGTCAGGTTGTAGAAAGCATAGCAGCTTGTAAGGAGTTAACAGTCTCCCGTGTTTGGTAGTTTGGGGAACAGGGCAAACAGAAAGGAAAGCTGGGTAAAAAGGTAAGCTAAGGAGAAAGGTGAGTCTCTTGCCTTTTGGCTGGCTGATGCTGGAAATGTCTGTAGAGATTACAGTTGAACGGTTTTCTGGAGATGTGCTTTTGTTTTGTAACCGTTTTGTGGATAATGCAGCAAGCTCTGAGGAAATGAGCTCGATGCGGACAGACACTGGGAGCTTTGTTCTCCTTGGCTGGCAGAGCTGCTCTCCTGTGTTACATGCAGGCACCATGAAAACATGAGACTTCTTCATGCCTAAGTGGCAAAAACGATAATTTTTATGTGGTAAACCTGGCCAAAGGAGGAAGATTTTTTTTTTCCTCCCCTATTAGACTTGTGTTATTGTGGATGGAGCCTGCATTGTGTAAGCTCTCAGCTCAGAAAAGGTTTGGCATCATGTGAGTCAAGTGCCTTTTGTTCAAAGGATTGCAGTTTGCATACTCAACAAAAGGAATCTTTCTTCTGTTTGGACAAGATCAGTGAAAACTTCTTGAACTGCCTTCTTCTCAGCCTTCTAAAAACGTTTTTTTAAAAAGAACTTGTCAGCCTACCAAGGGAAGAAAACCAGCAGGTAGAGCATGCAACAAAATATAAAGAAAGTAAAAAATAACTTCAAAAGCTGTATGTGAAATTTTCAGTCTTTGAGCATCTTTTTTATTATTTATGTGACAGGAAGTCTTCTTTCTCCCTCTCTTTCTCCCTCTCTTTCTCCCTCTCTTTCTCCCTCTCTTTCTCCCTCTCTTTCTCCCTCTCTTTCTCCCTCTCTTTCTCCCTCTCTTTCTCCCTCTCTTTCTCCCTCTCTTTCTCCACCCCATCTAACTAGATCTGTGGGAATAAAAGATGGTTCTGAAGGGTGAATTTTTAATTATGTTCCTTTTTGAATTCTGCGTAACAGTTAGCAAAAAATGAAACGAAGAAAATAATAAAAGAGGATTTTTTTTCTACCTGTTTAGATTGGAAGATGTATGTCTAGAATTTACCTTTTCTTGTGACATGTGAGAAATAAAAGCATATTCAAGACATTTCTGTAGAACTCTCCAAGAAAATGTTGTGCGTTAGGTTTACAATGAACAGAGATAATTTAGGGGTCCATCAGCCAAAAGCCGTTTCCATATAACTGCTTCTTGGGACTCCAGTGAGTCTACAAGAATAAGTCTGTGATTAACCTCTTACCTGGAATTTACTTTCTCACGTTTTCCACAGTAGCTGATTGCCAGGTACAAGTTCCCAGGGGTCTGGTGTTGATACTGGGTGTTGGTTTGGGTTATCTGGTTCATACTGGGGGTTGGTTTGGGAAATCACTCCTCTACCACGCTCTGGGGAACGCAAACGTCTGCATGGAGCCAGGAGGGGGGGAGCTGGGCTGAATGAATGTAGAATTTCAATCAGGTTGGTAATTCTGGCATTTCAGCTGGTTGTTTTTTTTCATCCTAAATTAAGAACTAAGGTTTGGAAGGAAAAAACTTAGGTCATGAGGTCTAGGTTGATGCAGGTATTGAGCAATGCCTACTTCAGAATGGTCACGCATCTGTTTCTCTTGGTCCTTGGGCTGGTAATGTATCCAAGCCTTCCCATCAACCAAAAGCCAGCTGAGGACAAAACTATAAGAAGGATGAAATTCTTTTCTATAGAAACCAAAGGTTCTGAGATTTTTAAAAAAATTATAATGTTTAATTTAGCCTTTTTTTTAAAAAAAAATATTTATAAAGAAATCTCAACAATTCTGAAATTGAAGTGGTTTGGGTTATGTTTGTTTGTTTTTTTCAGTGCATGGGATGAGCAGAAGTGTTCTCACAAATCCATTTGATCTTAAAGTGTTTCCTACTGTGGCATGTTAGTTTTTGTGCTGCAGTTCAGGAAATTAAGCCATGCCCAGAGGAGGGCTTGGAGTTGTAAGGCTCCTGTGTGACCTCTGTAATGCTCCTGAGTCAGGTAAATCCATATGATTTTGTCAGAGGAAAAGGTATGTACACTGTGACAGCTGAAGTGCTGGGCCAAGTGAAGTACTGAGGACTTGAACTCATTGCCATTCAGTAATACATCAATAACAGTAAGAAAGCAATGTGATACAGTGTGAATTGATTCACCACAAAACGTCTTAGTGCTGTCCAAGACTATTCTGATGTAGCAGGAGATAACTCATTTAATTCCTTTCCCTGAACAGTAAAATTTGAGGAAATTTTCCTAGTTTTAGCAGTTAGAATTTTGGTTTCTTTCAAGAAAAACCTTGGATTGCACCCCAGTCTTTTATTTGACAAGACCTGCAGATTCTGGTGTGGAGATATTTTAAATTTCTCTTCCATTTCCAGAAATTGTATTCTGGTCATGCCTTCTGCACTGATTCCTGATGGATATCTTACCTTTGAGTAATTGGCACGTGGTATAACTTGGAGCAGCCCTAACAGTGTGTTTAAAGAAAGACTTTTGTTTCCTTATTCGACTGAAATCACTGAGGACTGTGTTTGAATCCTTGTTTATGTAGCTCTCTGAATGAGATACTTGAAACGTACTGATGCATGGCATCACACTATATTATATGTATGTTGCTCCTGGGATGATTAGGTTACTAAATGTTGCCTGATTATTCATTGTCATTGTATCTGCTGGACAAACACGTACAGAAATAAAAGTCATCCTGTGTACATTTTCTTTTTTAAGAAATTATCTCGAATTCACTAATTATTCCTTCTGCTTCTTCATTCTCTTACATTTCTTGCATCTTATGGTCGAAAAATCAATTCCGACATTTAAGTGCAATGCAAAAACTCCTTGGACAGAGCGAGGATGGGAATACACTTGCAAATATACTGGAACAGTGCGCTAGTATACGAGTCACAGATATAACTTGTCTGATGATGCAAAATAGTGGTAAGCAAAACACCATTTTTGTTTCATAAGCTACAAATTGCATCATGGCTTAGTCATCTGTGCCTTACAGTCAGATATGTCAGCTTCTTCCTAAAATCCTCCAAATAGAAGAAAAGCTCTAAAGAGATGGATTAAAATTCTGTTCTCCTTGTTTTGGTTCCAAAGGGTATCATTGCTCATCCTGTCCTTTTCTATTTTGCCAGGCATCAGTTGATTCAAAAGATGATTTTAATTCATTTCAGTTTTGCTGCTGTACTTTTGACGCTTCCTGAGTAATATAGTATTTGACAGGGCTTGAAGTGAAACTTTATTCTATAAATAACCTTCCAGTTTTTAATAAAGTGAAGGACAAACTCCACAGGCGATTGTGCTGAAAAGTTTTGTCTTGTCCCCTGCCCGTCCGTCAACCCAGGAACATACATCTGATCTATCCCTGCCCTGCAAAATTGTTATTATGGTAGCTTCGGGAGACAAAAAGAAATAGTGTGAGGAGCTTCACTTCCACCCTGGGCTGCATAGTTCCTTTCCTTGGGAATGGTTTAGGACCCAGCCCCACAGATCTGCTGTGACACAGTTACCTCAAGAGTAAAGGAGCTTCCACTGAGAGGGAGGATTGTTCACAGGTGTGAATATCTGCTAAACTGAGTCTTCATTTGCTTTTTATTACCTATTCTCATGACACACAAAATAGCTGTTTTTTCATAAGAGGAAAATGCAAAGGTCCTGCTGTCAGTGATCTTTCGAAGAACTTAAGTGTGATTGTGCTCAACCTATGGAAATTTGCTCTGCTACTTACCAGGGTAAATATTTGTTGGATTTTTTTTTTTTTTAAATTCTCAGTAGAGCCATTTTGTATTCACCTACATTTGTATGTAGCCTCTGAAGTCTTCATCAAGGGTGCAGATGTTGCTGTTCTGATTCGGTGTTTCCACAGCTGGCAGGGCAGTAGGGAACCAGCTGACCATGGCTTTCGATTTGTTCTTACTGTTCTTGATCTGGTCAATCCCAGTTGTTTCCTCCTAACACATCATCTCCTGCCCTCTTCAGTCCCTGCAGCTTGATGCTTTTTCCCTTCCTGAATCCAAAACATTCTTTTTCTCGTTCTCCAGCACCTCCAGCTGCTTCCTTACCTTTATGAAGTCATTGACACTGTGTTATTTATTGCTTGTTTGCTAAACAGCTGGAGTCATACTGAACTGTGAAATGATTTCTCCTTTCTTGTAGTCACAGTCTCTAATGTGTTGTGTATTTGGGAGGGTTTCATGCTCTAGATCAGGGAATTTTTAGTATTGTGCTCCTGTCTGCAGTTTTGCTGGGAGTACATATCAAATTCTCGTAGACATCGTCTACCAAAACAACCTCAGCTTGGGACACAATGAAGTTTTGTTTTAAACAGTGTTAATGCTATACAAAATACAGTGTGGTCTACAGTGTACATAAACTCTATCTGGTCAACTTTTTTTTCCTCTTACTGCTGTGGCTTCCTATAATATAATGGATGCTGGAGCACTGTAGCCACCTGCGTTTCCAGCAGATCCAGTGCGCAACAGCTGCCCCTTGTAGAGCAAGCCAAGGATGGTATATAAGATTGCAGCATGCATCTGTATCAGTCAGCAAGAAGGGCAGCACAGGGTCTATCACATCATGCCTTGGGCAAAGAATCCATTTGGAGAAGTTATGTGTAAGGAATAACACATTATTCATTTCCTCAGTCTGGTTAGTCCATGAAAAATCAGTATGACTGGTGATAGTATTCCTAAATGCTGAAGAATCTGAACAGAAGGGAAAATATTTCCATTAACATAATACAACAGAAAATCCTGATGTTATTTGAAACTACTGGACAGCCAAAAGGCAGGGCAAAGATGCAGAAAAATCCACAATAAGCAGCTCTTCCCTCACCTACAGGGCAATAGGCTTTGCTATCTTGCCCTTTACTAACTTCTCTCATAATTCTTTACATAGGTTAAAAGTAAAAATGCTGCTGACAGCCCTTGGCTGCCTTTTGGTCTTTGTACCCATGGTGGGAGGGCACAAAGTGTTACTGAGGAGACTGGTTAATTAGCTCATGTGGAGCCCAGAGTCTGCTGGCTCTTGGGGCAGCTCTAGGGAATCTTTCTGCTGCCTGCTTGGGGTGTCTGGAGATCACCAAAATACAATTGAGTGGTGAGTAAGATGTTACAATGATGAAGAGACAACCAAAAGGAACAAGATTGCTTCCTGTAGTCTGCTGTGCTGGTTTTTAGCTGCAAAGTTGGTGTCCCATTGGACCTCAGGAGCTCTGTCCCCACAGGGTTGCTTTCCTCCACATGCAGAAATGCTGGATGCTATTTCTCCCTGTGTGTAGCTTTGTCTTCTGTGTTTTTTGGCTGCTATGAAGCCATCTGGATGTGTCAGCGTGCACATGCTTGCTTGCCAAGCCTTCTTTCATGCAGAGACCAGGTAACACCTGTGAACCATTCTCTATATAAACTATCAAGTGTTTTGCAGGTGGCACTTGAAATGCTGATGTTCACCTGTGATGGGCTAAATGGTTTGTGTCATGCCCACCCCAGGAGCTTGTCATTCCAGGTTACACAACAGCATACCCTGATTTTCAAATCCTCTGGGCCTGGCACCTTGGGCTCTTTGGGAGGAGACTGGCAGCTGGAGTTTCCTTTTCAAGTTGTCCCGAAGAAGGGAATTCCAAATCTGGCAGGGTTTGCTGGACACCAGACATCTTGTACTGTAGGAAGAAATGAGAAGCTACCATATTCTCTCAATTTGTAATTTAAGGTGACACTTTGTGGTTTTAAGTAGACAAAGTATTGCAGAAGCTATATGTTAGTGATGGGTGTTTGTGCATGTATGGGTGACTCCTCTGAGCGATTTCTATTTCGTTTCCTAGCTATTCTTATACTTCCATGTGTATAGTGAAAGTGATGTGCTTTTGAATGGGCCAAAGCAGAAGAGCAACGAAAAACTGCAGGATTTAGGAAACCTGTGGCAGAAGAAACCAGCACAACAATGCTTCAAATTCCTATAGAAAAGAAAATTTATTTTACGTTTTGGTACAATATAGGAGACTTTGTGAGTCTCTTGAGAGACGAGAGGCTTTCTGCTAAAGGTAGAATAATGGGAACTTCATGGAATAAAAATTTTATGCTACTGGTATACCCCTAAGGATCAATGGGTAGGAAAATAATTGTAAGAGGATGTGAAAAAGATCTTAGCTGCAGCATTTCAATAGTAATTTGAATCAGTCTCTCAAATGATGTCATGGAACAACTGTCTTCTGTGTATGTTCACATGTTCTTTGTGGGAGTTGAAATAACTCGTATTGCTTTCAAAATTATCATAATACTCTGCTTATCAAACAGCATACAGTTTATCTTGTGTTTCTTTACACAAAATATATCCTCTAGACTTGATCTCGCAAAGGCTGCAAACTTAAGAGTAAAACTAAGATCCCGCAGAGAATCTGAGTTACTTTCTTTGACAGCTGTTCTGGTCATCGGTTGATCCATGATAATTGTGTATGTCCTGCTGTTGCCATGAAGAACAGTGTGCTACATGTGTCATATTTGCCACATTTTGATCTCATCTGTAGTTTGATGGAGAAGGCACTGCCCTAGAAAGCGAGGCGTGTTGGTGAAGAGAAACCTGATCACCGGCTCTTTGCTGTCACATAAAAAAAATAGGAATCTTTGAAAAGCTGCTGTCGGCTTCCTTGTGTTTTCAAGGCAATATACCTGTTTGATGTGGTTTATGGTGAAATCAAAGCTATCCGTGTCTCTGAATGTGTTGTCTGGATTGAGCTCCTCAGAGGACTTCAATGCAGAGGCTTCAAACCGCTTTAGTTTTGAAGGTGCGCACCAGCGTGCTCACGTTGCCCGGCAGCGTGTTGGGGCTATAGCACAGCTTAGGTGTTTTGAATTTAATGCAAGATATAAATCTAAATGTCCAAGTGCTTGCTCGAGGCCTGCCCCTCTATTTGCAGTCTGTGTAGGGTGGCTATGAAACAACTACGTTGAACAACTACTGTTATTCAAATTCAGTCAGTTTAGCAATTTATCTTAGAAAAAAAATAAAGTATTTTAATTATATTTAATATTAGTCCTGCATAGACACAAATGCCAGCATGATTTATTTTGTTTAGCAGTATATTCCTCTCAACTGAATTATGTGTAATTGTGTAGACATGGTCACTTTAAATATTTTATGGGCTTGTATAATGTAAGACAGAGTGCAGCCTTTAGGGCCAGCAAGAAATATTGCTGTATAACTTTTATTTAATTTTATTCCAGCAGTTTAATAATTCATTTTAACTGGATTTGAACATCAGAACGAGTTCATGGCTAGAGTGTAACCTGCTGCTGTAGTTCTTGAATAGACAAGTCAGATGAGTGAAGTCTTGAATAGCCAGCAGAGATGAGTTACGCATGTGTTCAGGTTGTCATCTAATGAGAAATATCTGACTTGTTTGCTGCTTCAGAGGCAAAGTGTGTTAAAGGTTTGAGCTGGCTAGAAGCTTTCTGACAAGGTAGGGTTATGTCTTGTGGAAAATACAGACTTGCCAAAATGAAATGCGTATTAATGACACAGGAACGGTTCCTTTGGAGACTTGCCTTGTTTGCTGCGATTTTATGTGTAGTTAGGATTTTACTTCTGGAAGTTGCGGGGTGGGGGGATAAAACCAAACAATTATATCTCTTTCTCAGCCATTATGATACCCTGGTCCGAGTCATGGCCTCCACGAATCTTTCAGAGATGGAACACAGCACTTGGGTCTGTGCTGTTGTCACTCTTGGCATTCCTGGAATGTCACAGGATGGCTTTCCCCCAGCTGGGGCAATTGTGGACCTCTCTGAATGTGGGCAGGGTAAAACATCACACACTTTCTATCTTATTTTTGATAGAAGGCAGGGGGGACCAGCAACGAGGTCATCTGCTTCCTCTTCTTGCTTATCGTGACAAAATATGTGAAGATCTCACTTATGGGCAAAGCTACTGTTCTGCAATGGACACTGGATGCAGCTGAGCCCAATGGGTATTACTGGAAATGGTAAAATGCTTGTGTAAAGAGGGAGGAATTGTACTGCATGTAGTGACAGTTGTGTTTCAGGTCATCTTCTTGTGATCACTAATTCTAAATTGGCTGTGGGGCCTGATTTGGTGAAGTGCTGAATACTATTGCAATGCAAATTGCATTAAGGATGTTCAGCACTTTTGCAGGCTGCTGACTTGTAACTAACACAGTATGTGACCCATAGCTCACCTGATTTGCATAGTTATTTGCCTCATAAAAAAAAAAATCTGCCATCTTCATCAATAAATAATGTTTGTTGTTATTTGCGGGATCAATATCATTTAAATTCAATGTTATCCTTTCCAGGTTTGGCCGCTGGTCATGTCATAGGTAGGTTTGAATATGAGTTATTTCAGTGAGATAACCGATAACACAACCAACTTTTAATGCAGCATCCACAAATGCTTCTCACTTTCGGCTAATACAGTACAAAATCTGTTGCTAACATGCTCTTTGTATGGAATCGTCCATCGGAGGATGGCTGATCTCTTCAGATTTTATCTGCTTAAAAATATTTAGTTGCTGAGATGGCTAGAACTTGAAGTATAAAGCACCGTGTAAATAAAACAGTTGTCCATCCAAGGAGTCTCTGCAGGAACCGTGTAAATAGATTACAGTAGTGTTATTGGAAAAAATTCATCCATATCTTGGCTAAAACTCTTTTTTTTCTTTCTTTTATTTTTTTCCTCCCTTTCAGGGTCATATGTAACATAATAGCCAAATCCCCAAAAGCTACTGATACATTTTATAGCTGTAGGTCCTTTGGATTGGACTCAAACAAATCATTGATACTTTGGTTTGTGGACTGATGGGAAAGATTGGAAGGGAAGAAGGGTGGATGGATGGATATGAGTGTGTGTTGGGCAGTTTCCAACTAAGAAAGAGTAATTTTAAGAAGCTATGAAGGGTTAAAGATAAGATTTTGCTTAACTGGTTTTGTTTGTTTGTTTGTTTTGGTTGGTTTTCAATTATTTTTATATTGGGGCTGATTTTTGAAGAAATCTAGATAAACCTCAGAATTGTGGCTATTTCAGATCAGAAGTGAATTAAAATATCAAATCTAAATTTTGAGTGGTTTTGGTTACTTTTAGCAGGTATTTCTTGCTGAAAAAGTTTGAATAATATCACCTACTACTTAGAATGCTAGACGGCATATTTTCTGAGACATTTGTGTTTTGACAAAGCAAGCTCTGTCATACAATTTGGTTTCACATATTTTTATACCAACACTTAAATGTTGGGCTTGAACTACTCAGCTGTAAGAAAATATATTTATAACCTCCTTGCAGTCACATATTCTTGCATGCTGAAAGAGCTGGTTAGCGTAATTTGTAACTCTTCCAGATAATTTTAAATAATACATGTTTTAGAAGGAAAAAGGAACTGCAAACAGGATCTGAGAAAGCCGCTTTTCATCTGATCACATGAAAGGCAACTGCAGAGCTTCCAGCGAAGCTTGCCAGTGACTGAATGTTGTTGTTGGAAGGATCCCACACTTGGATTTGAACACATTGGCCAACCGTGTTGTATAGGTGGCCAAAAGACTGAATTCTACTTTTAGAGAAAACACCTGTCCCTGTTGCCTCCAGTGCTGTGCCGCGGGTTTCTCTTGGCAGCAGAAAGGGATAGAACAAGTGTGCTCTATTTTGAAAAGTATTTTTGGCACCGCAATAGTCTATTCTTACCTTCCAGATATACCTCTTAAAATATTTTTTTCCTACAGTCTCTCCGTAAAGTCTGTGCATACATCTCCCATATGACTTCCAACATCTTCATGCTTGGACCAAATCCTGGCCGAGGGCAGAGGAAGTTTTGCTAGAGCAATATTTGGGGGAACAGTGGCTGAGGGAAGCATCAGTTTTACTCAAAAGCTATTCCTGCTGTAGGTTGGGTAGAAACCATACAGGGGCTGTATTCTTGCATGAGGTTTTATTGTGTGCTTTTCCGTTCAGCTCTTGAAATGTGGGAAACATCTCGTGTATGTTGAAATTTGTGTTGCGCTGAGAGTGCGGATTGAGACCTGGACAGATGACTTGGCTCCTCAGTGGGCAGCGTTTTGTGCTGAAACTTCTTTTTGTAAAGGATTTAGAAAGTTGTATGCATTTATGCATTATGCAGTCTTCTCTAGCAGAGCTAGTTGTTTGAACCATGCTGTTTATGACACAGTAAGTAGCTGGCAAGTTTTGTGGTTTTTTGAGATGGACTCTTTTAATGCCAGTGTTTCTGATAGAAATAAATGCTCCGTGTTTCAGAATGAAACTGTCAGCAAGCTTGTTTTAAATTTGTTGTTTGAGCAAATATTTTTGATAGTCACCTTAACTCCAAGATTCACAGAACATAAACATGAATGCAGATAAAGCAAATTAAATAATTCATTTGAGCAAATATTCACAGGAAAATGAGCTGATATGTTTTCGTGGAGCTAGAACTATCTTAATCACTGAGGTTGGCCAAAGAGGTTAAGACTTTAGTTGGAGCTGTCAAGGAAAGACACAGGGCAAATGAGCTTGCTTACTTTGTTCTTTCTTTTCCAAGCCTAAAGTTTAGAGCTTAAATTCCTTCACTTTGCGTATGAGTGTTGGGAGAAATGTAATTACCTAAGTGATAAGAATGTTGATTATTGCTGCCTAGGCTATTGATAATACCTATGTTAAAAGGTTAAAGCTTTTCTATGTGTATGCTCCTGTGTATTATAGTGGAACACGTAGTCAAGAATTTGGCATTTTCCTCATGACTCCTGGTGTGTTGAGTCACCACACAAGCCTCTATTCGCTCTTTGTTATTCATTTCTTTCATTACATTATTTGAAATTACTTGGAAGAAATGGTATCAAAAACCTCTAGCTTTTTTGTTCACAATGTTTTTTTTCCCCAAAAAAAATAAAAGACAAAAGAATGTATTTCTATTTACTAAGCAGTGAGCATCTGCACAGTGCCAGAGCTGAGCTGGAAATAGAACAGTGACTTCACCAGCTAGTTTTATAATAGAAAAACTGCAGTTAGCATATATTTTGCAATGCATGTAGTTGATAAAGCAGTGTGAACAGCTTTGCAATGACTGAAACTTCGTAATTATATCAACACAAAGAATGAGCCAGTATTTAGATATAGAGTCAATTCTTTGTTGCTTTCTTCCTGGAAGTCTCAAGGCCATAATAATTTAACAATCTGTGAATAAATAACTACTATTTAGCTCATCAGAGATGGTGTTGTATTCCTATTGCCTCTGAACTTGCTTAAAACTTCTAGATTTAATAGAAAAACTGCAATTGCAAGTATATAATTGTCAGGATAACTATTATTGCTTGTAATAACATTACTCAGAGTTTAATACTCACAGTTTAATATAGAGTATGCTTGATTTTGGGGCAAATCAGTGACATATAAAAGCACCCTCTTCAGTTAAATTCTAGGAGACAGCAAATTTTTACAAGGTTGAAGGGAGATATTACATAAGGACAAATATTTACCTAATGTAGTCAAACTCCTTTTTAGATCAGAACAATGGTGGGAGTGCAGTTACTATGGTTCTATGTAATTTTGTGCTATATTTGGCAAAATTTGGCAGGACTAAAGCCACAGCTGAGCATCTGATTTTTTTGAAAGGGAAGAGAAAAATATGGCAGGTTTTCATTCCCGATCTGTCCTCAAGCTGATGGCATAGGCTCCTTTGCTAACCTTGAGCAAGGAAAAGTAATCCCAATAAATATTTATCAAAAAGCACCTTGCAGCACCGCAGAGCTGCGATGGTGAGTGTGATTTTGAAAGATGCTGTCTTTGGATGCCTTCCTTCTCCTCCTCTTCTGTGTCTTGCACAGTTGGTTTAAAAGGACACCAGCCTCATCCTCCATCCTGATCTCCCCACACCATTGGCCTGGGTACCACATTTCAGCCCAGCCAGGGCCACCAGTATCTGCCCCATCAATGCTGTAGGATGTTGTTCTCCTGTTCTACTACCACCCTGCCCAGCCATGGGCCACACTGAGCTGGCCTTGATCTACTTGTGATTTTCCAAAATACTTATCATAAGCCAAATGATGCTGCTAGGTAATAATTCTCCAGGTCATGCCTTTGAAATACTGATGTGCTGACCCCCAGTGTGCACTGGAGAAGGTCCTATTACCCCGAGCTTTTCTGGGATGCTGAATTGTGTCAAGTTATGGACAGATGGAGACACTGGAATAGAGTTAAACTTGATTGTATGTTTTTACAGGTGTGGCTTTTTTTTTTTAGTTGTTTTTAATTTTTTTTAATTGATTTCTTGCAGTTGGTCTGAAAATGAATGAGTCCTGCATGTTGCTTAGGACTTTGAACATGAGACTGCAATAACTAGTACGAGATAATTAGCGCACTCACAGTAAATCATCCAACAGCTTGAGCCATCTGATGTGACACAGAGTCTGCATACTTCCTAAGTAACCTTTCAGAGAGCATTTCGTGCTTCAGCAATGCAAAAAATAGAAGTGCGGGAGTGAAAACAATATCTTTTCTTGACAACAACAGATGATAAGCATTTTTCCTTGTCTTTCACCTGTTTCTTTGTCATATCCCATTTCCACTTGCATCAGAAAATCGCTAAAGTTACTGGCAGGTCAGAGTGTGCCAGGAGTGCATATCTGGGCATTATATGCAGAATGGACAGTACATTGTTGTTTATATGACTGATATTCCGATAGACTAAATGCTGCAGTTGGCAGACAGGAGGAGTAGTAGTATGTGGTAAAAGGAAGCACTGTATAAGACGAAGCTGAGAATATGATTATTTTTCATAGATGGCATAAAATCTTTGAAATGCCTGATCTTTTGCATTTTTATTTTGAAAAGAGCATACCTAATTTACCACTCAAATAGAAAAGTTAGGTACTGTTAATGCAATGAACAGCAATGGCATTTATACGTAGCATTTTGTAAAATCACAAAAGGTGAAATTGCTTGTTCTCTAGAAGTAGTTATAGCTCTAGCTGAATTTTTGTCATATTTTTAGCTGATCACGTTTTTAATCTCATTTTGCTGTGGGAATATTTTAACTTTATTTTAAAAAATACTTAAACTTTATCTGTATTGGAAATAGAAGCAGAACTACTGAAATATTGAGAATATATGCAAGAGAGTTACAGTAATGCATTCAGACATCTTTTATTTGTCCCTATGTCAATCTTTTTTAATAAGCAAGTGTTTCCTGTAGTTTATTGTGCTGGATAGACTGAAATAAGATAATCACAGGATTGCTGATCCAGTTTAGTGGTTTTCAAGCTGAGCAGAAGTTGGGCCACAGAGACATGCTGTGGAGAAGGATGAAATACTGTATTTTGCAGGTGCGTATCATGATTTTGTTATTGTTGCTTGTATTAGTTAGAGTAGATAGGATGTTTTATCTTCTGGAAAAGGAATTTGTGCACACAACAGTCTGAAAATGGATGATCGATCAAACTAAACATTGAATTCTGAGCCAGGACATTCCAGCAGTAAACTTAGCTTGGCAGCATGCCCTGATGAAGTTGCTAACCTGTGTGTTGTAGTTCTATGTTTTTATTTGGGAGTAATCACCTTTAACTAGGCTCTTTGGTATAGCTGGAATTAGTTCACGTTTGTCTAGCACTGGTAAGATGTAAAATATATGATCAAGATGTTGATTTATTTGGTGATTCAGAGGATAAACTGACTCTGGACATGCCAAAAGCAAGCTCTGAAGACTAGAATTTTGGATGTACCTTTAGAAGACATCAGCCAGTCTTGGCACTCGGCTTCTCTTCCCCAATACATGCTGTCCTTCCTCAAGGACACGTGGTCTCTCTTTTTCCATCTGCTTCCCTCCCATCCAGCCCGCCTGCTGCCCTCTGTTCTTTCTTTTCTGTGAATTTTAATTCTTCGTTGCCTAGGGTAAAGTCTTAACAAATCGTTGTAAATAGCATTGCCCCTTTGCATGAGTAGCAGAATGATTTGCTCGGTTTGCCACTGTTTAGCCTGACTGAAACAAGCTTCTGGCATATAATTACTTATTCTGGTCATTAAATCCCTGTTAATAATGTACTGTATTAGATGCCATCTGTTTATTCAGAGATATTTCTGTCTGCTGAGTCACAAGTCGCTGTGTCAGATGCTGGGGTAGGTCCACGTGTGTGTTATGGATCCCTCATTCGTGCTTTTCTTGAATCTGGTATGAGATGACTGGCCACAACTCATCACTGCTCTTACTCCAGAGAAGTTATGGGGAAGGAAGTGGATTCTCACTATGTCACAAGGGAAATAGTATAATTGAACAGGCAGGACTGGGAGAGAGTGAAATTCTTGTCAGTACTTAGAGCAATTTATGCAAGAAATAAGATTAACATCTCCATCATTACTGACTTGGGAAGACCTTAATTAGGAATGGCAGTGGATTCTTTGTCATTTACTTTTAAAGGTGAGATTTCTTGTGAAGAAAATATAGAAGATATAGGTTTTAAGCAAGACTTGGAGCAGTGGGGAGGAAGATCAGGCCCATGAGCTGAATTTGCCTTACAGGGCTCAAACCAGGTTGTCGTGCTCATGCTCAGGAGAACAGCAAGTTTCCCTCACTCTGGCCCATGAAAAAACTCTGTTGAGAATCATTCGTTCGATTGTTTGCAATCCATGTTATGAGCAAATTCATCTTATTACCAGACTGGTTTGGTCTGATTCAGTGTTTATAATTTTTCTTAAGATTTGAAGATTTATGAATGCTGTCCAAAACTTAAACCTTCTAGGGACTCCTAAGTAACAAAACCCTGAGGCAGGATCGTGCTTGTAAACATAAACTTTACACTGGACTCCCTCAGGACTTTTCTCTGTGATTCTTCCTCCCTGTCGAAAGCAGACTTAGAAAGCAGCAGTGCTTCGATAGATATTCTTCTCAATTGAAGTCTGGGAACCAGTCAGCTCAAGCTGCTAAAAGGAATCAAAGAAATAACAGGCTCCTAAAGCCCTTCTGCTGGTCTCTCGTAAACACCATTTTTTCCAGAGACCTATATTACAGGTTTTAGGTGAATTTCTTACTGATTTATGTTGCTTGACTTTTGTTCCTTTAAAGATAACATTTGTCTTGATATCTAGAAGATATTATTGGTCCAGTCAGAACGTCTTCCAAGAATGCTACCTAAAAATACCTAGTGAGATTCAAGAAGAAACCAAACTGAGCAAGCAAGAACACTTCATTTTACCTATCCATAATGAATCTATTGGGATATTTTTATTGAAGGATTTGTGCAATAACTTGTGAAGTAAGTAAAGGAGAATGCATCATTTCCCCTAGAAAACAGGTAAATTGAATAAAAGTTATATCTCAAAGGTTAGGACAGCCTGCATAGCTCATCAGCTGGATAACTGTGTTAAAGACCCAGGGGCAACTTCAGAACTGTCATCTCAGCTGTTATCAGTGGAATTAGCCAAGGAGTCAGCTGCTGAAGTTAGCAGACTACTTTCTACACGGGCATCTGGTTTTTGCAGCAGGCAGTTTAATGCAGCCCATCTGTGCTGCTCATCCTCTTCCAAGTATGCTATCCAGGCAGAGGAGTCTCCTGTTTGGGGAATTGCATTTCAAGTGGATGGCTTTTAAAATGTTTGTGTAGCTGATAGGGTGATTATCAACTCCTGAGGAAGAAACTTCCACCTAAGTCATGGAAATGAGTTTAACAGGGTGAGCTGTGACAGAGCAGTGGACCAGCCTGCCCAGAGAGGCTGTGGAGTCTCCTTCTCTGGAGACGTTCAAAACCTGTCTGGATGCATTCCTGTGAGATCTGCTCTGGTGATCCTGCTTTAGCAGGTGGGTTGGACTGGATGATCTCCAGAAGTCCCTTCCAACCCCAACCATTCTGTGATTCTGTAACTGCTTGGGTACAACTTTCAGGAATTTTGTGTGTTTGTCCACTCAACACACTCAGCAAGTGCTGGTAGATTCCTTGTGTAAAGAATGAAGACAGGAGTAATAGCACAAAAAGCAGACGTGCCTTGTTTGCCCAGTGTGACCTCAAGAGAAGATACTGCAGGGCATGGGGTAACTGTCTGTCCCCTGAGTCACGGTAACTGTCCAGTTCTCAGCCTGTGGTGGACACAAGGTTAAACACCCTCTCTGAAGCATTCATGAAGATTTAACCTAGCGTATTAGTACACCTATTGCAGTAAGTTTGTTTTGCTTCACGTTTGTGGTGAGGACAGAGTGAATGCCTGGGCAGGTACTGCTCCAGGTAGGAACTCACTGATGTATAGTAATTCAATTGTGTGTCTTGCCTCCTAGAAGAAATTTTCTAAGTCTCTTCTCTTGATGCATAAGACCCTTTCTAACAGCATAAACAATTCTTCCAGCCTTTGAAAATATGTTTGAATTAATTATAATGACAAAAAAAGTGAAATTGAAGGAATGAGATTAATTTCAAGCATGTTTTCTATTTACAGGGAGGAAAAACACCTTTAAGCAAGAGGAAACAGGGTCAGAACCTGAAGTTTTGATAAGTTCTCTGTATTTGACAGTTGTTCTGTAAGGGACAGAAGTAGCAAGGGATTTTTTTGATGGCTTTGGAGCATCTGTTCTTAGACTCCTGTGCGCAGCTCTCTCGAGTTCTCCTTCAGTCATGCATCTCTCCCTTCTTCGGCAGAGAGCTCAGAGTGTCCTGCATGCAGATGAGCAAGGCAGTACAGGTGATGACTGCTGGATGTCTCCTCTCGAAAGGATAAGAAGTGGTTTATAACTGCCTTTCCATCTTTGAGACACCCTTTTGGATCTCTTCTCTTTGCCTGGGTTTTTGTTTGGATTGAACTTTTGCAAACTTAAGAATTTTGAGGCATGTTCTCATCTTAAGGCGTGGTCAAAATTTGCAGAAAAGCTTCATAGGAGAAGTGAAGTAACAGAGGGCTGGATAGCTGGACAGTGAAAATGTCTAATCTCTCTTTCTCAGGAAACCAGGTTAAAAAGAAAAAGCTGGCACTTTTTCTGGGAGCCTTGCATTGACTACTTGGATAGATCTCTGCATTCTTGGATTAGTCAGGATAAACCCCTAGATAATATACAGAGAGAGCAATGAGTTGTGAAGTGTGAAATTTTTCTGCAACAGGCCAATTAGTGTTTTGGTTCTGCATTAATTATAGAAGCTTACTTGAACTTCTTTCTATAAAACTGTACTTGCATATGTACACTACTTTTATTGCATATTGTGAAGGTCAAATTTAAAATCTGCTCTTAAATGGACATTGTGCTGCGTATTCTCCATTCTAGTGTTACACATATGTATTCATTGTACTGACTTGTTTCTTTGCCAGGGCCGTCCTCTGTCTTTCTGTGTATGAAATTATAATTTACCAGTTTTATACCAATATCCTGCCTACAGATAGCTAGGTTTAAAAATAGACTGACTCAGCTGTGTAAAGATGAGACCCAAAATCATCCATATAGGACAACTGAGATAGCTTTAAATGGTGGGACAGTGCCAGCATAGCCTTAACGATGAGTTGGAAGACTGTACTCGAGGGCCTTAAATCAAGCAGGGCAAATCAGTCTTAGCTTTATTAGACTTGCCAGTTATAGGCTTATGGTGTGGTTTTCCTCCTCTCACCACAGAGAGGTCTCTGTTCAAGCACTTTGTGGACCCTCTCACTATGTCTTAGTGTCTCACACACACAAATCTACTCCATATTATCATCTTTTTGTTTTCGTGCTACTTTAAGAGCTGCATAGGATGACTTGCCTAAGGTCATCCCAAGGAGTCTTGTTGGTGCTTGGAATTCAGTATAGGGTTATGAGTCACAATCCAGTGCCATCACCATGTGGCCTCTGCTGGTGTTACGATGGCTCATCTCTACATAGCTTTTGTTTGGTGGTGACAAGAGGCTTCGTAATGGTTTGGATGTATTAATTTCTGCTGTCTGTCTTTTCGTTCTGTAGGACTTCTGCATCTATGCTGAATCTTGAGTTCTTAATGAAGTTAAGAAGCACTGAGTGATTGGGATGCAGGATGGGAATCATTAGCATTCTTTTGTAACAAAAGCTTGAATGAAAATGTCGCTTTAAGCTCATTTCCACAGTATTGTTATGCAAAACAATGGAAGGAGCTTGTCCGCCTCTCATTTTGGGATGGGGAGCTGTTGTTCCCAGTTTGTATAGCAATAGGATAAATCCAGCCCCAGATGTCTAGATTAAAGTCTAACCTTTAATCCAATACATGATCACAAAAGTCTTGGGTTATAAAGATGTGTATTTTAAGAGTTTTGTTTCCCAGAAGCCTTTCTGTTGTTTTCCCTTTTTGTATTACAGATGCTCATTTGTGGGGAAATTTTATAAACATGGCATCTGCTGCCAGTGATTTGGGAAATTGTTGCCATTTGTCGATGGCTTCTTTTTGCAAATTGCTCAGATGAATTTCTCTGCACATCTAAATGTCTCTTTCAAGATGCTCTAGCTACTCCAGCAGGCTCTTGCTGTCAGCCTACCACATGTGAGGAAGCTGCCTGCTGTCTTCTGACCACTACCAATACCCGGTCAGGAATTCTAAGGTATCCTTCTCGAGAATCTTAGAAAATGATGTACACACTGTAGGAAGGAAATAGAAGGCCTGTGAACCTCACTGAATGGTAGGCTGACAGAGCAGGCTTCATTTTGCTTGGAGTCTTGCCCTAACCTCAGTATCTGTTGGAGATAAGCACCAAGACAGTGATCTAAAAGAAAAGCAGGATACTCGTTAAGCAGATCTGCTTTTACTTTAACACAAATCCAGTTGTTTTATTGTACCTATCCTTGAAGCTCTGGGAAAGGTCAGGGGAGAAACCTGTCTTCAGAGTTTTTTTAGAAGGGATGAGCTCGGATTGCTTGAATGCTGGGAGGGCGGCTTGGAAGTGTCAGTGTATATTTCCCTTGTCCTTAGATCATTCCCCGAGTAACCATCGTTAACCATATCAAGAGACTCAGTTATGGGGTTGGTGAGTTTTTTATTTAGGCAATATTTTTGTTCTTATGTTAAATTTGCCTTTTGTCTGAGATCACAAAATTTTTACAGTAAGGAAATAGATAAAATTTTGTTTAATTTCTTGGAAATATCTAACCGGGAATGAAATATTCCTTGCAGTTGTGCTGTTGAGTTGCAGGATATCCCCCTGTGTGTAGTACAGCATTAACACGCTGACGTGCCTGGCAAACAAAAGGAGAAAATTGGAACAGATTCTAAATACATGTGTATTTGCTGTTACAGCAGTTTTCTTTAATAAATGCCTTTGGCCAGACTGCAATGCCCTATAGCAGGGTTTAGCCAGCCATGGAGTGTCTTTCTGCATGCAGGCTCGTCTGGATTGGTGCCCAAAAGACCAGGAGCCTGGGAGCCATGGTGCACTGAAGGGCAACAGCTCCTTTCTGGGACCCAAACACAGCAGCACTTGAGAGCTGTGAGCAGCCTGGGCAGTCTCTGGCCTCCTAAAGGCAGCTGAACTGTGCGGGTTGACAAGAAACTGAGAACTCAAAGTATCTTTTAAATCCAGTAGCTTTGCTGCAGAGCTTTGCTGCGTAGTGGGCTGTGCGGCTGGACCTGTAAGTGTGTGGTTACTTTTCCATTTCACTTGTTTTATTCCTCTGTCATAACCAAAGGTTAATCGAGTGGTTGTATTTAGCATTTTGTTTTCTGGGTTGGCGTTTTGCAGGCTCTTGCTGGCGCCCAGGAGTTGTAATCCTTTCCCCACAATGGGGTCTTGCTCTACATCTGAGTCAGTCATTTGCTTCTTCTGGGCAGGGAGTAGATGCTGAAGAAGATAATTTCAGATACTGAAAGATAATTTCAGACTGTTTTCTGCCCTTACCCATTTCTCCTAATATTGCCCAAGGACAGTAGTGGTGGCATGTGGATGTGGATCAGCTCTGGTGTAGCCTTGGCTTTGCCTCCCATGGCAGCCAGTGGCTGGTGGGTCTCCTTGCAGCACCCTGTTGAGTTCAGCTTGGCAAGAGCTTTCCGCGTAAGCTGGCTTTCATTGTGCTGGAGTTTGTTCACCTCCCTGGCTGCTGGAGGCCAGATTTGGATGTCCTGAGCCGCCATGGGCTCTGAGAGACCATACTCTACTCCTTAGTACTCTTTCACTGAGGCAAAATCCATTTAAGTAGATTCGAGACTGATTTTTGTGAATTATCTAATGATGCCGTAAGGAGAGTTGAGGGCTTATGTGTTCCTCTTGTAATGACACAGCACCTGGATTTCATGCAATTGGGAGAGAGGCATTGACAGCCAGATTAAAAATAATTATACTTGCCAAATTCATTAACTCCTTGAAAAATGCCTTTGGCTGGAAGCTCTGCCCACATTTCTGTCAAACCCTCCTATTTCAGCAGAATTGAATGAGCTCAGGGAAGTATGAGGTGGCTTCAGATTTATTGTGGTTTTTGCACAAACTCTAGTGTGACCAATACTTAATATTTCCTAAAGCACTAATGGTCCTGTTACCTGTTTGGTAGGTGATGCTGGTTTATTCTTTCTAATAATGTTGGTTTAAAACCAAACCAAAAGAACACCTAACACTTCCATACCTGGAAGTGAAATAACGTTTATGTGAACTATTTTAAATGACTTGGCAATTTAAGAGGACCGCGGTGGTCTGGCAGTGTTATCCAGCAAAACTTTATAAGCATTGCAACAAGAGGTTTGCACAAAACTGTTCGTCATGGAGAGCAATGGGCCTTGGATTGCCAGAAATTAAATGTTTGCAAGCAGAGGCAGCCGGTTACTTTGATGTGTGCTTAGTCTGGTTTTCTGTCCCAGTGAGGTGTGGTGTTTGTTTTTTTCTTCTCAAAATTGGTTTAGAAAAGGTAGAGCCTGTTAGAAAAACAAACCTAGGACCTGCAAAATCAGAACCCTCTTGTGCTAGTGGTAGTGGGAAGGTACAAAGGAGCTGGATTGCTGCAAATGTCCTCTTCCCAAAAACTATTCTGAGAATACTGGTAGTATAGACTCTGGCTTGTGTGATTGAATGAGGGCAAAGGGCTGTAGCTGATGCCATAAGTATAAATAGAAATAAATATTATCCTTAGATTTGTTCTAAATATAAGCTATTTATTCTCTTGGAAATACTTTTTTTTTAGTTAGAGTGTTGGAGAAGTTACATGGTAGCCTTCACTCAAAAGTCAGAATTCAATAGTGGACTAATAACATTGTCTTACAAGGCAAATATTTTTTTACCAGCTATACTACCCTGAAGATAAAGACGTCTTAACATATAAGCACCATGAAGACAGGCAAAGAAAACTGTACTGCGCAATTTTTATCTAGCATGTAACTGAAGAGATACAATTTAGATATCCCTGGCATAATAAAGTAAACCCTAAAGCATCCCAGGATCATGTTATTATTGAGGAAAGAAAAGACGTGGCAGATATTCCAGAAGCTAAATTCTGTTTTTCATTGACGGGAAAAAAAAACAGAAAGTTGCGATGACAACACAAACCAGACCAATAAAACTCCTGTGTGTTAGCTAGGCATATAAAAGATCTAAAAAAAAAAAAAAAACCACCACCAAAAAACAACAAAGCCCTCAACCTACTCAACTACCTTTGCCTTTGAGCTTGAAGGAGTGACAAAATTGTTAAGGCAACACATAAATGTAACTCTCTTTTCTGAAGGAATGTTGATCACTAGGATAATAGTTGATGTTTGCCTTGCTACCCATGCGCTCCTCCATCCATCCCGGTCTACATCAGACAATGATGCCACGCTGTTTAGTTTCCGTTCATTTTGTGGGTTTAGGCCATTTACAATAATTAAAGGCCTGGACATCTTTTTATCACTGAGTTGTGTTTTCGGTATGATGTTTGTTCTGTGATGCTGCAAAAAGAATGAGTCCTGCTACAGTAGAAATAGCCCGAAAAATAAGTAGTTTTTGTAACAACAGGAATTGCATAGCTGTACATGTAGAATAGGTCAACTTACAATGAAGGAAATAAGAAACACCACTTTTTTCAGCTGATAGATCCTCAGTTGTCATACATTTTTAATACTTCAAATCCAAATATTTTGTGACTTAAAATATTCAAGTTCTCATTTTATTGTGGATGTGCACAATTATCTTTACTAAGTGCTATCATTGTCCACTGAAAAATTTGCCATTTTTATCCGTAGTATCATTTATTAGTTCTTTTTCCCCTTCTACACCCTGAGTACATTGTTCTGAAGGCATTTTATTTGAAGCAGAGCGCAATTTAGATTCCACTCTGTCAAATTAGTTTTGAGTCGGGACTTTCTATTAAGATTGTGGAGGAAATTCCCTGTAGTGAGACGTTAGGAGCAGTGTGTGACAAAGAACTAGAACCAGGCAGCCAGTCTGCTTGTTCAGCTGCTCCTAAAGCTGATGGAGGGAATTTCAGCTTTTGAGGAACCCAGTAAATGCGGTTATGATAGAGCTTTAACTGTGGGATTTTTTTTTTTTTAAATATGCATGTTTGCTCAAGCCCTGAAATTTGCTTTTTTGAAAGGTTTCAGGGAAACGTGGGCCTTGGGACAAACGTGCAGTGTTAAATGAGTGGGTGTCCATTAAGGAAAAAGAGCGCCTAAACTCCACTGATATCTTCATATTGACGTGGTTAATTCTTTTAACAATATAAACCAGATGATATTATTGTCCAGTTTGTCGATTAACAGTTTGGGTTTCTTTAAAACCGTTTTTACAGGAAATGCAAGAACCTTTTTCTAGTTGGATGCTAATTCCTTAATCAGCATATATCTAGCATTTCTTGGAATGCTTTGAGGGTTATATTTTAACAACCTCTGTCAATAACCGTACCAAATAAAACATGCATTCTAGATTTCTCTAGTTAAAGGTATTTGTCTTGGGAATTGACTTGAAGCTGATTTGATTTTAAAAATCCATGCCACACTCTTGTTTCAGCTCCAGTGTGTTAGCAATATGTCAGTAATGGCAAGTGATTATTTTTTTCTGGGCAGATAATTTCCACTTCACACAAGTGATACGATATTTTATAGTAGCTAATCTTTGTCTCATTCATTTTTAAATGCGTTTTCAAATGTTGTTCTGTGCTGATTTGGTGTAATTTTTAACTTGGCATTAGAACTGTTAATAATGACAGTTCTTTGTAGGAGAATTTTAATTTTTAATATTGCAGTTATTTTTAACGCGGAGACATGTAGCAGATCTCATCTTTTATCTATATATAGGCTCTTCTGGAGGGAGGATGCTTCTTAGCAAACTTTAATTTTTCATTATTGTAACAGAGTTAAAGGAAGCAACACCTGTAAAGCAGAGCCCACATGGTGTCTTTTTAGCAAGCAAAAGATTCAGTCTTGCAAGTCATGACTGATGTCAATTAAACTATGGGGCAGCCCAATGCCACAGTCCCACAGCTTTAAGCTCTGCTCACCCAGCTACTCACTGAGCCTGGGGCAGCCCTGCAAGGCTGTGAACTTCTCATGGCCATGGCTGTTGCCTGAAAGCTCAGTAAAATCCAATAACTGGGTCTTAGTCAAAGAGCCACAGCTCTTTTGACAAAGCAACAACATGAAAACCCCACTATGTATATAANGAAAAACAGTACTTTTGAGGCTTTAGTATTTGGTCCTGGGAGCTCAGCTCTAGATTTCTTCATACACAAACCATCATATCTGATGATTTTGCCTTGACCCTGCAGGTAAGTAGCTGCTTTATTATAGGGCCAAGTCTGGGTGCTGCTCTGTCCCAAGGAAAGATATGATAGAAACAATCAATAAGGGGGGAAAGTGGAAGAAAATAGTTGTTGCAAGCAGGAATTGTAGAGGAAGAAGCTGCTTATCTAGGAAGAGGGAGCACTCTGCAGCCCCTCTGTAAATTGAGGTCCAGCTGTCTGTCACCTGAGGACCCTCATGCACAGTGTTTTGGATAGACTGGTTCTTATCCTCAAAATAAATAGTTGTTTTTAAGGCATAGGGTACTGAATTTCTGAGAACTGTATCAGCTTGATCCAGAGGCTGACCCAGCCCACCGTCCTGTTGTCGTGGCTGGTAGCCAGTCCAACCTGGTGTTTTCCTTTGCCCTCTTTTGTTCTCCATACAAACCGTAATTTTTCCTGCTTCTCTTTCTCAGGTTCTTTGTGAGCACATCCTCCCGAACACCTTCCTGAAGTCACTGTACAATCTCAGCTTTTCTTTCAGAGGTTTTTCTTCCAAGGCAGCTCACATTTTTGTGCAGAACCCACTGCTTGGAGGCAGCAGTTCAATGCTGATCTCTTTGAGTTCCCCTCTCTATCTTTCCTCTTGCACATGTCCTTTGTGTCTGAACTATTGCTCTTGTAATGTATTTATGTCACAATCAAGGCTTTTGTTGTTTCTCTATTGTTTTTAAACAGTTGTGCATATTTACAGTGTTTTTACAAATGACGTAAGTACCTGTCAAGCAAATCATTTTACTGAGTAACAAACTCTACCCACTCATCTTCAGTACACTGAAAGCAGGAAAGATCATCTTGCTTTTAACAGCAAATGGGTGAAGTTTGGAAATGCATCAAGAGAATATTGCAGTTGTAGCAGTACTTGCCATCCTGAAAAGAAAATTGTGCTGTTCTCAGAAATACAGCTCACCCTTATTGTTCTTGTAACAGTCATGTGTACAACCTGTTTTAGCTTGAAGGATTTGTTGACTGATTTTTGATTTTCAGCTATTACAGTAACAAATTGGTGGTGATGTCACGAAGCAGTTTAAAGTGCCTCTTTCCAATCTGGTACCATCCCTATAATAAAACTGACATTAAACATGAATGTGTGTGATTTTCTGATGAGCAGAAAAAGATGTAACAGTATATTACTTTTTAATTCCTGATTAAGACTTTAAGAGGGTGTCTTGTTCTATTATCTATGCAAATTGGTGGCAATGATGGCAATAAATCAGAAGAGAAGGACGTAAAATAAACTGCAGCAATTGACTTGATGCACAATTGATTTCTTATGCTCATCAAATCCCTGGATGCTTTGTGGTTTTTCTTACTGTGACAGGATTACTTCCCTTGATCTATGATACTGAGTTGTCTGGATTTTTTTTTTTTTGCCTTAAATTGTGAGTGTGCTCAGGACTAAAACTGGAATGCTTTCAAAATGAAGGTTGCTATAATTAAGAGAGGATAAACTGGTCAAGACAGACAGGTGGGCCCATCGAGAGTTTTTTGAGAAGAACAAAATTGTGGGTTTTTTTGTGTGTGTTTTTTTTTGTTTGTATGTTGTGGTTTTGTGTGTGTGTGTGTGTGTGTGTACGTGTTTTTTTTTGTTTGGTTGCGGTTTATTTGTTTGTTTTAGTTCATTTTGCAAAAAGTGATGTTGCTCCTGACATTTCCCGCAATACTCTGTCTCCTTTCATTAGTTGGGCCACGATGTGCGTGCCTTGGACTGGGACAAAATATGGATGCAAATGAAATTAAGTGTTGAAAGGAGTGACATGAGAGTGGTGTTCCACCTTAGGTTTGATGACTGTTTTCTTAGTACACATGGTTTCCTTCTCCGAGATACTAGATCATTTTGCAGAATAACATGAAATGTTTTGGAGTGACAGTAGAACTTGATATTTGCTAATAAGTTAATGACATTGAAAAGAATATATTCAGTGTAGAGAAACATTTGTCTGCCATTAACATTACTGGGAACTGAATTAGGCTCATAATTCATTGTATGGATTGAATTCTTCATAATATATAAAGAGGAAAATAGAAGAGCTGTTAATATATTTCAAATGAGTTAATGCTGATAATACCCAGAACTAACTCCCCATGTCAGTACTGCTCATATTTTATCTTGAGAATAGACTTGGCTGTACTTTTGAGTTATATCAACCGATCCGCATTGGCTGTCAATATGTGAACTCTTAGCCCATAGCAAATACAAGTTAATGTGATTGAGCTTATTCCTTCTTCAGTCCTGTGCTAAGAGAAATCACGGTACCAGCAGCTTCTCCACCGTTACTGCAGTTCTGCTTGTGCATGGTAACTCAGTAAACCGTAAGACTGAGCCCTTGCCCACTGGATGCAAAACTAGTGCTCTGTCTCTAGGATTCCCTGTCTTCATTTTGTATTTCTGCCAAGCCCATGAGAGTTCTGCAGAGTTCGCCTGTGTGTGAGGCTGGGGTTAGGCTGGATAACTTACATCCACAGTGGGTTCCACTGAAGCCTTTACCCTTGGATCTCTCCTAATAATTTTCAGTTGTGTGTGTTTCTGATTTTTTCATGTAATGAATTAACTTTCTGGTCTATTGACATTTCCTTCAGTTCTGCAGAGTTCTCCATAGGATTAAAGATAAACTCATTTAAATAAGATTTGTGATGTTGGAGGCTAACTGTTCTGTTTTTAACTCCCTTCACTGTGATGGACTATATGTTGTGTGTTATGTTTTTCCTGTTTATCAAAGGCAAGGAAGATAATTTGTTTTACTGGGCTGATAAGAGAGCCCAGAATGGGTTTTAGCATATGTTGTACATGGGTGCAGTAAAGAACTATCCCTGCTCACAGGGGGAAAAGAACAAAGGGATTTTGGTGGACAAAAGAAGGGGGAATGGAGAAAAGGGAGGGAGCGGGACACCAAGAGAGACAGAGTTGGTGAGATAGCCTGGTTACACAGAGCAGTTGATGCGTATCTTGAATATTAATGATGGATTGAATTGCAGCAACACATTGAGGAGCCTCCATGAGTGAGTAACTTAGCTTTGTAGTATTTTTTTTTTATTTGACAAGCAATGGGAGAGCAGAAGCGTGCTCATGTGAGCAAGTCGAGGGGCTTCAGAGGAGAAAAAGAAATGAGGCATCTTGAAGAGTCTGTGTGTCCACACATGTGCATGAGCATATGCTGGCACACGTGCAAAAAGAGGTTAGACACCATGGCAATGTAAGGGGATTTACGTCTAGAGAAGATAACACCTTGCGCAAGCTGGGAGATTGTGTGCTTCAGTTTTCTGTGGCCTAGTGTGCCTTCTAGCCTGAGTAGGAAAGCTGTGTGGAGAAACTGTTAGGGTTGTGTGCCAAAGCGTTACAACCAGCAGTTGCGGCATGGTCTCCTAGCTCTTCCAGAGACTAAAAAATGTTACTGACTCAGAGAACACCACTGCTAACAGGACATGCAGAGAAGCCTTCCAGATCCACTTAGTTATGTCTGCTGATAGTAACATATACAATTATGCGCACTCAAATTCTTGGCAGCATTAAGGAAATATGTGAACAGTCTCATGGATGCGCTTTTTGCGCCTTGTTTCTGAAATATCACCCCCAAGACAGTAGCCTTGTGGGCATGAGCTCTGCCTTTGCGCAGTCCAGGTGACTGGCTTCCCAGTGGGGAAAAGGTGGTTTTAATCCTGAGTTGCTATTAACATTAAGTTTCCTGGTGCCTTCAATAAATGTAGGGGTATGTAATGGGGATATGAGGTTAAATGAAATGCTTTGCAAAGGAATCGTGTAGTGTTTTCAGTCTGAGGTGCCACAATGGAAGGAGCACAGGTTGCTTTTGAACAACCATGGCAATTAAAAAAAAATCAAGTAATGAAAGCTCAAATTGGCTATTTAATTTCATTTGAATTGTTTCTTTCAAGTGATTTTTGTATTGAAAGTTATTGGACTGTGAAAGAGACCAACTGCTTTACTTGACTTCTCGGAAGTAATTACACACCACATGCTGTGCTTCCATAAAACCCGATCAGGTTTATGAATGCAAGGTGGGAAACTACCAGGTGCAGTGTAGAAGTTTAATTGCTGAATATGAAGAAAGTCTGCAGTGAGCTGTTAAAATTTTACAAGCGATTGACTGACCTAAATTAACAAAATCTTAACAAACAGCGATTTCACGGATGAAGACAGATTTTTGTTTGAGTGTTCTTGATTTGGGAATCAATGGATGTGTGTTTTCGGTATGTGGTGGTGTTTGTTGTTATTGCGTTTTTTTTCTCTCTTTTTTTTTTTTTAAAGACTACAACATTTATTGTTGTAAGACAATGGAATTCCTGCTTTGAACATAAAACAACACAAATTGAGTCGTTTTGCTGAAGGATAACATTCCGTTGGTTCATGCACTTTGCTTGCTTTACTTGCACAAGTATCCCACTGACATGGGGAGAACTTTTGTCTGTGTGGGTGTTGGAGTCTGGGCCTTTCCACAGAGTTAGTCACAGCACAGAATATGAGAATTCCATTGGCTTGTTAACAGATTCAGAAGTTAGTTTAAGTAAAACTAGTTTTTTTTTCAGCTGAATTTGGAAAGAAGCTGTAGAACCTTAACTCGTTACCCTTGGAAACTACTAGACCTTGGGGTAACACTGAACCCTGAGGGTTATGTTTTGTTTTTCCTTGAGGTATCTTTGAATTCGAATGGAGGAAAGACAACAGGCTTGCGTTATGTAAAAAATAGTGAGTCCATCTCCTGTTCAAAATAGAAAGGTCTCATATTTTTACAGGTCTTCTCCTGCAAGGTGACTCCTGCTTTTGGTTTTCCTCTCCCATAGATGCTGCTGAAGCAGTGGGGTCACAGAAGTCTCTAGAAAGTGCCTTGAGGTAGCTGTGCTGCCACCCTCTCATTTCTTTTTTTGTACCTCAGGTATAGTAAAAACAAGCTCATGTCTTTTGTCTTCTTAGAAATGCAATATGACAATCAAGAAATTGGTTTGTTCTCATGAGAACTTTCTTACCAATGATGGGAATTTTAGGAAGTGCTGCGAAGACAACAGCAAAGCATAGAAATGTGCCCACTAAGCAGAATTCCTGGATCTTTTAATCTGCGAGTTTACTGCTCTACCCTGCCATTGCGTGTTAATACTTTCCATTTTGACTTTAAATGAAACTTTAGTATAGAGCTGAATACATAATTGCATTTATTTTTTGGCTCTGTGCTTGCTCTAAAATAGCACATAAAACCAAAATAGATATGCTCTGAATCTAAAAGAAAATTTGTCGGCATGTCTCACTGACAAGAATACATATTTTTAATTCAAACCAAAAATAAAAATAAAAAAAACTTTGAAGCATCTTTATCTTCTTGAAATGAATTAATTGCTAGAGAAGCGTGATTCATGAAACAAAAACATATCTGGGATGTAGCACTTTTTCCCCAGTAGTTCTTGGATGAGCTAATGAACCTTGGATTGTGGATTTGAACTCATTTCCCTTTTCAGCCTGAGGGAATTTAAACGCCTTTCTCCTGCTTCCCTGGAAGGTCTCTAACTGCTGACCTGTGGAATCAGTCTGGGCTCAGCTGGATATTTAAGGAAATAAAGCAGATTGAAAGCTGTCCTCCTCGCTTCCCTCGTGGTGCAGCATCGTCGTGGCACCTTCCTGGGCAATAAATGCTGCGAGTTGCAATCAGCTCAAGCGTAGGCAGGAGATTGCACTGCAAATGAATGCTCTAGCTGCCAGCGGATGGGAAGGGGATGCTGACACCACTGCTCTTTTATCAGCCAGGCTGAACCTCTCTTTTTTTTCTTTTTCTACTTAAAGCTACTGGACAGATTTAACCCAAATTATGGCTTGACCGAAGCACCTTTAGGCAAGCAATGTGTTAAGCAGACTTCTTTCTCCTACCTTTTCTCTGTAATGAAGTGTGTTCCGCCATTGGGAAGGTGCATCTTGCCCAGCATATTAAGCAGCAGCAAACCCATCTCAGAGGAGTCGATACCAAGTGAGTGAATGCATTAAGACATCCACTACATGGATTTCCTAGCTGGCCTTCTGGAGCATTCCTTCCTTTGGTTTCCCCTTCTGCATGATTTTGGTGCATCTGCAGCTTTTCAGAGACCAAGGTGTCCAATGTGAGGGGGTTTGTGAAGCACAAATAGTGCTCAAGGACTTTTGGAGGAAACTTGAGTAACAGTCATTTCACGCAAAATTATACTTTTAGATGCTACTCGGCACAGGCTGTGAACTACCATGTATTTTGATGAATGCCTTTCTATCAGTGGCACTGCTTGAGGGAGTACAAGCATTTGTCAGTGTAAGGAATATGATATTAAATCACATAAAGTTATTCTTTTTCTTTCCGTGCAAGAATTATGGACAATTCCATAAAGGACTATACAGTCATCTGCACATGTAGGTTTAAGCTTGACCCCTTTATAGGGAACCATGCTGCTTTTACCCAATATGCTTCAGATTGGTGGATTTTACTTTTTAATTTTTACAGTATATAAAAGCATACATATGTTCTCGCAAATCTATAACATGAAAGACATGTTAGCCTACAGATAGACCATCTGTCGAGCTGTGCCAAGAGACTCTTCTGAAGGTCTCATGAAAAGCTGGAGCCCCAGGAGAGACCCCCCAGCCGAGGGAGCTGAGAGAGCCCATTTCTCTTTCCCTTGTCAGAAGAATCTCTGATTTTTCAGTCTGTGCCTGGCACAGTCACGATATTTTGTCTTACAAGCATTTGAAAGTTAAACCCAGGGAAACCAGGGTTCACTGGGAAAAGTTTGGCAAGTTCATGTTGCCTGGGATTTAACAGGGGGAAGCTGAGGATGTTTGATGTGTAAAGGCTGAAAAAGTTGTGAATTGGAAGAGAAACTGATCATCTCGGGGTTATTTTCAGGAATGTTCAGGTGAAAATTCAGCCTGTTGCAGACATTTAGAAAAAAATCAAAACCGGACAGCAGAAACTTGTTTTATTGCAGACATTTAGAAACTTGTTTTATTGCAGACATTTAGAAAAAAATCAAAACCGGACAGCAGAAACTTGTTTTATTTTATTTGCATTGCATTGTTTTAAGACGAAAACCACATTATTTTAACTCTTATCTAGCAAATTTCCATGTAGCTAATTAATTCATTCATTAACAAAGCTTAATTTATATACAGTGATAATAGCTTGCAGGCTTTTTTCTCTTTCATTTTCACTGAAAGATAAAGATGGATGTTTTTTTATGTTGCCCTAGCTAAATCCTCTCTAATCAATACATCCTGCAAATCACCTGACTAATTTTATCTGGGAGTCGTTTGAGGAGGATAAACTACAAAGCCTGTGCTTTGAGATGAACCATCTAGTGGGTAATATTTCAAACAGGCAAATGGATTAGAGCTTTTCACAGTTTGCTGCTTGTTTATTTAAAATGCTACTTCCTAGTGCAGGTTTTTTTCCAAACCTTTTTTGCTCTTTCACCTTTACAAATCTGCCTGTATAATGTCACTAGATCACCTGTTAGATTTGGATGCATGTTTATTACTTTATATTTTAAGCTTGTAGGTCAGTATCTGCATCTCCCAAGCTCTGTGTGCCAGCAGAGCAGCAATGGATGGTGCTTTTGCTCTTTTAGACCTTGTAGCTTGTGGGAAAAATATTTCAATATTCTTAATCCTTGCGTGAATCCTGGCACTTTGTGTTTAGTGGTTGATACTGCCACTCTAAAGCATGTCAAATATTGCCTTGTTGAGGTTGCTTGAGAGTTTTCCCCCTCCTTTTCATTTTCCCTAAAGCACTGAAGTGGGGCAGGAATTTAGGTGACTGTTTCCTTGTGATTTCTGGAGATACTCAGAAGCTGTGAAACTCTCTGCAGCTAATCAAGGTGATCCCTTTTTACTAAACCTCTGAGCTACTTCTGCTTAAATATACAGCGGTGGCAACTGTGTGAAATCCAGCTTAAATGCTGATGCCCCCAAATTTCTCTTTGCTCTGTGTTGGCTGTTGGCCAAGCAGGCAGGAATTAACTCTGTGGCTGTTCTTTCATTAAGCGCGACAAAGAACTCAATTTATTGTTAAGCTGGTGTGGGAATTTCCTGAGGTTAGATGTAGGAAGTTGAGAGCAAAACCTACAAGCAATCTTGTATAACTAAAAAAGAATTCATTCAGACTCAGGAGCTGTTATTTTGGTGCATATTACTGCTTAGGAGAGCCCAGCTTTAGATTAAGGGAAGTGTATCTCGAAAAGTGTATCTTAGAAGTGAAGTGCACAGTGGATTTTTTTGTCTTTGTCAGCATTATCTTGCTCTCTGGAAATCTGAAAACTTGCAGAGAAATACTTATATATTCAGTGTACAAATAGTGCGGTGTATGAACTGAATTTTTATGTTGTGTGACAAGCCTTCGCGGGGTCTCGTGCTTCACTTCCACATCTATAGAGTGAAGGTATCTTCACTTGCTGAACATGGATAGAGGGCCATTCCTGGGCTGATTATTATGGCCTCGTGGCACATAGACTTTAGCTCCCTGTGTGCAGACACTACCTTTGTAATTTCTTTAAGAGTGTGAAGGCTCAGTTCAGATGGTACAAAAATCAAGAAATCCCGTTGTCTGTGGAGTAGTTTCCAAACTGAGCTGCATCTGTGATTGAAAATCCCCTCATGATCAGTGGAGAGGTAACTGCTCACTTGATCCTACGTTTCATCTTTAATGTCAGTACCTGAATTGCTAAGAGAAAGTCAATATAATAGTAATTTAGTGAAGTTAAGGAGGAGTTTATTTTTAAGACAGGAGAAACAGTTGAAATTGCCTTAAATGTTTTTGATCCAAGAAAAGAAAACCCTAGCTGGGGTCTGAGTAGTGAGGCAAAAGAAAGCCTGCAAGAGATTTTGTTTTGCTCAGTATGGCATGAGCTGATCTATATGGTTAGATTTGTGATGGCCAAACAGACTTGAATAGCACAGGTAATCAGTGACATAAAGAGGGATGTTGTCTTCATACTTGCATCTGTGATTGGATGCTGCTGGCGCTCTGTGTGCTTCTGCCCTTATCTGTTCTTTCTTAAATTGCCTGATTGTTATATTGTAGCTTATTTTGTAGCTTTCTGTAAGACTATGAAAATTTTAACTTGAAAGATTTGACTAAAATTTTCAGAGCGCTTCATTATCTTCATGCTGATATATGTCTTCAGTTTCTGACATCTAAACCTTTATCTGTATCACTTCCAGTGATTTTTTTCTGTAGCAGATAGTGAAACTGGACATTCATAACAAGAGATGAAACTCATAGACTTATGCCAATACAAATCAATAAACAATAAAACGTGAAAGCAAACAAAAAAAATAATAGTTACAAGCTGAACTGCATTGAGAGCTGATGGGCAGAGCTTTCCTGTGCTGGTCTGATGGAAGTTAAATTTGGCCTTTGCGTAAGTTGAAAGAGAAAATGTCTCAGAGTGGTCTTGTCTTTGGCTTTCATCATCACTAAATATAAATCTCCATCGGTGCTTGAACTGAAATGTAACGGTGTTAGCTTCTGAGGTACAAGAGGAGGGGAATGTTGTTGCTCTTTTTATCAGAATATCATACTGCCTTCAATTTCTATTAGACCATCTCCAATTTTGACTTATTGGGTAATTAGTGAACCATGTTTAGAAAGGGTTATGTGACCCTTAGCACGTTTCCAATTCTGCACAGAAGTGCATTGCACTATTTCCAGTGGGGCTGTTAGCAAACTCTTAATCAAATACATTTATGATTTGCAGGTACTAAACTGTGTGAATCTTTTTCTTTACCAGACAGCAGTCAGCACCCACACTGCATTGCAGTTTACAATAACTTAATTTCAAGCACAGCCACAAAATATCACTTGCTCTCAATTTGGTGAATTATTTGAAGGCTATGTCAATCTCACAAGGCAAATCGTGAGAAAGTTTAAAAGTTACAAATACTACGCGGAGTGGTGGTGTTACTGAATAGTTTACATTAAAGACTTGCTTGTCCATGACCTTCTGGAAATGTCAAGGTGTGGTAAAGTAGCAAACATTAGACTGTGCTTAATAAAAATACTTCTTAAGTTCCCTCCTTGAAGTCACACTCTTATAACATCAGCCATCATAGTGTCATTGAGCAGCATGTTGTGATGAGGTGTTTAATCTCTCCATGAAATTTGAATGCAAGCTTATTAATCTCGCTCTCTCAAAGTCCTTCTCTGCTTGCATCTGCAAAATATTTCCCTGCTCCGTACACCACCTGGCAGAGCACTGTGCTGCAGAGACCTCCTCTGATGGTGCCATGACATGCACATCCCAGCTGGCTCCAGGCCACCAGAGAGCAAAACCTCTGACCCCCATGTCCCCATTTCACCTTGTCACTGTTGGGAAATCTGCCTTATCACCAGCTGCCACCCAGCTGGCAGGTACAGTCCTACCTGCTTCTTCATGCCTGTGCGTGTGGCCAGGCTTCCTCGGCAATGGTTTTGTCCTGCCTGGGGGAGGTCTTGTCCTCCTCTTTGCAATTGGGACAGGTGTGGATCTTGCCGTGTTAATAAAATATGAAGGGCAAGAGTGGGAATGTGATAACAGCATCTATTGAGATAGAGGAAGGCTGTATTCACCCTACAGATCATCTTATCATATGACAAAAGCAAAAGATGGGATAGGGGTTTTCAAGCAGCTGTAAAATGCTCCCGACGTGGGTAGTGCTTGTAAAATAAATATTGACAAAATGCTGCTCTGTGCTTCTGCTGAATACTTGCAATCTGCAACAGTTTCCAGCTATGTGTTGTGTTGCAGTTTTAAATATCTTAATGGGCCAGAATGTGCTTTCAAAAGTGAAATCAAAATTATCCACAGAGGAAATGGAAGAGCAGAAATGATCAGATAACTCGGCTGTTTCAAAATGAATGTTGTTGTATGATCAATACTCATTTTGAGAACACAGTTTGCTTTAGCCTCACTGGAGTCTTTTACTGGTGAACGACAAATGTTTGAAAATGTCAAGCCATCCACATACCCAGTGGTAGTTCAGTAACCTGATCTGGGTTTTTTAGGATATAGTAAACAGCCTGTTCAGTGCCTGAAAGTCAGAAAGAGGTTGTTGCTGGATTCCCAAAGCATTGTGAATGCTTTAGTCATCACTGTCGAGATATTTTCCACGTTTTCAACTGGAATACAAGTTCTGAGAACTTAATGCAAACACGTGATCTTTTGTGTTAATTCTTAAATAGATAATTGTGGGGTAGGAGGACAAGAGATTTTTCATTGTTTTCTTTGTACTTGTCCTAACCTTAGCTGAAGTTGGCTATATTGGTGGAGTCTCCATGCTTGACAAGCACTAGCATTTTGTAAGGGCTGCTGCCTGGACTGGTTGGTGTTCTCCTGGTTTTGAAACAGGACAGAATAAAGATGAACTTGAAGATACTTGAGAGACACTGCTTGCTAGAGCCTGTTGTTCGGGCCATTCACAACTGAAAGGGTTTTTTTTCCCCTTTAAATGGAAGCTAACGTTATTTGAGAGCACATTTTTGGTTTGGTAAAGTAATTATCTCCATTCTCCTTCATCTTCCAATGAGACTTCTGAGCCCAAGGATGCTCCCCCCTCTGGAAGGTTGGGGCATTCTGCTTCCCAGGGATGTCTGTGGAGCAAGGACACTAGGTACCTTGCAGGGTTGGAGCCCCTGTCTGCAGTAGGATATGAAATGTTGCTGAAGTTATACACAGACAATTAGCTTAAGGGAAAAATCTATGATGTCCGCCAAGATAATGTACTTAGCTGGTTAACAGGGGGCCTGCTGGTCTGCAGATGCTGAGTCATTTACTAATTGCCTTGCTTGCATCATTGCATTAAATCCTACATCTGATCCCTAGTTCTCTGCTATGCCATAGAGCAAAAGGAAATCATGTGCTGCCTCCCATCTGTGGGTGCACGTCAACCTTTGCAGTCCAAGATCTGTGTGCAGAAACATCCCTGGGAGTCCAGGAGTATCGTGTCCTCCAGCTCAGCATCGTGCCTGTGGAGAAACCCACTGGGTGTCCACAGGATGGCCATGCTCTGGAAAATAAACAAGGTCATGCTGGGTCAGCCTTTGCTGGAAATGCATCTCATCCTCTCTGTATTGCCATCTTTAAAAAAAGAAACGTTAAATTAGTGATGAAAGAGATTTAGGGGGCCCGAGGGTGTATTTGCAGTACAATGGACAGCGAAGCAAAAGCTGCAAAAAATTAAATGTTTGCATCCTTTGAAGTCAGGCGAGGGTACTGTGATTCTGTTTTGATTCATGCCTGATGGCAAAAATAAAGCAGGTTGTCAGTGAAGAAAGCCTTTCTTTAAACCTATTTATTACAGCTAAAATATTCAACCCACTGGTTGGTGTATTGGTGCTGGCAACTGTTGCAAAATTAGTAATTACTCAGAGCTTCCAGAGACAAAGCAAAGGGCCTGGAGTGAACAGAATCCTCTCTCTGCCTCCAAAATGCACATGTGCCCATTCCTGGCTCTCCAAAGCTGTGTTGTCTGGGGGTGTGAAGATTTTGTTGCACACATTTTTGGACCCTGACTGCAGTGATAAATGCATTGAGCTACACTTCGAAGAATATTCTCAATAGGAAAAAGAAGTCTGTTTTAAAAATAACTGAGGTACGCAGGTAGATAAGCTGCTGAAGATGCTTATATGGCATCAAGTTCAGAGAAACTGGATTTATATGAATATCCCCTTCAAGGACTGTCTGAGATACAAATGCTCTTGCTGCACTGCTGAACGCTTTGTTTGTGAAACACTGGACATTTCACTGACTTTAATAGAAAGTTTAGTCTTCACAGATGCATTTTCAGCATTTTAAAGGAGCAAATTGCACACATCCTAAGCTTGCCGTTAGCTCCTGTGAAATGGCTTTCCTAAGAGGAGTGGCTGAGGACCTGAATGTGTAAACTGTGTGTAACCTGAATGTGTAAACTTTGTGTGACCTGATCTGCCTGGCCCTGCCTGAGTTGGGGTTTGTGCTAGATGATCTCCAGAGATCCCTTCTGACATCAATTATTCTGTTATCCTGTAAAATTACTTTGAGTATATTTACTGGCAGAAGCAGTGATTTTTAAAGGAGAATGAGTTGTATTTCATTTGCTTAAATTCATTTGTTCATTGTTTAAAATGTAGTTCCATACTTCATTATTTTATTTCTTAACGCAGTATCCATTTTGAGTGTTGCTAATAGCATGACAAGCTTCTTGCCTCCTTGAAAACTTCCTGGGAAATCTATTTCAAGTGACACAGACCACTGTCTGCATCATCTGATGGTTTTTGGGAGCGTGAGTGACTTTCGTCTTCCTAGCAGGAGTTTATCCCTGAACCCCATATCAGAAGTCAGACTGCACAGGCCAAAACCCCACTGTGCTCCATCTCCCTAAAATGTTGTTTCTGTAGCCTGGGGCGAAGGCATGTAGAGAAGCACCTAGAGCTGCTGCCTCACCCGCTGTTTTGGTGATGAATGATGCTCCCTCTGCTCTGGCTGCTTTCGTGATGCTAAACTTAGCATCTCACTGGTGCACATATACAGCTTGCTTCCCACCTTTTCTAGCTCACAGTCTCTGTGTCTTCTACAGAGATTTCGGAGTAAACATTCACAACCAGAGTGCGTGGATACGGTGCTGTGACAGCCAAGTGGTTAATTATAAATGAAAGAAAAACCCCTTTAAGCTGTGCCAGTCCATTCAAGTGATCCAGATTTGTCTGATAGCCTGTGTGATCATGCTTCAGTTAACTCTGTCACAGTGGATTTTCTGTGGTTTGCAATCTCCCCAATGTTCAACTCTTATTCATTGTTTTTGACACCAAATTTTGTTTTAAATGTTTGAAATGGTCAGAAATGGTGATAAGAAGGAAAAAAACCAAAAAACAAACACAAAACCCACATCTTTCTTCCTTTTCTTCCTTTTTCTTTTTTTCTCTAAATCTTTGAGAGAAAACCGTGTGTGGTATTGATGGAGAATTTATATGGAATATGAAGAGAGTGATATACTATAATTAGAGAGTGAAGCAGTGATATACTATATATATATACTATATATACTATAATTAGATACCAGTCTTATAATTGTTGGCAGACCAACAGATGTGAAGGGAATGGGTGCTATTTTTAGGCTCAGACTCTAGATGAGAAAAAACAAAATTCTAAAGCAGATTGTAATTGATATATAGACACATTGGAGAATTCACGGACTGACTGTCTAGAGGAAAATCTGTGGTAGTGGGTGCCCACATCCCCGTAGCTGGGGAGCAGCCACAGCTCTGAAATGCAGCCAGGACATTTATAGGACTGGTAGGGCACCAAGTGCTGGACCGAATGAGGTTCTGCTGTTTTTTCATCTGCCTAAGACCATCCCTAGCTTGCCTTCTTGACAACCACCCTCATGATCTGGTCTCTGCTATCTCCTCCTGTGCCGCCTGCCGCAGCAGGAGGGACGGAAGCTGCTGTTTGTGTTACAGCTCTGTAAATCACTCCGGCAGCGAGTGTTTTTATGCCTGTGATTTAACTCTAGAGGAAACTGCTGCTGAGGATGTGACAAAGTATGGGGAAACATGGACGGTTTATACTGAGGAGTGCAGGGTTTACATCCTCTTTAAGCTATTTGGTTCTTGACAGTGTGATGGCGGATGCTGGAGTATAAACACAGAGCTTTGAGCCCTTGGGCCACTGTGATGCAGGGGGGATGGATGCAGCCCTGATCTCAGCAGGGAGGGGAGAGCTGCCTGGCCCTGTGGCATCAAATGCAATGTGGGAGAGAGCTAAGCAGGAGCTTCAACACCTGGAGTGCAGGGTGCAGGTTTTTAACCTACCTCAGAGAAGTCCTTCCCTCACACGAGGAAGTCCATGGGCTCAGAACATGGACTGCAGCTGCGTGACCAGTTTCTGCACTCAGGTCTGCAAACCCTCCTCATCCTCAGTATTTCTCACTGTAGCCGGTGTTCCTCTTAAGCGAGCTTCCTAGTGAGGACCAGTTTGTAGGCAGGTTGTTTGCTGTTTTTTTTTTCCACCAGTTCTATGGCATCATGTAGACTTTGAAACTTCAATGGCTCTTCAAGAACTTTAAAATGTCACGTGTTTGCCTAAAAACCCTTTATCTGATTGTTGCTGCTCTCACGGGAACAGGACCATGACAGCATTCCAGAGGCTCTCATTATACTGTACAGCCGTTTTCTAATTCCTACTCAAGCTGTAATTGTGCCATTTCTTTTTCCTGAGAGCACTTTTGGCACCATTTACTGAAGGTGAACTTGCAAATAAGTAATGTCTTGAACAAAAGTTTGCCGTTTACTGTATAGCAAATGCTTGCTCAAAAGCATCTTAAAGCTTAACGTGTGGATGACATTGCACAACTAACAGCCTTAGCTCGCTGACCTTTAGCATCCCTCTAAAAATAGATTCTTTTCAACATTGGCTCTTTCAGCAGCAGGTGGGGTTGTGCAACGGGTCTTCATTACCTCTGGCACTTTCTCAGTGAAGCATGTGAAAACTAGACAGGTTTTCACTGTCTATTGTATAGTAATATCCTGCATTTCTCAGTGGAAAGGCTCCCTATTACCATATACTTTTAAATGTCTTTAAATAAAAGAAATATTGAACAGAAAGATCAATGCCTATACAGTTTAAAGATACACACTGTCTTTTGATGCCAGTTAATCTAAGTTTGAATTTATTGATTTGGTTCAGCCTAATATTAACAAGAGCAGTTCAGAACTAATATTTTATAATCATCAGGGTTTATGGAATGTAATGACAGGACTGAGAGCCCTCGTTTTGAATTAAGGTACGGATTAATTAGTTAATAGGCTGAAGTACAAGTTCAAGCTGATGGAACTTGAACCAGAGCTTCTTTTCTATTCTTTAAGTTGTATGTAACAGCTCTTAAAATAAACAGTAAATGTGTGTGACTTGTTTTTGAATTTAGGGGTAAAAATGTATCTAGTTCTTTTTATGGCAATCTTTGGGGGGAGGAAAAAATTCCAACAAAACAGCAGGAGTGCTGTTCTTGAAAAATGAAATAAACCTGGTTTTAATTGTTGTGTAAACAGTGTATCAACAATGATGAGATAATTTGAAAGTAGGAGCTGTGATTGATGTGTCAATGTAAGTGGAAATTGAATTCCAAACAAATGTAATTCCCTTTAATTCTTAATGAAAATGGCTTTCTCCTCTTGTGCCTCTTTCTTGTCAGATTTCAAGGCATGAACAACTTCAGGTCTGTTGGGAGTTGGACTAGATGGTCTTTAAAGGTTCCTTCCAACCCAAACCATTCTGTGGTTCTATGGCTATCCCCATGTTACATTTTAAACTTAATACGTATTTTATGATAATTTCAGGTATTAAAGGAAAGGTGTTTGCAATAAAGATGTGAGTCTCAGCACCATAATTCCTGTTGCTGAGCACATACCGTAGTTGTACTTAGTATTATACCAGTAAATGCATGAAGTGCAATAAATAAATAGCCCCAAATGGAAACAAAAATATATTTTTAGGAAAATATGCTTAAGTCTCACTGCAGGATTGGCTGTTTATCAGTCTTGTTGGAGAATTTTGGAAAGCACTGTTAAACTGGGATTTAGGGGCCATGGCTGTTGTTCACATTCTGTCTCAGCAGCTGGAGTTCCTGTACTTGCCATTTCCATATTTTATCTATTCAGATTCAATTAGAACTGCTTTGTTGCAGAGGTAAATATGAATAATTTTCTCTTTCTTAATGGTGCATACAGGAGTGTGCAGGCTTAGAGTGGGCTGTTTTAGAAGGAAGCATCCTACTAATTTTGATGCATGGAGCTTTTTTGGGTCTAACTGTCTGTATATTATGTAAAGTAAAATATAGTCGGGTTGCTAAATATCAGATAAATCCTATTGGACTGTGTTAAGCCACCTGGTCCAGCAGCCTGTCTTCTGCAGCACTCAGGCCATGCAGAATGGCGTGGTCCCTGGATATCATGGCTAGTGATTATCTGTTCAGGGATTTGGGTTTCTGTCTCAACTATGTGCCATGTAGCTTAATTTACTATTTTATTTCTTTATGTTCCGACATGGCGTTTCTCTTCAAGCTGTATTGAAAACATTTCTCTTCCTTTGAAGATCTGTCATTATCATTTAGGTTTTTGAGTTTTATTTGCACAGGAGAGATCCTTGAAAGTCACTGACAGTGCCATTTATATCACCAATTGAGAAATTACTGTACAGGTACACCCTGTGCTTTCTTCAGCAATGCAGGTCAGAGAGGAGAATTTTGTCGCTGTATCTTAATTATGTCCTTAATTATGGTAGTGTTTAATCTAATTTTCTCTATCCTTTTATTGTTGTATTTGACCTATTTCTGTTCCTGTTTGTGCACAGACTTATTGATTAGGTCGGACGAGTCTGCCTCACTGGAGGATCAGTCTAATTATTAGTCAAAGAGGAAATTCACGAGAAACTAATTATAACCTTTCTGCTAGTGATACTCTATGATACTTTCCTTGTTCTCTTTGCATTGTATGGATTTCAGAGCATGACACCCTCAAACAGCCTTCCAGTGAGAGCAGTTGAATCAACCTTTGGTTTTGAATGTGATACACTCATGCATTAAAATGAGATGAGGAAACATCAAGCAAAATCGAAGTGATAATTCAGAGTAAAAAATAAGTCCATGATGGTGCTGATGCAAAATTAACCCTTCTTATGGTGTTTGTTTCCAAGTTATTCTTTCAGTCCCATTTTAGAAGTATTTCAGCTTTGCGATTTGATACTTTTTTGGAGATAGTTGTTTCCTGTATAACAATAAATTTGTGGTAGGTCATAAATATGCCTAAAATAATCAAGTTGGAAATATGGATCCCAGGCAGCTGGTGTCCTTCCTGAATGACCAGCATCTAATGCGGTCTGCCTTTTATACTGTGCAAGTCAGTGAGGCAAGGAAGGAAGCAGATGTCGTTAGAATGACTGTGTAATAACAAATTAATGCAATCATATCATGCTGTGTTCACATTTCACTTTTTCCAGAATCAGGTCAATTTTGCATAAGAGTTTTTATTTTGCCAAAAACTTGTTGTGCATCTTCTAGCTTTTTGATTCTCCTTGGAAATAAACTTGCTAAAGAACTGAAACCAGATTAGACATGCAAATAGGGATGATACATTTATAAAGAACTTTTTAATCATACAAAAGAAAACTTCTCAGTGTCTTGGTTATTCTGAAATACTTTCCATTCAGAATGCTTTTTGTTTTATAGAAGTAGTTGGTGGTTTGACGTCTTTCAAATAAACAGATGCCCATGCTTAAGTATTTCCCTTGAGCTGAAATGGAGCCAAGAGCTCCACCGTATAGCAGTGACGTATATATCTTAGTCAAGCCTCTCCTATCCATCCCTCTGGAGTTTTAAGTTTTAATTGTATACATTTTCTGTCAAGTTGCAGTTCTCTTGTTTGTTGTGTCCTCCAGGTAATGTAATACAGAACAATCTGTGCACCGCATAAAATAGTTTGATGTGTTCATTACCCCCTCTTCCCCATGCAGTAGCTGCAGTCAGGCTGGATGATTTACCAGGTCTAAGCTCTTATGTTGTAGGTGCTTCAGGTTTATGATGAAAAACTATGCTTGTTGGATACTTTCTTCCCACTGTAAAGAGAGACTGTTAAGAGAGCATTTCAGAGCTTGTGTAAGTAGCAAGCGACAGTTACCTCCACATATCTGTGCTTGTGCATCGTCTTAACTAGGCTTTGTTAGTCAAGAAGCAGTGGAAGGATCCAGAACTTTCCTGACATATTGCTGGTTTCTTTAGCTGATCTCAGTTTACTGACACTCCCCTTCATGACTGAATGATTGGGTTTTTTACTTCCAAGTCTTAAAATAACCTCTGCTGTTGCTAGAAGAGGTTTAATAAATAGAAATAAATTAATATGTAGCATTTATTAGCATAAGATGTGGATGGTTTCTGGCTAGTAAAACTGCTTTGTCAGGGAGAATATAAAAATGGAGAAGAATCAATCAGCAGGAAAAAACAACATAGCATTGCTAGTGGGCAATGAAGAAGGTTTCTCATGTACATGCAGGGTTCAGTCCTGGGTACTCCTGGCTGTTTTGGGGGAGGTTGACAGCAGTTATGCCACTGAGCTATTACCTGCATCCATGGCAGTGGGGAGCATGCTCAGCCACAATTTTTCTACCAAAAATTACTTCCACTCCTGCTCTTCTTGACCCTGTGCTGGGGGATGCAACCTCAAGAGATGAAAAGTTTGCTGTGGTCTTTTTGGCCCACCCAGGTAAATGGGTTCTGAGCTGGCACTGCTGAGGAGAACAGCAGGGACTCCGGTGCTGGTGCTTGGTTTCCTTCTGTGGACATTTGGTGACTTGGTTTGAAATTAGTTTGAAATTTAGTCACATGATTTCCTCCTCAAATAGGCAAATTACGAGGAGGGCTCGGGCAGGACAGCACCATCTCCAAGGTTCACACAGATCAGTCTGCTGCTATTCTATGCTCACTCTCACTCTTAGGTTTATACATTGTCCTTCATGCAGAAATCCAAGGTAGCTTGAAAATTACTTCTGTATTACATGTAATTCCTAATAGTACCATTTTAAAAGTCTTTACTCAAACAAATAACATTTATGTCTGGATTTAGTGCTCCCAATTGTCTCATTGTTTAATTGGTAATATTTTTTTAAACCAAGGAGAAAATTGACGAGATGCTTTCAGTGTTGTGATTTTAGGTGGTGTGATTTAGGGATAGGCAAGGACCCACAGGTGCCTGGAAGCTCAGGGACAAGACTTACAGGTATGTGAGTTGGTTTGCAGAGTACGGTAACCCAGCTGGAGCCAACACAGGGAATATACAGCAGGAAGGAGAGCACAAATAAGTCTGCAGCCCTCTGTTCTCATTTACCTGCAAAGAGTGCAGCTGCACAACTAGAGAATTAGCAGCGGAGAGCAGCAGCGCGCACAGCGTTGCTCTGCTGCTGCATCGGTGCACACGCGCTTCTGAGCATGCACAGTTTGCTCTGGTATGTTTTTATGCTGCCACAAAGTGCAATCTGCATTACAGACAAGTAACTAAAGGGAAGCTGAGGAAAAACAATCTGTGTGTGAGTAGGTGTGCTTAAAACCTAGAAAACGTTTTCCGTTACATACTTGGCTGATTCTTTATTCCTTTTTTGCCAAAGTGTTGAGCACCTCCACGCAGCTACTCTTGCGTCATCCATTTGCTTTTTTCCAATATGCATACAATTGATTTTACTTTAGTAAATGTTTTATAAGAGAGATTCTCCTGCGTAGATGAGGGATATTCAGAATGAATATATTGTCTACCTACTCTATATTAGACTATAATTATTAGAAGGTAGAATGACATGTGAAAATTCCATACAAGGACAGCTGAAATATAGATAAATCTAGGTTAGATCTTACTCTCCTCTTCAGCAGGGGTGTAATTCAGTTATTTTCATAAATCAAGTGTCAGTGTATGTAGCTATTTAGGAATGTATTTCTAGAATGGAAGAGGGTGAGAATCATATGGTATATCCTAACTTTGCACCTCTGAAACACAAATCTGTTTTTTTATGGTAGCCTCAGTGTGAATGTTATGTTAAAGTTCCCATTTAGAAGACTAGATTTTATATATATATAATACATATATATATATGTGTGTGTGTGTTTTTGACAAGAACTTTAAAAATGTACATTAACTTATTCAATATTTGAATTAAGGATAAAGTGCTTTGCTTTATCGTTTTATCTTAACATCTTTCATCATTATGCATTCCATGGATGATCAAAACAAAGGAATGATTGCCATGGATGGGCAATCCTGCATAATAATGTAAGAAGATGTCACAGAAATGGAATATAGATAGACATGAGGAAGACAATGTTTTCTACTGAACTGACATGGAGTATTTACAGAACATCTCAGGGTCACAGAGTATTGTGAATAATGAAATGCATGTCTATGCACAGAAACAATTATCTGCATGGGAGAGCATAATGGGTAAAGGAAATATTCCCTTCACACAAATGCAGAGCGGACAGTGTTTTAGATTCAGATTGCCTTTTTTTTGTCTGTGTGTGTGTGTATTTTTTTGGTGTTCCTATATAAAGGTTTTCTATAACTGAGAGCAAGGGTGACATCCCAGGTCAGACAAACTTAAATTAAGCTACTCTTTGATTTTTCCGAAGAAATACTTTCTCAGTGTCTCGGTGGCACAGTAAGTAGTCTTGAACTCTTCAGTTTTTGAAGTGCAGCAAGGCAGGGAAAGAGGAGGAGATGTTTTAGATGAAAGGATTTTACATCTTTTCAGGAGTCTTTTTTCGAGAACATTTGTCATTGGTCTACTGATAGGCTGGTTTGACAGGGTTTGGGGTGGGAGAAGAAAGCAGAACTAAGGCCAAGCATGTTTCAGAACAATGGTGACCTCCTGATGGCTTCTCCCCAGCATCCTGCTCACGTTCTGGGGCAGTTCTGACTCTTAGAGATGCTGTGCCGAGTTTGCCTCTGGCAGGAGCTGCTTTGCTGGGTGACACGTGTGACTTCGTAACTTCATAGCAAGATGTCAGTGGTTGGTTAGATTAAAGAAGTACTGATTATTTCAATTGTCCTGCAGATCCTGCTTTTCTTTTGATTAGATGCTAATTGAACATGCCATAAAGCTGACAAGCTTGTGGAAACAGTGGGAGACATTTCACTGAACAAGCCTTTTAAGTTGAGGTCGATGCACCCAAAAGCTGTGGTGTACAGGGAGACATAAGTGGCTGTGCAGTGTGTTTCCAACAGGAGAGGAATGTGAAATAGCAGCTCTGGTGTCTACCATGTCTCCTGTCCAAAACCTGGCCCAGAAGAAGCATTTTTTCTCCAGGAGACCACTTAGGAGTATTATGCAGGCACAGATGACACTTTTGAATGCTTTATACATAGACATCTTAGCCTGTCACTTTTATTAATATGGTATAAGCGAGAGTATAGTTGTGTGCTGTTCATGTGGATGTGTTACCGTGAGGTACAATTTCCAACTCCTGAATCTCCAGCTGGATACATGTGTATGGTGAAGAGCAAAGGAGAGAGAGCACAGTGCTGCTGCTTACTTCTTCCAGTGAGGAAAAGTGGGAATTTTTGCAGTAATTGTCTGTAACTGCCTGAAAGTTGATGCTGAGTAGTATGTCTGGGTATGTCTGATGCATTTCCATCAGTCTGCTTCTGTCTGAGCAATTTGGAAGTAAGTGAAGTGAAGAAATTGCAAGCTACAATACATTGACATAAAAATATATCATCCAACGAACAGCTTCATTTCCTAAATTAACTTTTAAATGGTAAGACACAACTATATGTATGGAGCTCAACAGTGCAGCTCCTGTTGATGGTAGAATTCAGCGAGCCGATGCCCGGTTATAGATCTTGCGGAAAATATGTTTGCAAAGGAATCACAGAGGCATGAAAAACTATGCTGGGTTGGCTGAGGAAGAGGAAGGGAAGAAAGCTGAATACATTTCTTGCAGAGCTTTAGTGGGAGGGGTTCCTGTAGCGTTGCAAGCTGGTGGTGGAGTTTCCAGCACTCCTGTAGGAGGGAATCATGACAAATATTTTCTATTGGGAAAGTGGAAGTAGTGACATATGTCGTGTGTGTACTTTTTGTCTGGGATGTGCATGACTGTAAAGAAACAGATGGCTCCTTTAATTCTAATCATGGGCATGTGGCTCCTCCGTTTATGAGGCTTTTACTCCCGTACAGATAATTTTTCATAAATTCTTTTTAAGAGGGAAGTGAATTTGCCTTACATCAAGTAATTAAAAATTACCAGGAACAATAAAGACTATTAGGAAGCCTGTGTCCAGTGAACTACAAATACGTTGCCCGTAGCAGACTTAAAACAAAAAAACAACAAACAAAGAAACAAAAACCCAACAAAAAACCTGCAAACAAAATGCAAACGCTAATTCCCAGGAGGATGTTTTTATCCTTGTATTCATACAGGGAGCTAATGCAGCCCGAGCACTTCTCCATCACACCCTGCTGAGGTTCCTCTCCCATCTGCACATCCTGAACTCGTGCTCACCACTGCGGGGTGCAGTCCTGCACCCCCTAACACATGCCGGTGCCCATACATTTGCAGGGCATGAGAATTGGATGTGGTGACTTAAAGCTATTCGTGTTTCCTGGGGTTTCCCCCTTCAAAATTTTCTAGCTGCTGCTTGAATGTATTCCTGAGAGCATTTATTTTTGTTAAAGCGAGATGGACATGTGATCTGGATTGCAAGTTGATCTTGGATCATTTTTTTGTCCTGTGAAGTGAGTCAGCCTGGGAGTGATGAAATGGAGAGAAGATGGAAGTCCGTAGGCCAAGGTAGGAGATATGGTACATTTTCTTCTCCTTTTTCTATGCTGGGGAGTAGAAACCCCTGAGACCAGGGTGATTGGGCTGTCCTGCCCGACTCTTTGCTTTGTCCTCCATGGTCCTGTTTTCCTTTGGCTTGTGTCTGCAGGGCTCTGCCTGCATCTTTTCCTAATGTCCCAATTATTTCCTTAGTGCCTAACTGCCACAGCGATGTGATGTGCTGGCACCAGTTCTTGCCGGGGGGTCACCTCAACCCTCTTCTTTGCACCCCATAATGGTGTCCTGTAAGTCCTTTAGCAGATCTGTTGCTTTGATACAGTAATCTGATACAGAGACCATTAAAAACCTGGTAATTACAGGCCTTTATTTCACTTTCTAAGCATACCATGAATAGGTTTATTCTTTTGCTTTTAGTGCTTCTCTGTTCAAGAGAAGCTTTGGTTCAAACAAAATATGTTTCCTTACTGTTCTAATGAATGTAACACTGTAATCAACCTCTTACGAGTCTAATGGCACTTGATCTGTAACATATGATTCAGAGCAATGCTAATTTCTTCAGTCTCACAGATTGGAGAACATTCCTACAGCTAGAAAGATAATGCCGTGTTGTTTTAAGGGCCCTTTGGACAAAAGGAACATATATTCACTTTAAGATGACAATATTTAAATAGATCCTAGCTTGTAATGCGCAGACTTGTTGGCCTGCTAGTGATATTGAGGGTGTGGCATTGCGTGTGGTCTGCTGGTGTTTTGAATGCTCTGTTGCTTTTTTCCAAGAGACTCCTTCACCCTCGGGGATAGCGTAGGTGGGGAAAAATCCTCTTAGAGTCAGGAATTGAATGCTTTTCTGTACAGTAGTTTTTGGAGACTGATTGGCTTGTTTCTAATGTATTTTTATAAAAACTTCCTATCTGCTATCAGCTCTTCACCATCATGAATTTTAGCCTTATACTTAATTATGCTCATACTTTCTAAACACTTTCTAAAGCAAGTGATGATGGTATTGAAATTAAGAGTTAAAAATGGAGAGAGGAATGTGGAAAGAGGTAGATTGTCCCTTTGATTTTTTCTGTTTAACAAGTGAACTTCTTCCACATTTGAGTTTTGAAGGTAAAGTTCACTGACAAATGCCATGGAGGAGAGGGAAGGAACATCCAATGGGAAGCTGCAGTGTTTGGGAGCTGCTATTCCAGGTTTATTCTGCTTCCTTGAAGATGAAACAGGACAGATGCATGAGACAAAAAATAGCAGTGATGGCAAATGCACGTTCTGTCCATCAGGCTGACTCCTGCGGTAGGGCTCCTGGAAAACTAAGGGCACAGCAAAGGGGTTGTATCCATCACCTCCATGCATGGTAAAATGGGGCTCCTCGGACATAGCTAGAGGTAACTTATTGGTCAAATTTAAATCATGGAGTACTAAAATACTCCTGACTCTTATTGTGCTTGCTCATTTCTAAATTACTCCAGAGATTTGGGGGAGTTTCTACATTTGTTCCACTGAAATAAGGCCAAACGTTGACTAAGATAATGTACAATATTGTATCTTCACTGTCCTTATCCTGATTTATTTCGTTCCATGTTTTAATGCCCAGCAGCTCTGTGTATACAGAAAGAAAACAGAAAAACTTAACTAACCTAAATTATATATATTTCCGTGGCCAGAGATAAAGTTGAAGGAAAATTGAACCAAGTCACGACTTTAATTGGCAGGAAGAGGAAAATCTTTAGAAATGAAAACTAAAACTTAGCAGCACCAAGGTCACAGGTTGGTTCTTATTTCAACTGTGGCACACTCATAATTTGTCTTTTCTATATTTTCTTTCCTGTACTCTTAAGCCATCTTTTCCATCAAATACAGGAGGGAGTTTATCAGGTGTATTTGTAAACTTATGTCCTGCATGGCTATCTTCACAGTGCTGTGTGTATTGTGGTAGAACTGCCCTTCTTATCTAGTGAAATAACCTTTTTCTGGATAAAAAGAGAGACTCAAAATGTTACAATATTCTTGTATTTGAATGGATTTTAAGGCCTGAGAAAATCAAGGTTTTCTATTTTGCTATTCCAAAGTTTTCATGAGACAGAAGAGGCATTTGGCACAGCAGGTCTTCTCTGATGGTGTCTGAAAACAAGGCTGCAGTCGGAGGAATATAGATTGTAGCTGCTCTAATGAGTGCAGCTTACATCAAATTGCTTTAATGAGTCAGTGCAGTTGTGTTAGCCTTATTATATTTCTGAATTAATGGCTTGGAAGGAAGTTTGTTAGGCTGCTTTACTTGAAACCAAATCAAACAACAGCCTGCCATATTGTACAGCGACATGAAAAAGCAGAGTATGAATTTAAATTTGCCCCAGGCTGCGTGTGATCCTTTCTATTAATAAAACCACGTAGCAACAGATAGGTGTTAAAATAACAATTCCCAGCCATTAGGGTGCCGGTTCTGAAAGTATAACTGCGGGTGGCCCTTTCAGATCAACAGCGGCTCTCTTTTAATTTTAATGGCAGTGAGCTAAAGCTCCTGAACGGTCGTGTCTCTGCCCGTGGTCATGTCAGGCAGCTCATCCCTCCTCTGTGTGTCAGGAGCCTTGCCAAGGACCGCCAGCCTGAAACCAGTCTGCCCTCGAGGCAAAAAACACCCATGTTTTTATTGGGAATGTGACAAATTACCAAAGGAGAAGCTTTAACGTGGTTGGGCTTTATCGTGGTGTGGTGTGGTGCGAGGTTGGGGTAGCAGCCTTCCATCACAACAGCCTTATTTTCAGTTGATCAAGAGTCAGCTAGCACAGGGTTCATCTTTTGTCCTGTCAAGGCAAAACCTGTGACCATTCAATGTTGGAAGCTCTTAATTTTGTAGTTATTTTTAACTTTAGTGTGGGTTGTTTGGGGTTTTTTTTTAGTTTTGTTTAGTTGTGGTGTGAAGAGCCAATATACAGAACTGTTCTTTTTGTATTCTTTGATTTCTGGCTTACCCAAGATAGTTTCCTCTTGATTATATGTAATAGCATAAAGTTTTCACTGGCTGTTATTAAAAATACTGTGTGATATTAGAAATAGAATATAATAAATTGCAATGGGGAAATAGGTGAAAAGATGAAAAATGACAAAATGCAGTAGTAGCTCTGAGAATGCAGTGGAAACTGAACATATAGTGAAGGTTAGCTGGAGAGTGCCTGGTGAAGCTGAATAGAGAATCTGAGGAGGACAGTGAGCAAAATGTGCTTTTGTTAATCATTCTGACCCTGAGGCATTAGAATTGTTTAGCAACCCAGGGTTAGTGGGAAAACCAAGCCATTATCTGACTATACATTGTGATTTAAGGGAATCACTGATTGAAGTTGACTGGAGTGTTTAAAAGCATCAATTAAAAAACAAACAAACAAACAAACAAACAAACAAAAAACCTGAAGAAACAACAAAAAAGAAACTTTTCCACCATTAACAGATTCTTTGATACTCCAGAATTAGATGTGATTTTGGAGTGTATGTGGGGTCCCTAATTTGAGATTAGATAAGAATCACAGAATGTAAGGGATTGGAAGGGACCTCGAAAGATCATCTAGTCCAATCCCAAGACTCAAAACTGCAAAGGTTTATAGAAAATCCTCACGTAATGTGTAAAAAAAGAAAAAAAAAAAAGGAGGGGAAGGAGGCAATTAATTTACCACTGAGCAGAGTCTCCTTGAATCGGTCTACAAATTTTAGTGAAGGAACCAAGGCAGTGCTGCAGCAGATGAGCTTGCAGCTCCCACCTCCAAGCGAAACAGAAATCCAAACTGGATTTGCAAAATACGAACAGAGACACTTCATACCAAGTCACAGCGTCACCTACGCAAAACCTTTGCTCTCTTTTCCTCTGCCTCTTGTCGTGCTCCAGGACACCCCAGGTTTTCCACTAAGCAAATGCTTTGTGGCTGGTGTCTGTTTTCTTGGAAAGACTTCAGTTAGGAAAAAAAAAAAAAAAAAAAAGTATAATTGGAAAACAGGAGGAATCTTGGGCTGGAAACTTTGCTTTCCTGTAGAAAAAGTTTGCTTTGAATGTTTGCATTCATCTTCTGTCAAGTGCTTTCTCTCACTTATGTCCTTTCTGACAAGTCCTGCGTCAGATGCAGAGAGTGAGAGGAGAAAAAGCAAACAAGAAAATACAGAGATGTCAAGAGTGCCAAGGACAGCCGTAGACGTTTGTAAGTTTTAATTCTACTCAGATGTGAGAGAACTGAAAACTGTATAAGGAAGGAGCAAGGGGGATACAAGACTTGCTCTGCCTCGCTTGCTGCCCAGGCGGCTCTGCCAGGGCAGTGGGGCTGGAGGTGGGAGAAGACGGTGATGATGTGACAGTGTTCTCCTCAGGGGTGGATGAGCGAGCAACACGCTTGGCCATGAAGCAGCTGAGAAGATGAGTGCTGGAAGGTCAACTTTTGAGCCAGAGTAATGGCAGAGGTAGCTGGGCTTGGTTGTTTGTCTGAAGCAGGCTAGAGAGCCACCAAAATCCTGAAGGTAACTTGTGTTGCTTGTTCCTTCTGTGTCTAATGAACGGGGTATTCAAAACATGACCAAACTCTCATTTCTTATGAATTACTAATCACCTACTGAACAATAACTTTCTGACAGTAACAACTGAGATTCACACTAGAATCTGCATCAATTCCCAGAGCTGTCACTTCTTGCTTTTAATAATTTATTTGCTTCTGTAATTGCTTTGCAGGGTTTTCATGGCGTCCAGGGAGTGAGTCTCCAGCACAGATCATAACATCTGAGCTATACCGTGGATTGTGTTGCATCCTGAGACTTGCTGATAGTTACTAAAACTTGCCATTCACATGAGTGGTAAAAATATGCAAAATAAACAGTAGGCAAATATATTTGGGAAACAGATTACCAGCCTGTTCTTGGCTGTGCAATGGGCAAGCCAGTTGTGGCTTATTAATATTTTCATGATCTTGGTTTCAATTGTGAAATTCTTGGCAGATGATGAGTAGATCTGAGCACAGCGAGTAAGAAAAATCCCCACTAACTATTGGGTTGAGCCTCAAGTAGTTGGGTCAAAGGATCAGTATTTAAACTGTGCACTGTGGTGCACACCAGATCCACACTGCTCTGATAATTTAGGCTTGATCCCAGCTCCCTACCAGACTGTGTGTGTTGGTTTCATCACCTTGCAATGAGGAGGGTGAATGCTGCAGGAGCCCATGCGAACCATCAGGGAGTCCCAAGGTTTTGGCATAGCCATCCAATCCCTTCCCACAGCACCAGACAGAGGGAATGTAATGGGATGGGGGGAAGGACAGGCTGTGGTAAGTTCGAAATGCAAAACTGATCGTGAATCATCTTTTGGGACTGTTTCTGTCCAGTAAGTGCATGCAGAGCTCTCCAAACTCTTCTAAGAGTAATACTGCTCAGACATTTCAAATCAATGTACCACCATGTCCCCTCTAATCTTTCGTCATTTTTCAATAGATGCCTTATAGGTACATTTACACAAATCTCTGCTCTCTGACTTGCAGCAAACCTCTGCAGTTCATTGTGCTTATGCAATACATATTTGTTCTGCCTGTCTTGCTCAGAAAAAAAAAAAAAAAGTCTTTGCAGCCCAAAAATCTCATATGATTTGGAAGGTTGCTTTTCTTCCATTCCCTTCAGCTCAGACAAATGCGTTTTGGGTTTTGTTGTTTGGTTGGTTGGTTTTTATTGAGAGGGTTGCTGGGAAGAAGAGCAATTTTCAGAAGGAAAGGGGAGAGACGAAGTGTAGGCAGAACTCCTCTCATGCTGCCCTTCTCTTGACATCTCCTGGCAGTGTGTGGGGAGGATGAAGGTGGTGCCTCCTTTGAGGGAAAGCAATTCGCTCAGGAGTTGCATCCTGTGTAACCTGAAAGCAGTTGAGAACCAGACCAAGAAAATTTCCTAACAAATCCACCCCTATAGACGTCATCTGTGAAATGTGGCTGTTTCAGGAGTGGGAGGATGTTTTAAAATGGCACTTAATGTAAATTAGGTGATATGTTGTGGTTAGAATAACCAGCGATGCGTGTTGAAATGTTTTGAAAGGAAAAAAGTTCAAGTAACTTCATCAAAACTGGTTTCATTGAGACTTGTCTGGAGGATGGATATAGGATTACTGAGGTCTGGTTTCATTTTTGTTATTTTCCTATTTTAATAGCAAGAAAATTGTTCCATCTTTGCATGGCCAAATATTTTCACTGTGATAATGAGGGAAGAAATGGAGAGGAAAAGCCACATTGCAGTTCAGGGAGAGGTCCATGTATAGCACAAGGGGTTGTTTCCATGGGACTGTAGCATCTCAGTAGGACTTCCTGGGGACCCTGTTGTCGTGTAATATCGACAAACCTCAGCAGCCCCACAGCCACATGCATATGCTATGTATAAACCAGAAAGTTTGTCTTTGTGGTTTTTCTGCCCTTGATGTCTGATCATTTTGCCTTTTCTTTCTCTGATTTACTTTACTGTATTATTTTTCAGCTTTTCTTGAAGAGTGTTTCCCACTTGTCATTCAAGATAATCCTAAGTAGAGCTTTCTACTATGTGCTGATCCGTACTGAATGCTTTTGAATTGATTTTATTGAATATATTGCAAATGAGAAGCTATTCCACCACAAAAGTTTATACATGGAGCGTCTCTCTTTTTGGAGTCCTTTTGTAAATTTAAAAAGGTCTGGAGATGTTCTACAATTTCAACTGCTGAAAATACACAGCAAAATATAAAATCCAATAGGATATGTATACCAAAATATTTTTTACGCTCTCCTTACTCTGGTCACTCCATGACTCTTTCTCTGACATTACTTATATGGCAAAGACACATTTGAAATCTTTTATAATACAACTTGTCAAACGTTAACTGCTTCACATGTACATGTGTGTTTGCTTGTAGAGTTGGTGGTTGTTGCTGGCTAGAAATCTCAAGATTCAAATAATAAGCTCTTCTAAGTAAAAAGCAAACACATAAAAGTACTTTTTATTCACAAGATATTATTCAGGTGCCTACACTACTACTGCATGTTAGAACCAAGATTAATCCACCTCGTCTGTGTTGTCTTCAAAGACGAATGAAAGATCTGACCATATTCTTAGTCCTGATGTTTTTTTTATTCAGTAGCTATAGTGTTAGGAGATACCTATCTAGCTAGCTATGAAAAAATTTAAGTATGTTTATGGATATGACTATGTGCATGTACGTTTTGCAGGAAAAGTCTGTGTGTTTTAGTACTCAGCTGTATTGGTGCTTCAGTGTTGCACAGCAAAGGCCCCCCCATTGATTGCATGCTGTGCATAATTCACACTTAAAGTGAGTGTATTCACTGGCCTGAGCCAAATGGACAAGGTAGAAGACAAAAGAACAGAGTTTAAGAAATTATAGCGCAGAGAAGGACGAGAAGCCCTGAAGGCCTCTCCTAGATTGCTCTGCTGTCATTCTTTGCTGAATGATGAAGAGGGTGTGAAAAATGGTTGGCACATTTTTCAAACATATTTCACGTCTTCATCTTCACAACTGTAGAGCTTTGGACTTAAAAACCCTTGGACTGAAGGAGGAAGACTGGCATAGCAATTGAATGTGTGCTTCCAGAGGTAGATTTTGGACCTTTTCCTTTAGCTATAATGAGCTAAAAAAGTTGTCATTAAATGGGTGAGTATAGACCACTGGTACTGTGCAGAGCTAAAATATTGCACTGAAAACTGGAGAAGATTACAGTATATTTCTAGTAATCTCTGTGGTAGACAGCACAGCAGTCTGCTCCTCCTGTGGAAGCTGCTAGTTAAGTGTCAGAACAGGTGAATGTTGTGAGGGTCTGTTATGTGTTAGCATCCATAGTACAGGACAAAAACGTTGGTCCCAAAATACAGCAGGAGTAGAGAGGCAGGCTCCTTCAGGGGAAACAGTTGTGACTATGGTGGGGAAGGACTGGTGAGGAGCCTAGAGTTTTGTGTTATTTAGGCAGCTCTGGCAAAAAGAAAATGGTTTTCAGCATCATCTTGTTCTTCTCCAAAACCTGCTGCTGTCATTTCTCCTCTGCTGTCACCTTGGTCCTTCTGGGCTTCTGCAGGGATGTGACCAGCAGTGTTGGGCAAAGGGAGTGAGAAAGGTGCAGCCAGGCAGGGACTGTTACCTTGGCCTCAGTCAATTCGGATGGAATTTCGTCTGCTGTGGTAGCATTTACTCAATAAATATAAGCTTGTAGTAGAGTAAATAGAATATAGTTGGTCAAATAATAGCTGGCTGCTGTCTGGGGCACGGTTTATCTGCTAGCTTCAGTTGCCTGATGTGTTTTAAAAGGACTGTTGTCTGTTAGTTGGTTACTAACTTTGAATAACTGTATTGGACCGGAGCTCGTATTTGTCAAAGAGTATGTGTCTCTCTTGCTGAAACCCTTGCAGTATCACCTTATACATCTTTTATTTATTGCCATTTCTTGCATTTGATATTTTTGCTGTGAAGGGAATGGAAGTGTTGGATTCAATGAATGTTTTGTAGTTTTGGCAGGATCGTTTTCTGTGACATTTTTTTCATTTGTTCTGAGTCAGGGCCCATTTCTGAGTTTCTTAGGAAATAATTTAGGAATCAAAATGCATTTTCTTAGTCTCATTAACTCAAAACTTTGTGAAGAGTAATACTTGTACTGCTATTAGGACAACCTGAGGGAGCTTCTTCATGATATAGTGAAAGTCATTACGAAACAGTAGCTTAAAAATCAATTCAAGGGAAACATCCTTCCTTGGAAAAAAAAAATCCCCTGGTGAACATTAGTTAAAATATTTATACTAGCAGTCATCTGCATCGAGCAATCGCTTATGGCTTAATGTTATTTGTGAATTCAAAATGCCTCCTTGTTCTTGTGTATTCACTGAAGGTGGCACATCTGTTGGAAATGTGAGCATTTACATCAGCATCTGGCAAGAAAGTCAGTTGTGAGAGTGAGGAGGAATCTGCTTTCAGAGAGGTTCATTTGGTTGCATTTGCAGCGTCAAATGCCCCATCTTGAAAGAGAAGGACCACCTTGATCTGACTAATTTTATCTGTGACTGTGGAACGTTTGATCTATAATTTAAAAAGCAGGACGTAATCAGCATGGATATGGGGAAAAGCAGGAGGTTAGTGCTGATCCGGTGGGCAGTGACATGTGCCATGGAGGCATTTGTTCAGATCTGAGGATTCAGTCCACCTGGAGATGCTTGTCCAGACTCTGTCCCCTTGTAAATCCTTTATGTTCTGGGCCTCCTGCCTCTGCTGCCTTGGGGCAAGGTGGCTCCAGTCAGCTGTGACATCTTGCTGCTTCTTGATGGGGATGCAGAAGAAGATAGGGCTGCTCTGTGCTTTGGCCGCTCCTGATGGAGAGAGATCCTGGAGGGAAGGGGGATTGTCCAGCAAAAGTAATTTCAGAGCAGCAAATTGTTTCAGGGAAAGCACGCTGGCAGCTTGACCAGAAGTCCTTGTTGCTGCCATAATTAAATAAATAAGCAAGCAATTAAATAGAAACTGTGGCAGCCTCAGAAGCGAAATGGTCCCCTGCCTCCCTCCTTCCTCCCCCTCTCTGTCGCTGGCGGCAGAGCAGCACTGCAAGCTGGCTGCGTTTCACATGAGATGTGGCTAAATTTCGCAAGAAAAAAATATCCAGAGGGGCAAGATGCGCTGCTCTCATTTCTGACATCTTAAGCTTGTCACAGACGCCGAGCCTGTTTCGCCCAACGTGATTATCTCTCCCTCTGTCAAGGAGGCAGATGCCTCAGCTAGGAAAATATCATCCCCAGCCTGTCATCTGGATTCTATAAATGGAAATAGGCCTTTGCAAAGCCAAAAATTATATTTAGTTGCAACTATGGGGGGAGGGGAAAAAAAAAAAAAAAGAAGAAAAAGAATAATTAAAAGTCCAGACCCTTCAGAATTTTGATTGGAACAACAAAGCACTTGGGTTAGCCCTAATCGTCTGCAAATGTTCATGCATTCATTAAATGTAGACTGCATAAATAAAAGTTATTCTTCTGTCACTTCTTTTATCTCTACCTAAAGCACTCACTTGCCCGTCAGGTTTCTGTGTACAAGGCATAAATATTCAGCTTTTTCTGGAATGCTTTTACCCAGTATTTGCTTGTTTTCATCTAGACTCTCCATATGCCAGCAGCAGGAAAATGCTGTGAGCTGAAGGTGTGCATTTAGGTGATTTAGCCTTGCATAGCCTGCAAAAGCCTTATCTGACCAGGACTTATTAGCCCTGAGATAAAGAGTGAGGCAAAAATAAATCAAAATCTTGCTGGTTTAGGTATGAAGGAAATTTAAATGTTTTCCATGCTGCAGGAACAACTCTTATGTGTCGTGTTACTGCTCTGTGGGATAGGCAAGAGTGGCTCTAAGAGATTAGTTATTAAAGTTCAGGTTTTAATAGCTTTCAGGGTGTAGTGCTGACTAAGCAGACTGAGCTGCCAGTGTTTTAAAGGCCATTCAGGAGAAATCAGGGAGACATTTTACAAAGTGTTTCTCTAAACACAAAGCTGGGTCAGCCAAAAAATGTGGACTTGTCTAATTATTTCAACATGGGGGAAAAAGTGTCCTTTTGAATTTTCTGCTTGTGTAGAAAGTGACAAAATTGGTTTGGGGCAACTCCCACTCCCCATTTTCTTGTTGGCCGAGTTTCTTCATGGCAATCAAATGGGGAAACAGTAAGGCAGTGCCGTTCTGCAGGAACGTGTGCGGTGCAGAGTCTGCCAGGTGCAGGCACCGTCGGGGGTACGGCACGGTGATTCCCACAGCATCGTACCTGAGATGGAGAAGTAGGGGTTGTGGGGAAAGCAAGGGTGCTCTTTAGTTCTTTCAAGTTCAATTGGGGCAGAAAGGGTGGTAGAAACATCTAAAATCTTCTCTTGACTGTGCTGGAGCATCCTTGTTGGATCCCTGGAAGCGGGGAGGCTGTGAAGACTCTTTGTGCTGGTCAGTCTGGCACCGCAGGGCATCCAGTTCCCAGCTGTTCTCCACCAGAGGTGTCTGGCCCTTTTTATGGTTGTAATCAATTAAAAGAGAGCTGCGAAGGCTCCTTAACTTACACGTGGGCTTTGAGATCGAATTAAAGTCCCGTGTCCTTTCACGGGTCTGTGAAAACCCAGCTGAAGCTTTCAATGAAATAGGATTTTGTTTGTTGCTGTTGCTTGTTGGGGATGTGTCCTCAGCAGGGTGGAGGGTGATTCCCAGGAGATGAGCACTTACATGTGTGTTATCTATGGGCAAGGAAACCTGTGCAAAGGCAGAGGGAAGAGCACAGCAATGGGCACTCGCTGCAGCCTTTGCAAATGTTGGTCCAGCCTATTCAGGTGTATCCGTGGATCTGTGCAGAGCTCTCCATTATCAAAGGGTTCTTTGAGAGCGCAGGTGAATTAATTGCAAAAGGCCTGGTGACATCAAATCAAAGCATAATTGCATTTGCTATGTCTTCCAGGAGGGGAGGAATGTGGACATGCAATTAGTGATGAACCACTCTTGATATTTTGCCCTTCTTGCTCTAAAAGCATGTGGAGATCACAGATGGTCAGGACCCTGCTTTTTAGTTCTCATCCTGAAGATGTCTGCTGTTGCTTTTGAGGCCCTTTTATTTTGCTGGCTTCCAGTGTGGGTGTGTTGCTGTTATACTTCCACAGGTTCATTAGCAGATATTTGTGTGTTTGCTTTTCTCCTCCCTCCTTCCCTTTCCTCTCTCCTTCCCACCACTGTGATTGCCTGGCCTTCAGTGGAATATGAATGCTATTTATTACTTCACTTCTCTACCCAGAGGCTGTCGTTTCTATTTATTTTAGTATTCTAATTTCTGGTTTAGCATCAAAAAGAAAATAACGTTGACCAAAAGGGATTAGAGGTAATAACTTTTTCAGATAACTAGGCCTTTGAAAATTAATTTTTTTTGTTCAGTTTAATTTCATGGGTGCACAATTTCTGTTAGGCCAATTGGGTTGCAACAGCTGTAAAAAATATTTATTTTAAGTCTTGTAATGTGTTATTTATGAATGCATTATAGTTATAATGATTCACTTACAGGACTATTGTGACAACAGCACCTTATCTTAAAAATTGGAATTTGCAATATGAAATAGTTAATTAACAATAAGAAAGAGAACAAACTGAGAAGGTGCATACAAATTGACAGCACCAACAGAATAATATCCAGGCTTTATATGGGTTTGAGTCGTGTAGAAACTGAGAAATCCTAATGGGGGAAAAAAGACTTAACTTCTATAGAAACTTGGAAATTAGTCTGGTTTCTGCAAATCTCATCTGTCATAACATAATCATTGAAAAACTCCTTAGACTTTGCAGACCCGATTCAGGGAGAATTAGAGCGGTAAAATAAATGTGATCCATCGCAACTGTGCAAAGACCAGTGGATAACTTAATCCTGTGTGGGACTTACTTGGGAGTATCAGAATACATTTGCCAGACGCAAGATAAAGTCAAGTAAATATTTAAAGCTGTAATCATGCCACAGCATGTTAGGGGATAATAAAAGGCACTGAAAGGGAGTTAAATGCATTCAATTTAAACAGATCATTTAAATGAAGGAAAGCAGAGATGCAATTTTATATCTAGATGCAGTATTCACCTAACCAGAGAGGTGGGAAGGGCAGGCAAACTCCTGTGGCTGCTGAGAAGTGGTAGAGACACTGGTGGGCTATATATACTTTACCATCCATTCTTTGTTTCCAGCATCAGCTTTCTGTGACTTTGCAATTGTGCTGCTTCTATGCTGTGTGTTGACAGTCCTTTTCCTGCATGGAGTATGTGATGCTAAGGAGTTTTGATCAATGCTTGGGTAAAAGCCGTATTGTCAGGGCTCAGCCAGGGTGTAGCTGGATGCTGCTGGATTTACCTGGGCTCAGGAGAACGATTCGGCACTGGAGAGCACTGGGGTAAACATCTGTTTCATGCAACTTGTGCTTGTTTACATTTTTACCCTCAAAAAGCTCCTGTGGAACTTCTAATTAAATAACTTCACTTCTTGTCTTCTGGCTATCTCCTTTGTTCTAGCTGGTCATGGACATCTACTGAAAGGAATGAATATTGGAGCTTTGGCCTCTTTCTGCCTAAAATTTCATCCAGATTCCCATTGTTTTCAGCTTTTCTGAAAGTAAATAAATGAGATGCAGTGAACATACAATGTGTCAGCTCTCCACACAGTTTCTGTTTTGCTCACCCATAGCTATTTCAAGTGCCCTTCCAGGCAACTGCCCACAGCGGGACACTTTGTCTAGACATGATGTGAAGCTGAAGCCGTTAGTCAGACAGTATTAATATATGATATGCAAAGCATTCCTGGAGAGAAATTTCAGCGCAGATCTGTCAGATATGGCCGAGGGAAGCTCTCTTCCGTTGTTTTACCTGGTGGGAGAGAATGACTTCTGATGGGTAAGGGCAAGGTTTGAGCCCCAGCATCACAGCAGCCCGACCCAGCACGGCTGCGGGAGCTCTCCGGTGGTTGAGTCAGCCCTAGTGGCAGCTCCTCAGCTGTGAGACACAACAATTACAGCAATAATTCAAGTCAGAGAATTGACAGAACCGTTTAATGTATGTGAGAGTGACAGTGAGTCATCTCTGATCATTGTGTTTAGCAGCCTGGAGATCCACAGGCAGCCAGGACAGCCTCAACCCCACATCTGCATGACAGCTCAGGACAAGGAGAAGCAGCTCAAAGTCACTGTCTTCTTCCTTCCAGAGAGGGCTTCAAGTGAGTTTGATCCCAAAAGACCAAGGCAGTGAGAGGTAGGACCTTTCGTACAGAGGGGCTTGGAGGGTGGGATGGCATATCTATTATCTGCAGCCTTTGTCTCCTTCTCCTTAGTGTAGTGGCAAGCTAGTGCGTGCAACAGGGAGCACATTAGCGTATCTGGCATGAAATTAATAGTTAAAGGCAGGCTAAAATGCTAATAAAGTTTTGCGAAAATCTCTTTAGGATTTCAGCTGAGGAGCAGAGTACATTGGTAATGTGGAAGTTACAGATTAATGCATTTAAAAGTAATAGGAAATATAGATTTGTTTTCAGTGTGCAAAAATGTTGTTTCTTAAATGAATTCTGTGAGAACCTGTTAAAAATGTATTTTGTGTTCTCCAGCATTCACTTAAGATGCAAGTGGAGTCATGGGGGCTAATATTAGAAATACCTGAAGTGCTTATGTGGCGAACAGGGCAAGGAACGATAGAAAGCCTCCTACCACTGGTGATTAGGAACTGTGCAAATGCTGCTGAGCACACAGTTTGCAAAATTGAGCTGTCCAAAGCAACGCAAAGCTCAGTAATGAGTGTTTGCAGTACCTACATACTCGAGCACTTGTTTTGACAGTTGTATGGGCCAAATATTCAGCTACTGCAAATCGCTCTGAAGCTTTTCTTGGTGTTTTTTGTTTGTTTTTCTGTTTAACTGGAGCTGGTGTGAATCCACAAGCTGCAGACATTTACAGCAACAAAAAGTCATTTCCATGTTTTAAAGTTTTTGAACCAACTTCCAGAATAAATGTTTTAATTTATTTTGAGCTATGTAAAGGCCCAGTAGGCATAAATACGGTAATGAAATGAAATAGTAACTTGTCTGTAGTATGGATGGTTTCAAAGCAGTACAGAAAGTGATTGTGGTATCCCCAGAGGCAGATCCTCAACTCTAATCTACGGTATGCAATGTCCTTACTTAGTTTGAAAAGAGTATCTTTTTCGTATTCTAAAATAAAGACTACTTACTACATCTTAAACACTAGAAGCTAATTTATAGCTCAGTATTGAAACATAGTTTTTGCTAAGAAAGGCATTTGTCTCTGCTAACTTTGATATACTGTTATAAGCTAGAGGACTGCAGTACTCACTTCATGCACTGGAACGTGAAATGTGATGTGTTTCTTTTTCTTAGAGCTCTGCTGTGTTTGCTGCCTTGGGTTATTTTTTATGTCATTTGCAGTGCTGAACGCTAATGTGAGCATATTATGCAATGTAGTGTAAAAAAATGTATATCTAGATGCAATAAACTCCACTGTTATTTCTGCTTTAGGAGAACGGCCTTATTTGATCATTTTGATTTCTGAAGAAGTTAATTCCAAATAGTGTATTGCAACTCAAGTGTTTACGAGTGCACATATGTGTGTTGCTGATGCTGCTGCTGCAGAGCCGTCTCCCGCGGCTGGCAGTGGATGGTGGCTGTGCAAGCTCAGGTAGCAACAGCCACCCAGGCATGGAGATCACCTGTAGCTACATCTGAATTTCATGTTAACTTAAGTTGAGCCTGGCCTGGGATGTCTTCAGGGATGGGGCATCCGCCGCCTCTCTGGGCAACCTGGGCCAGTGTTTCACCACCCTCATGATAAGAAATTTCTTCCTCATGTCTGGCCTGAATCTCCCTTCTTCTAGTTTAAAACCATTACCCTTGGTCCCGTTGTAGCACACCCTTCTAAAAAGTCTGTCCCCATCTTTCTTATAGGCCCTTTTTAAGCACTCAAAGTCCGCAATAAGGTCTCCCCAGAGCCTCCTCCAGGCTGAGAGGCTCTCGGTACCACCTCTGTGTTTACGTGGGGTAGGTTGGCTCCTTCATTTTGGGGAGCCAAGAAGTTCCTGCTTATCCATTGCCCGCCCACAGGCCAGGGAGAGGAAGAGGGATGCTGAGACATCTCCCTGCAGAGTCCACCTGGAGAGCAAGGAGCTGGTGGCTTCATGTTTGCTGAGGTGAAGTTAGCTCCAGTTTCTGCTGTGAATTTCTCTCTGTTCGGGCTGGCATAGATGAAACGGGCAGTGAAAGTCCTCCTCATGTGCTCTCTGATCTGTCAGGTCGGTGTTGTTAGCCGAGTTGCTGCACATTCACTGTTCACAGCAAGGCAGCGAGATCCTTCCCGCTGCCTGTGACCCAGTGCTGATCACCTGTCTCGCCTTGTCTTTCACATGGTCTAGCAGCTGTCTCAATGAATTGAAAGATACCACTTTAAACATAAAGTAGCAATACAACGTTTAAAGTCGTGCTTTATGAAAATTATTGTAATTCTGGTGCAGTTAGGCTGCTAGTGGATGTGCTGCCGCTGTGTGGAAGTGCCACAATACTGTAAAAAGAAAGTTGTTGGGTAGTTGGGAATAATCTCAATACACAGAACATGTAACTGGACTCTACAAGCATGATCATTAAGGTAGACAGTAACAGGAAAACAGGTAGTTTAATCTTTTGCTAATTTGTCTTGGTGCTGATTAAATTGATTAACAGTGAAAAGCAAAACCCCTCAGTGTATATGCAGCAAGTGCTTTGTAGTTACACTGTGTAACAGTGATAGCATAATTGCACATGGATTTCTGTAATGTCCAAAGGGATTTAGGTGAGTGTAGAGAGGGGAAAAATATTGTCAAGTACAATTGCTACGCCTGTGTCAAGTGAAGGCTCCTGAAACGTGGTCCTTTATTTCAGGAAAGGCAGGGGGAGAAATGCAGTCATGTTGTTGCACATCATTCTGCATCGATACGCTGTTTAGGCGAATATAATAACTTAACACTTTACAGGCTGGATGGGGAGAAGAAAAAGCTGGCTCATTGTCAAATTATTTAAGGTGCATTATTCAGTCTCAGTGTTGGCAACCTGGATGTTTGAGCTTTCCCCTGGCTGGATGGGGAAGCTGTTCCAGCAGTGTCTTCTGCAGTAGGTAATGCACTGGTGAATAGAAATTACAGTGTAGGCAGAGTTTTCTCGTGGTTGTATGAATGAATCTGTTGAGACTACAATTGAATAATATTTTTCAGGGTGAATAAGTTGCTGGAAATTTTTTTGGGGTTGCATCCACTTGTGGATGGAGGTGAATTTAACTAAAGCTTTAGTCCAAGAAAAGAATGTGTGAAAATGTTGCGGCCTGACTGTTCTAAAAATGAAATGTTTTGTGTATGTGTGCATTTGTGTTTACAGAAACCAAACTTGTAGAGGCTTAACTTTTAACCTGTTGAAAATATCTTCCACCCTTAAAATGAAGAACAACATTAATTTCAGGTTAAATTAGATTTTTTTTTTAATTTTTATTTTCTGAAATTATATTTCTGATATATATTTTATATATATCATCCAGCAGCTGTGTGTGTAGCTCTGGTCAGAGCTGCTTGCCCCTTTGGGCAGCGCTGCCGAACCAGAGCAGCATACAGGGGTCTGTCACTTCCCAGGGCCGTGGGAGCACGCTGAGCTCCTCTCTGTGTCACGCTGAGATTTTTTGCTCCTGCTGATTAGTTTTCCGTGCTTTGCTTTGGAAGATTTCCTCTGAGGCCATTTCTCAGAACAGCTCTTTCTGTAATGAGTTTGGATTTTAAACCACTCCATTTCTTGCCTCCTTCCTTTTGTTAATCCACAGTAAATGAGGCAAATAATTGGGACGTGTCACCTGTCCTTTTGTGAACGGTGCTTCTGTTTTTGTCCCCTTCTTCCAAGTGTAATGCCCAAGAGCTGAAGTAGTGGAGAGTCCCTGAAATAAAGTCTTAGTCTATTGTACTGCTGCTCATCTCCTCTTCCCCAAGAGGTGTGGCTGATACTTCTTTCAGATTTCCAGGAATGATCCAGTCTTTTATTTGATAATTTTGTTGCCTTTTGCAGGCTTCTATTACTTGTTCTACTCTTCCAGGATGATTTCTGTAGTTCTTTCTTCGTGTTGTTGTTTTTCTTTTCTCCCCACCACCAGGGAAATTTATGTCTCCTTTTGTAGCCCTGCTGTTGTCAACAGATGCTCTATAAATAGGAAGAAAAAAGCTCCAGGCATTCCCACTTCTCTTGATTTCCTGTGTCTTTTGAAACTATTCTTCTAGCTCCAAATAGGGCTAGATTAATAATTAAATTCTTATTAAAGTTACGTTGCACAGGAGCATTCTAATATTTCATAAGTAGTGAACTATAGCTTTCCAAAACTCTCTCAAAATGTGTTACCTTCCTACTCATTCCTGGACCTTCCTAACAGCTCTCTTGCCACCTCCTCCTCTGCTTCCCTGATTTTCACCAGGCTGCAAGAATATTCTCTTAGAACCAGCGGCACTCCTTGCTTTTTCTCCCAAACTTTTTCAATGGAGGAAAACATAAGTTCTCTGTGTGATTCTGAGATATTCTCTGCGTTGAGCTATTCAGAGTGGGTTTGGGGTTAGGTTGGGTGAGTGAAGGGTGTGAGCAAGCTCTCATTTCCATCTGGTCCTGCCTCCCATCTCCTCCTCTTGTCCCCAAGGCTCCCTTCCTTGTGTCTTTGCAGCAGAAAGAGGAATGATTGATCCACAAGCTGCACGCTGGTGCATTAGGTGACAGCCTGATCTGAAGATGCAACATCTTTTGGCGGCTGTGTCACTTGGATGGGTTATCTTCTGAGGCTGACCCAACAGGTCCTGCCATTTCTGTATCCTCCCTTGAGCCAGCCCCTATTTCTCCATGAAGTGTCCCCAATAATGTTCTGGTGTGCTTACAGCTCTGCCCTACGCTGGTCTGTGTGCCTGTTGCTCTTTGATACACACACTCCAGCAAAATGAATAGTAGACTGTAAATTACTATCTTGTCTGCTGTGGTGCATGGAGCAACCCACCTGTTTGGAAAGCAGCCAGCTTGCGTTTATTTTAGCAGATGGGAAAAGCAGAAAGCCACTCAGAGTAGGCAGGGAAGCAATATTTATTCATTCAGTGGCAAGCACGGCAAAGCGGCGAACTGAGCGGCAGAGCTAAGTACGAGTGGGCACACGTCTTGCATAGCAAACCCACCGATCCTGGTGGCTGGGAGGGGAAAAGCAGCGGGTCTGCATGACTGAGAGCAAATTGTGGATGTTATTTAGCCCTTGATGAGCAGGAACGTGGGTCGACAGCACTGCCTGGCAGCACCTGCAGAGGAAACTCTCCCAAACCATAGTCTTGCATGTGGGCACAGTTAGATGACAGTTACAGGCAGCTGCATCACTGAATAGTGGCCAGATTAGAATTAATCAAAGGCTGGTTTTGCCTGGAATAGCTCGGAAATAAGGCTGGGTGCAGCAATGTCTGTGCCCTTTCCACAGGGAAAAAAGGAGATGCACTTAGCAGAATTTATCAACAGTTTTTTTATGTTGGATGTCGTCGTCTTTATTATGCACTGGAATCTAAATGCAGCCTTATCTTGGCTAGTCTTTTTAGAGGATAATAGTCTATTACTGCTAGCAGTTAATCCAATTACTCTTTTAGGTCAAGGGGGAGTGTTCTGTGCAAATATTTTTGGAAGAACTGAAAAAATTATTCTGTGTGGTTGACCCAAAGAGAGCGTATTTCAGAATTTTTCAGCAGATCAAAAAGTTTAGAAATTCCTACACATACTGAAAGAAATGTGTTCAGAAGGGCTGCAGGGTTTCAATTTTGGTTGTAAGACAATAGTTGTTTATTTTAAAAATTAAGTTATTTCACAACGGAAAGTAGTTTCAAATCAGAAAATAAAAACTATCTAAAATTGTCAGTGAAATTCTTTGATGTGTGGGTGAAAGCAAGGTTGTGCAGACCTTAAGAATTAATTCAGAATGAAATGTTTTGCCTAAAGCAGGTTCTAACTGCATCGTTTGGGTTCACTTTGTTCTTGGTTCTCTAATAAGGATTTTATTGAGTGTATAGGAAGGAACTGTGCAATAACTGGTGATGATCCATCTAGAGCAGGGAGGAGCTCCATCTTGGAGAGGAGAAATCCACCTGTGGATGAACTGGAACAGATTTCAGTGGAGTTTTTTCCTGCTTTCTTGGAGGGGAAGGTGCCACATTTGATGAGCCAGACTGGATGTTATGCTTTGCAAAGGCTTGACCAAGCCCTGGGAGTAGGACTGTGACATTCTGTCACCTCACGCAGCCTTTTGCAGAGGGGGTTTCTGTTCACGGCTTCATTTCCATCTAGGAATGAGGCCACCAAGTAGGATTAGGATAAAGCAGAAATATTTGGGGTTGCTTATGCTGCAACCTCTGCTTGTCACTTCAGCAGTTTGGGGCTATTTGGATGAGATTCAAGTTAGCATGGTTGGCTGCGGCTGCTGCTGGGGTAACAAAAATTGACACAACAAACAAAACCAATATTTGATGCGAGATGGGGAACTTTCCTCAAGGGCTGGGTAAATGCTGAGGTCCAGGCTGCTCCTGCCTATATGAGTGTTTGGGAATCTCTGCCTGACATGGCAATCGCAGCAGGAGCTGGGTTGTTGGCTTTACCATAAGGGTTATTACTTGGACATCAATGGTGAGTTTTAAATATTCTTCTGGCATTTATGCCATAACAGGAGTTTATCCTCTCTCTCCCACACAACCCATATACTGTTGAATCCCAAAAGCCTGAACCTCCTAATAACCAGTTGCAGTCTAATTTAGATCAGCAGTTTGAAAAATCATGAGTTCAAGTAGTAAAAACCCTCTATTGGATAAGGAATTTTCTTCCCCAAGACTGGAAGCCTCTAAGCTCTTAGAGACAGTTGTTGTCCATCTCAAAATTTATGTTCTATTCATGCATGCCATAAAACTAACCTTTTAATATCAGTTCAAAAATAAGCACAAAGAAATAGTCGCCATTGAGGAAATTTATAGTATTGGTTTGAGCACAAAAGACCAGGCGTTGCTTCCCAGTAAGAGGAGTGAACACGTTGTGTCACCGTGTTTCTTGGCTGGCTGTCATCCCTTTAACTTTGAATGAGCTGGTGCGTTTCTAGCGTGATGCCTGATTTTCGTGGTGTACTGGGGAGAAAGGAATGGAGACAAGGGAGGGACTCCAGAAGCTGCTCATTGAGAATAAAAAATAGAGAATATGGCTGCTTGTATTTCCTGTGGCATCTGTCTTAATTAGTGAAAATTGCAAGTCAGAGTCAACAAACTTCAAAGTCGCATAGATACAAGCTGAACGTGAGGCTTCTGGGTGACTCAAGGGCTGAGGCTGCTGGGCGAGAGTGCTTCATCAGGATTTGGCAAAGCTGGATAGGGAAATGGTATGGATAGACTGCATTGCCATTAAGAGGATTTGAGTGTTATCACAGCTCTAGAAAATATTTTTATTTTATTTTTTAATTGGCTTGTGAGTATTTTTGTGCCCCGAGTTCATTACGTCATTCAGGGGGCTAACAAAAATCACACCTTCACCTGGAATAAATTAGGGAGAAAACAAAGCAGTAGTGAAAAGAAGCAAAGGGAATTGTTACTGCATGTATACCTGAGAGCTTTTCAACAGCTGCTTCAATGGGGAAAATGTTATTATAGAAAAATACCATTTCCTTAAGCATTGCTTGTCCTGCAGGCACTTGAAGCAAGTTATTTTGGAGGGCTTTTTTAGGTTTTTCCCGGTAAGGAGGCAAAAGCAACTTGATATCCTCATGTTTCTTTCTAAAAGGGAAAAAACATTTCCTACATAACTCTAAACAGCCTCAGGGGCCTGGGTCACTTCACTCGTGACCTTTCCTTCCTTCCCATGCGTGGAGGAGGCAGAGGATGGGGACATGCTTGGTGAGCATTGTCATTGAGTTTCGCATCATGCATCTGCTCCTGCTCTTATTTTTCAAAAAAAGAGTTGTATTGGGGGAATATTTTTTTTACAACTTGCTCCTTCATGCTAAAGAGGGGGATTTTCTTCCCTTTGTGGGTGCATGAGTTAAGAGGCACTCTAATGCTCTTCATGGCTTGAAGATCTAGTGTAGATGTATTACTTCAGTCCTTCCAAAATGCCAGAAAAAGTAATTTATTGTAGTATAAGTATTGTGGGACTCACAGTCTGTAAAACTAACCAGACTAAGAAAAGTAAGGGAAATGAAGGAGGACGAAGGAAATTCAGATTTCAGATAATGACCTGAAAGGTCATTTAAGGAGAGAATGGATCCACAGAAGTGAAAAACTTTTCTGTTATATTGTGTTGTACATACAAGAACAACAACCTAACAGGAACATGGGGACTTATTTGGCCTAGATATTAATACGTATTTACCCTATGGTTGCTACAGCCTTTAGCTAGCAGAACTGAAGCCTCTCCATGTAAAATCAGGGGGAGTGGAGGGAGCAGGAAAATGCTTCCTTATAGCTTTATCAAATTCTGAATTGTATCAAAGATTATTCAGTTGGAACCTGAGCCAAGGCCTATGCACAGGGTTGATGTTATGGTTTCTGGCAGGTCTAGATGGGACTGAAATGCAGTTGGACATAAAAGACAGACACAAACCAGCAAAGTGTTTAGCTGGTATGTTTATATAAAGTAAACATATTTGACTTTATCTTGAAAAACATCCTGTTGCCAGCAGTTATCCTAAAGATCACTTTCAGTAAGACTTATAGAAAGAAGTAATTTTGTTCCTACTGGATTGTTGTCAGTAATTCTTTTAATTATTGTAATTATTATTATTTTTTGTAAATGAAGGAACGTGCTGCAGGGTGATATTTAGTGAATTGAATGTTTTTACATAGGAAACATAATAGTTACTACAGCTATTTTATGCTAACTGCTGAGCAAATTCCTTTCATGTACACATACTTGCTGTGTTTTTGGTCTCTCCATCAAATTGGGAGGGGAGGGTGCATGGAAGAAAAAAATATTTTTTATTTATTTATAAATAACCTTTCATGGTTTTGCACTGACTATTTCAATAACAAAAAGTGGACATCATTGGGTTTTTAAAGCTTTTTACATTAGATTCTGTGTCATTGAAAGTTCCCTGTGGATTGGTTCTTGGGACCCATAATTGAGGTCCTGTAGCTGTGATTTCAGTGGCTCCATGAAGGTGTCTGGCTGTCATCACAGCAGGGAAAAGGGGCATTGAGGTTAAGGGGTGTTCCTAGTTTTGTAATAAATTCTCAGCCTGACGTGAGGCCATTCATCACGTTAAGAAAAGGTTGTAGCTGTTCCCTTCAAAACACTGACATCAATTAAGTTATCCATACATCATTCCAGCATTAAAGCTTTATTAGAGCTATGGTTCCTAGGGTTTGCTCCAGATGTCAGTGCTATGACGGTCCTCAAAACCAAGGCTCATTTGCACCTGCTGTCCTAGATTCTAGTAACCTGATATGCTTTTATCGATTTCAGCATGTGCTTTGTTTATTATTGTGGTTGTTCTTGTGACTTATTCACATTTAAATAAATCTGTGTGTAGACGGTGATATGAGTGTGTAGGTGACTGGTAAAGGACCAGTTATATCTTCTCTGCCTGTCTTAGTGAGCTTGTCCTGAGATGTGGTGGACCTACTTATTGATGTAAAGCAACTGTTTGCCAAACATTTGATAAGTGGAATCAGTCTGTGGAGTTGGTTTGCAGATGCCGCATGAGCCCTCTGGGCTTACAGAGGCTGAGAAATCAGCCCAGTGCCAAATGGCTCTTGTGGCTGGAAGAATGGGCCCTTATGTTATAACCATGGGTCACCACCAGTAGGTTCTTCTCCCCTGCAGACACTGTTTAGCAGCTCCTCACCTGCCTTCTGCCTTTTAAAATTTTTTTTTCTTTCACTGAAGTAGCAGCCCAGCACCACACAGCATTGAACCTTCTGGATAATTCTCTAAGCTCCTGCAGCCGAATGGGACTTCTCTGGAAGGGCTCTGCCTCTCGGAGGGTCAGCCCAGGGACATGCCTTTGGCCCACAGCTGGGTTTTTGACAGCGGGGCATGCTCTCCTGTGTGTCAGCCAGCTTGCTGGCAGAGGGTAGCTGTGCATTCACTCCTCTTCTGCTTATTCATGTGTCATGGCACACGTTGTCCTTTAGCCCTGCAAAAGTCAGAGGGATGCGCCTGTAGAGCTCCTGCATCATCGACATCGGTGGCACAGCTCGCTGGTGGCTTTACGCAGGTGCTTGCAACAGCAGCTTCTTTCTGGTGTCTTTTTGGAGGAGTGACCCAGCAGGACTTGTTGGTCTTTGGCTTATCTTGGCTGTTGACTCTTTTTACTCTAATTGTTGACTCTTGGGTGTTGACTCTAATTACTCCCAGTAACTGCCCTTCAGTTTCAGGGCTGTCAGTGTGTTTCGTGGACACATATGTACCCTCCAAACAAGTCAAACTAATATTGTTAAGGGAGTGATTATCTGGCAACCCAGACCTTGTGCTCCATTGACCCGCTGCTCTTTTTTGAACCACTTGTGCTTTCCCATTAGCTCGTGCATCCGTTTTAATGACACCTTATATGGATTATCAGTGTGCGTTACTGACACTGCTTGTATTCTAATGAAGCAACAACTGCCAAGGTGCAAAGTGTCTCCTATGGATTAATGAGGTCTTGAAAGAAGGTGACTGCCCACTGTGAAAAGAAAGACTATCAAGTTGAATCACTTATTGGTCACCTAGATGTGATTCTTATTAGTGTCATCCTTGGTAGGAGAGAAGAAATCAAGTGCACAAAAATGCAAGAGGATCATATTTGTTTGAAGGAATCCAAAGGCAATTAAGATAGTGAGGGATCTAGAGAACAAGTC
>VWYH01006875.1:0-10544 GCA_013399365.1 Pampusana beccarii
CCACTTCAAATAAGCAAGGAGATCTGGGAATAGTTGCACTAGGGGATACCCACTTCCCATTGCAGAGCACAGATGTGATCAGTCCGGCCGGTTATTACAACAGGCAGCTCCTACCCTGTGGCAGGTTGGTCTTACTACAACAGCATCTAAGGGTTCCTTCTCTTAATAAATAAACACAACAGCAAGATTAAATTTGATTATCAGCCCAAATATAGTTTGGGAGAAATGGTGCTTTCATTCATAAAACACAGCCATGAATCAAATGGCAAGTATAGTAACATGACTCCTTAAAAATAGAATAATTTTCATCTAAAGTAACAGACACAACTGCAGTAAATTTTCTTTGCATTTTAACTTAAATGAACTGTGTCAAAGTAGGTATTAGGTTAATAAAATTTACCTACTAGAGCATTAACTCAGACTCTACAGGAGCCCACTAAAGGAAAGCTCCATACTTTTAAGATAGCAACCTATACATAAAACATGGCTAGTAGCACCCCTGTTTTGGATCTTTCACAAGCACAGTTTGTTTGCTAAAGCATAACAAATTTATATGTTTCTCCTTGTGCTGTACACTCAGGATTTCACAAAGTGAATAACCAATCAGACCATGTTTAATGTTGGAGAAGCACCATTAAAATCCCTTGCAAATGACCACGTCACAGGTGTTTTGCTGCAGATTATAGCCCGATGAACACACAGCTGATTATCATCACTGAAGGTAGAGTTCAAAAAAAAGAAAGATGTGACATGTTGGTTAATCAGGGAGAAGAAAAAAGCAAAAAGAAAAAAAAGTTTCTGTCTCTAACTGTGTTTTCTACATCACTGAGCACTGAGACACAATGTCATTTATTTCAACCATATAAACCATGACCACATATTTGTGGATGCAATTACTTCAACTTTATACTCACTAGCTTGGAAACAAGCCCCATTTGTCTCGTTCCTCAAGGAAAATAAGAGCCATAATGCAGAAGTGGAAGCAGAGATGTCACATCCATTCAATTCACCCTCGCAGCTTGTCTCCTGTACCAGTCCCTGTTCCTGAGTTATTTGGGACAGGTTTGTATATGCCTTATAGGAACTTATTTGAAGTAGGGTTAGTTTTGTGAGATAAAGCTAAGAGGAAAGAGGGGAAGATGAAAAGGTGCCATAGTGGACAAGCATCCAGTATACAAACTCAGAGCCTCCCTAAGAAGCAGCTCTTGGAGATGAGCAACAGCTCTAATGCTCTTTGCAAATATTATTCCTTTGCTATTGGATGGCTGAATAGCCTGTTGAATGACCTTTTACTTATTCAAACTTAACCATATGAGAAAGCACCAGTTAACTACTTAAGAGTAGAACACTTCAAGCCAGCTTTTTGTTCCTTTATTGAGTCATTAGCAAGGACACTATAAGCCCCTCTTTAGACAAATAGCAAATTTATGCAGTGTGACAGCAGGAATCATTCTGGAAGGAAATTCCCTGGGTTCCAGTCCTGCACCACTGACTCCCGGTTCAAGGCAGCTGAGGTATTTACAGTAACATGAAGTACAATGGCTGTTGCATTATTTGAGCCCACACAGGCCTGGCTGGGCTGCTTGCAAGCACTGCTGAAAGGCGAGAGTGAGCAATTCCTTAATTATTTCTCCCTCGCAGTCCTTTGCCAGTCCGCGGGGTCCAGTGGCTGAAGTTGGCCACCTGCACCAGTTTGGTCTGGTGTAGTCAATGGCGTGGGGGAGTCCCATGCTGTAAGAAGACATAGTTAACCTGCGTAAAGTGAAAGACAAAAGGGAGGATTCAGGGAAATATAGGCCAGTCAGCCTCACTTAAGTCCATGAAAATATCAGAGCATGTTCTCAAGGAAGAATTGAAGAACTAGTGATTGCTCACATAAAATTTCCAGACCTCATTCAGCTACAGGAAGGCAAAATCCAGTATCAAGGTCTAGATTCATTTGTCCTTGAAGATTATTAAGTTAGTTTAGTGAGCAAAATGAAAGACTAAAAAAGGGGAAAGATTACACTAGAACATAAGAAAATAATAATTTTCCTAAAAAGAGTATTGGAGAGAAGAAAGGTTCATCATGTAAATGCAGCATGAAAGATCTCAAGGCCGTATAGTACACTGAAGTTGGATGCATCTGTAATTATGATATGCATACTAGTCCTAGCGTGGGGACAGACAATCATTTTTAGTATCTTCACTGCATAGATACATTCTTGAGAAATTTAAAGGCTGAAAAACTGATAAAAACACACACAAGGCATTAGCATTGTATTGTATGTTGAAATGTATTTTCACATGGTCATGCTGATAAAAGCAGATTATCCAATTAATGAGATAAGTAATTACAGACGCACTCCATGGAAGAGAATGTTATTCTATGAAAACTGCTGTAATTACTGGAGGTGCCCTGCAAAGTATTATCCGTTCCTAGCTGTTTGAATCTTAAAACTTTGACTCAGACAGTTCTTAATATAATATCCTAACCAGAAGTTTTAGCTATGCCCCTAATAACTGACCTTGGAAAATAAATGACTAGTTTATCAATGAAGGGCACTGTCGTCTCTGTGCTGGCAAGTCAACTCTATATGCCTGGACATAAATCCAGTGCTCATTAGATAAAGAGAAGGCAAGCCAAATTAATTGCTGGAAAAATACCTGTAATGTGAATGCATACAGAAGGGGCTGAGGATCATCAATAGACACTGACAGACATAAGCTGGCTCTGCAGCCCTTCTACATCGCTTGGGCTGATACTTTAAATGCTAGATAAGTGTCAGAGATTTGGTGGTGAAACAGCTGATGTTTGAAAAATAGTTAAATGAATTATGTGTCACTCCATTAAAAATAATTTAAAAATTACAGAGCTCCACAATCATCTATGTCTCCACATGCTTGTGCCAATACAAATGTTCAAGGGCAGAATGACTATGATGCTCTGGGAGAAGAGTCCACCTATGTCTGCAGAATGGTGTGATCTCCTGACGAAAATATATTTTCTCTTAATCTGAAAATCAGCACCAGCAAGGTATCAGAAACTTTGAGCAGCAGCGTTCCACTTTTTCCTTTTTTTTCTTTTTTTTTTTTTTTTTTTTTTTTTTTTTTTTTTTTTTTTTTTTTTGGTTTTTCTTCATTCTGTACTTAGTTTTGAGCACTAAACCAAGGAAAATAAATATTTTGCTTGTTAAAGGGGGAGAATGAAGTGCTAGTTTTGCCAGCCTGGTGTCTGGTGTCTGCAAAAGACCCCCAATTCCATCCTCTTCTGGAAAAGACAAAGAAAAGGAAAATCACTAATGCCCCAGTTGGTGTGGATTCCAGAATGATCTAAGCAATATTATAAAATAAACAGTTAAAATAAATGTGAAATGCTAACAGGTTATATACTAACAACATTAATAATTTTCCTGTTCCTGCTGAGCTAGATACTTGAAAGTAAGTATGGGAAGCCTCTTTTATTAGAGGCAGCTAAATACAAAGTCTAATTCCAACTTTGATATTTCTTCCACAAAGTCATTTTTACTGAATTTCAACTTTAAAGCCATACTGGGTAACAATAAACAACAATATTTGAATTATTTCTGTCAAACTGGCCTAGAAAAATGGGACTTATTTGACATCCTCCTATCTATTTAGCCAGGTAAAAGTGATATAAATATTTTTATACTGCAGGTAAGCAAAAAAAGCTAAATGCTGCTGTCTAGAGATATTTCCTTAGAAGTTCAATGATAACAGAACATTACTGACAGAACACAGATATAAGAAAGAAGATTGTTATTACTACATGGCAATTTGTTTTCTCTCTTCCCCACCTCCATCAGCCCTGACATCCTCGGACTATCCCAATTTCTTCAGTCTTTCCTCAAAGCCATGGCTTTTTAGACCTGCGATCTTTCTGGCTACCAGCATTCAGGACTAGCTGGTCCTGTGCAATGTGCCAAATAGTCAAATTGCTCCAGCAGAGGTGAGGGAAGCATGAATGAAGTATTTACACACCTTATCTGCTATGCTTCAGTCTGGACAGCTTGAATGGTGTTTGTTATTTGCACAAGAGTACAACACTGTTGACTGAAATATGATTTATGATCCGTGTAGGTCCTCTAGACTCTGTTCTGCAGAACTCTCTCTAGCCAGTCATCCTGTATTTCTGATGCTGGAGCAATCGTTCCTGCCTGTGTTGCACGTGTTCTTATCAAGTTGCCTTCACATTTTTTCAGTTCATTTCTCTAATTTATAAACATAGCTTTGAAAACTAATCCCATCCTCCAAAATGCTTGCAGCCCTTCAATTCTCGTGTTAATCTGCAAATTTAATCATCAGATTCTATAATCCCTCATTGAAATCATTCATGAAGTTAATAAACAATATTTTCAGCTTGAGTAGCCCTGTTTCACACGGGGATGTAGCTCCATGTATGGCAAATTTAAGCTTCCTGATAATAAGGTTGTTTTAGCTACCTCTCTCATCCCCAATTTGAAGTATATTCCACAGGAAAAAATGCAGGATCCTGACTCAGAGCTCTATTCTCAACCCATGTGTGTCCTTTCCCTTCTGATGAACAGGTAATAGTGTCTCCTTTTCAGTATTACAGTTTTAGATCCTACAGTGGAACCACCGATGCTGTTCCATAGTGAATTTGTGATCAAGTAGGCAGGGAATAGACAATGAAAGATTCAAAATATTTTTATGCCAGTTAGATAACTGATAAAAACACAAACATTTGTCTTTCCTGCTGTCTGGGAAGTTAATTTTGAACTGCTATGTCAGTTCCTTATGTTTTAATTGTTGTTTATAAGTTGCTCATACCTTGAGACTACAGTAAACATATTTTATTGAATAGAAAATAAAATATCCAGAAATCACCAAGTTTTATATATCACATCAGTGAAAGAAGACAAAAGCAAAAGATATACTATACGGCAAAATAATGAATCGCACTACTGGTTATTTCTGCTAGCTACAGGATCTGTGATAGCAAAAAAGCAAGATGCTGAAAATGTACAGTATACCCTTCAACTCTATGCCTTTCTGTTCATTAATCCCTGCATTTGTATGTGTTCTGTACCATGCTATGCAAGTTCTTTCTGTGTTGCAAAAGACCTTTTTTTTGCCCGTTGTTGCCACTTCATTACTTACTAGATGTAAACTAAGCTATAAATGCCCTAATACAACAGGACAAAGGGTGATGGTTTTAAACTAAAGGAGGGGAGATTCAGACTTGACATGAAGAAATTTTTTACACTGAGGGTGGTGAAACAGTGGCCCAGGTTGACCAGAGAGGTGGTGGATGCCCCATCCCTGGAGACATCCCAGGCCAGGCTGGACGGGGCTCCGAGCAACCTGATCTGGGTGGAGATGTCCCTGCTCATGGCAGGGGTGGCACTGGATGAGCTGGAAAGGTCCCTTCCAACCCAAACCATTCGATGATTCAATGATAATTTGCACATCTGTATGTCTTGAATAAAGGGTCTTAAAATTTTTATTTGCAAATCTTGCAGATGCTCCATATCAATCCTTAAGTCCATGTACTCTCTTACTTGTCTTTCCAGAGACTCTTCATGTGAAGGTTTCTGTAAAGCTGGCATTGACTAGCACTGCCAATGGAGGGCAGATGACACACTTCTCATAAGGAAAGAATGGCTTTGGTCTCAATTTACAATTTTTTTTTTCTCTTTCCAATATGCTGCCTCTCAAGGACTAGCCATGACAAACCCTGTTTTATAAGACTTCTACATTTGTATGCCTCTGGTACAGCAGCATTTGGAGCATGTCCACAACGTACTGCATGCAAATGGCTCTCCCGTGAAATGTTCAAATAAACCCTTATGCTAGTGGCACATGAAGATGAGTTCCAGTAGTTCTGTGACAGGTGAAAACCACTTTTGCTCTGTGGTGATAAAAGGATGAGTAAATGCATATTATGGCAGGAAGTAAGACTCTGTCTTTGAGTCTGTATTAGCAGTGAAAAGGTTTCAGTGTAACAACTGTGTTGTTTTGCATGCATCTGCATCAGTAGAAGCTGGTCCTTTATTTACAAGTATGAATTACCTGCTGTTGCAGCTCAGTACTACTATTAAGAATTGCTTTGGCCAGCGTGATGGGGGGGTAAAGTCTATGAATGAAAAACTGTGTTGACTCCAAGCAGGTGTGAAGTCTGAAAGATGCAGATGACAGTTTGATCAGGCATCTTCCTTCAGGCTGGGTGCTTCAGTGTAATGGAAGAGACTTGCTACATGGAGAACTTCTAATTCTGCTCAATGCTTATTTTCAGAGACCGAAATAGCTTGAGCTCTTGAAAATAATTAACATAACATGAGAGTTCTTTTTATAGGACCACCTATTCTACTCTGCATACATGGGTTACAAGAGAGACTTAGTAATCTCTGTATTTGATGCCTGAAGAAGTAGAGAAAAAAAAGTAAACCAGTCAGTGACACCAAATATGCTATAGCAAAGATTCACTTTGACTTCCAAAACGTGTCTCGTGTGTCAGGATGCTTCCTTTTTTGAACATTCAACTTGAAAGGCAAGAGGGGGACTTGGCCTTCTGAAAGTGCTGAGCATGCACCATCTGTAAATCATATCATCTTTAAGTTACTGTATGTCAGGCAAAAGAAAATTTGAGATCAAAGTTTTACTGGCCTGCTTTAAAATATCACTTTGTGGTAAGTTACTGCTGCAACAGAAAAGCAAAAGCTAAACTTTCCTAGAACTTCCCAAAGATGAGAATGTATAAATTCAAATAGAAATCTAGGAGCAAGATTTTTTTTTTTTTTCAAAATCTCCCTTAGAATTATTATATTGAGTCTTGACTTGGCAGTTCACCTGAGTTTTTTTGCAATAGACTCAGTCCCTGCACCGAAGGGATTGAACTTTAGGGCTGACATACAGAACCACAGAATCACACAAAAACATATATTTCATAGGTAGACATTTCAACATATGAATTAGATAAGGGAATATTTTTGGTGAACAAGACAATTAAAACAAAGAATCAAACAAACAGAAACAGAGACATTGCTGAATAACTTCAGGCATTAACTGTGTGTGTCTCAATTTTTCTGTCTCTGAAGGGTAAAATAAGATTCCCCTACTTGTAAAACAGGGTGAAAACTCTGGAGAAAGGGGCTACGCTACTGGAAAAAAAAAAATCAAGGCATCTTTGAGAATGTAATTTAAAGACAGGACTAATGTTTGTTTGTTCATTCTGTTCTTCCCTATCTGCTCTCTTGCTCTCTTTTTTTACACATACACACTCACACATAATTGCATGAGACAACACTGGAGAAAAAAGAGCACCAACCAGGCAAGACCTCAGCACTGTGCTTTTAAAGCAAAGAGCCACCAGATATACTTCTCAAATATGGAATTAAAATTACATATGTGACTAAAGACAGAATTTACAATGGAAGCAAGGCTAATGAAAATAAGTAAGAGTTCTGGAGCTGCTGGCTAATAGGAAAAGAGTAGCGACCCAGAATGGACACAGAAACATTTCTTTGTTGTCTTTTACTGGCTGGCGTGATCTATCCCCACGCTATTGAGCGATTCCAGTCTGCCAGAAGGCATCTTTCCAGTTTTGCTTTGAGTGACGGTATATTTTGTAGCAGTAGACTTTAGTGACATGGAAAACGCAATTTGTAAGCATTTCTTCTAACAATGTGTTTAAGGGACCTCCGCAGGGCAGCTTTCATGTTTGTACATTGCAGCAATCATTGCTTTATTCTATTGAGCTGTTTCTACTTCTGATTTTATGCATCACGAAGTTGGTTCTTGTTTTGACATCCTCAAAGTTAGGTGTGAGATACAGGATATGGTATTATAGTACCCAACATGAGTAAATAACTTTATAACATATATAAATTAAAGAAAAAACAAGATATGAGTATGTATATTTCCCATTGTCAGTTTTGATTTAGAGTGACAGGGATACAAACAAATAGAAAAATCCACTGAGCAGTTTCATCAAGTTACCCACCAGTGGCAGAAGTCTAGCTTTCCATGTTGTACCTCAAGTCAGGCATCTCTTTATACCCACATCAAAAATACAAGTTATTTTCCATATTTATTGCAAAAAGGATTCAGTTAATAGGAGTGGCATATGTGTAAGGCATAGTTCTGATGCTCAGAAAGAAACAAAAGATGACTGTGACCAGTGAGTTGAGTCCATGAATTATAAATTAGAATGAAAGTAAATGTACTAAAGAACAGATTTATTCCCACCAAAAGGGCCAATACTGAGCCCAAGGGACACTGAAATAGCGTGTGGGTCTTTGCACAGAAGTGAAGTTTACTCTGAGTGAACAGATGCTCACTCACTGGAGATGGTGAACACACTATTTCATTGGGTTTTCATTTCCATCCTAGCAGTTTTGGAAAGAAGTGGGACTTTGCTTTGCACACGAACATTTCTGTCACCTGTATCATTGTTCAGTCTCCTTCTTCACCCTTGCACTGTGGTATGGAAGATGCAGGAAAGGGTACAAAAGGAATTGATGGCTTTTGCAGCTTATCAGCAGCTCTTCCTTCCTAACTCAAGAGTCTCAGATATTCATGGACCTCCAACATTTTGTGGAACTCTCTGCCCACTGAGAGGGCTTGAACAGCAGGATCAGGCAATTAGCCATCGCATTAATAATATGAGAGATGATGCTGTTACAGCTCTATAGACTGAGAATACTGCCCAAGACAGATGTATGCCAAAAGGAAAATGTGAACAGCAGATTTCCTGCTGCCTGCAAAGGAAATGAAGTAAATTATATGTATAGTAGTCAGCAAAACCTGCATCTTATCAATAAAACATTAACTATGTCAGCTGCAAGTGGAAGTGCCATTCCACTGAAACGTCATTTTTTCCAAGCCTTCTCTCTTATATATGCTTACCGATTGTATAAATATTATCATCATTAAATATAAAAAGTACATAGAAATACATATCAGATGCCCTCCTAGGGCTAGCACAAAGTGTCTGCAGTGTTTCCTAATTTTCAGTAAGGCATGAGTTGGATTTGCACTTCTAAGTACTTGTCTCTTAGATGGATGATTTTCACCCACTCAAAATAATTCACCTTTTGAAAGGCTCCTCATTTTTATTCTAACCGCATACTCCAACAAGAAAGAGGAACGGTATTGTCATAAAATATTGGGATGTTAAATATCACAAAGACCAGATACTCAGCATCAGAAAATAATGGTTTTAATTGCTGCTTGTTAAATCCTCAGAGCCCAAGGTAAATTCTTATTTGAAGTCTAGTTCATGCCAGAAATAAGAGTCCCTGTCATGAAACAGAATTAATACCTTTAAAAATTCATTTATACATCATTTTAAAAGGACTTTTGTTTGGAAATGATGCTGTACATAACAATCCTGATTGAGAGGCATAGCTACACATTAGTATACAGCAGGACATGAGGTTAAGCAGGTGTATCAGGTTAAGAAAAAATTGCTTTTTGGGTTTTTTTGCAGTGCCCTCAGACCTAATGTAGCACAACTTCTGCACTCACATCATTGCATTGGTTTCAGTGGAGTTGCTCCACTTACACCAATGAAATAAGGAGTTATCTCAGGTGCCATGTTTGCACTGGGAGCCAGGGCAGAGTGTTTGTCAGGATCATAGTTTGGATCTTGCTGTGGTGGGGAGAAAACAAAGATCATGTCAGGTCAAAAAGACAGTCTCCGATACAATTGGTATGGACAGCTATTCAGAAATCTGATGAAGATGGTTCAGGAGGACAGTCAAAGATCTATAAGATAGCACTAATTCCACTCTTTTCCATATGGTTGAAAACTATTTGTAATGTCAAAATTGTTGATAGACAGTTGTCAGTCATTGATTGATTGATTTTTTTATTATACCTATACAAATAGATTCATGAGGCAACCAAAAATGAGAAGTTTCCTTTTGCTGTAACTTCACAGTCAAAAGCTATAACAGGGGCATGTTGGCAGTATCAGAACACAAAACGGCATTGCTTAGTGTGCAGTACAGGCATGTGGCAGCACATACGGCAAGATACGTGAACACCAAACAATATGCTCAGGCCCCAGTGAGTTTGCAGGAAGTCAGAGAAAACACAAGTAGGTGACAACAACAACATGCAGTGTAAGAGGAAAGTGTGTACCCAGAAAAGCATGAAAATGCATTCACTGCCCTTTCTCCCAGGATTAAATAACAAATATGTCTGAAAGCAAAGAGGCTTTTCTTCAGCAGATCCATGGGCTATATCTGAGACTGTCAGGAAAACTACAGTTGTTGGATTTATTAGTGTTCGTGGTCCCATCTTGAGCTTCTATGGATGCTCAACACACTCAATGCTTCTAGAATGGGGAAACACTAGAAAGCAATAGTAATTTTTGACAAGCCGAGCTTGTACACAATACAAAATGTACAGCAGCAGGACAGAGTGCTGTATGTCATGCTTAATACACTTCAAGTAATGCTACACTATAAATATTTGAAGTAGCTACACTTACAGTTTCACCACAAAGACAGTGACTATTTCACAGAGACATCTTGTACCAATGTTACTTTGGAAACTGAGATAATACTCTACCAGTA
>VWYH01006876.1:0-66453 GCA_013399365.1 Pampusana beccarii
ATGATTCTGTGATTCTGTGTGTTGAAGACAAAGGTGGTGTCTGTGCTGGGCTTTTCACGTGTGTTCGTTGCAGCGCAAGCCAAGGCTTGAGCACGCTGGGCTGGGCCCCGCTGGTGCCAGAAGAGGCAGGCTGGAGCCTGATCTCACTTGCTGAGCCCCGTCCCATGGCCATGGGGTTTGTGTTCTGCTTTCACCTGGACGGTGGCTGAGCCCAATGAGCTGGTACATGGTAGCGATAGTGGGTGAGAGCAAGGGCAGTGAATGAGGGCAGGAGGATTCATGCAAGAGTCCATCAGGTGGTCTCTTCCTCTAGTTTGAAACTGTGTCCCAGAGCTCTGTGTCAAGGATAGGTTGGTCGGTTGGAGCAAAAATCTGGTGTTTCAGGCAGAATAACATCAAGAATAGCCAGTGGTGGGAGCCCTGTGGCTGACCTCAAGTTAGGGAAAGCCTTTTGGAGCATTGTTGCTGTAAGGGGATATCAGAACTTCCGTAACAGGAGAGTTCTGTGCTTTGAAAAACCCCAGAACTACTCATATATGAGTTTTATTTACTTTTCCCTTTATTAACTGCGATAGCAGTAAGACTGAGGACTTATCCTGCAAACACAGTGAGTACTTTACTCTCTACAAGCTTTGCTGAGGTTGCTGTTACTTGGGAAAGGCAAGAATGCTTGCAGAAAAGGAGCAAGTCCTCACTGTGGTCTGTGTGCTGCGCTCAAAGGACGGCTTCTTGCTGCAGAACCGTCTCTCAGGCTTGTGGGTTCACAAAGACTTTTTTTTTGGTATATCCATGTGAATTTCTTAAGCATAAAACTTCACCTATGTCTATCAGCAAAAACACTGTAAGCCACTTTTTCCAATCTCTTTCCAGGAAATGACCCACTCATGGCCGCCTCCCTTGACAGCTATTCATACGCCCAGTACAGCAGAGCCCTCCAAATTTCCATTCCCAACAAAGGTAAAACTGTCTCTTTTTGCAAGGGCTTTTGATAAATTAGAAGAGAGCTTTCTCACTCTTGTGTGTGTTTTCATCTGATTTTGTCACCCTTTCGTAGATAAAGGCTGTTGGGAGAGATTATCTTTAGATTAAGTCAGATACATTAAAGCACAATGGGTCTTGAGTTATAGAATGGCTACTTGCAATGTATTGTTTTATTGAGAATTAGATCAGATTGTGGTTCAGAGTAATTGTTTTTGAGTGGGCTATATGGTATCATAATTATCTTTCATTTCTTAATATTTTTTAAGCAAGCTTTGTATTTATCGAATTGTGAGATGTTTGAGCCAGAAGGGGGGGATGAATGAATAATGTTTCCATGACTTGCATATTCGTTATAATTGTGGGCTTCAAATGTGACTGCTTTTCAGAAACATTTTAAGCATCTCTGTTGCAGCACAAAAAAAAAAAAAAAGCTTATTGTCAACAATATTTGCTGACTTTGCTAAACAGAAGTGTTTGGCAGCTCTTTTTTTGAAAATATTTCTTCAAAAATGCACATAGCACTAATGTGCTAGCAACACTTTTTTGATGGCAGTAGCATGTATCATTTCTGTCCATGCTGAGCTCTGTCAGACCAGCTTAGGCTATTGGACAAGTCATACTTTGACAAGTTAGTCAAGGCATTTATTACAGTAAGTAACATGAGGAAAACAGATAATCGATACACTGCTATTAAGAGAGAGCTGATTTATTTTATTCTCAATTTGCACTTTGTCCTTTCTTTCTAGGAATCGCAGCATGTTGGATCTGTAGCACAGAATCAGAGTAAGTAGAAATCTGAAGAAAACACACTGTTGACAAGTTGACATACAAGTTGACAGGTAGTTTTGTGTATTACATGTTGAGGAGAATGTCAAATGTTTACATTGATTAAGGAGCATGATTTCTTGTGCTTTGTTGAACAGTGATTAATTTAGAAAATGCTTAAGAGATTGTACACATTCATTACCTAGAAATTAAGGCAGCAGTTCAACATAAAACAAACAGTATTTCATTAGGAAACTGCATTTGGAGTGATGAATAATCTCAGTGGCAAAAATTACATCCTGGAAGACAGTGACTTTCTAATTTGATGCTCAGAGATCGTAAGGTAAAATATGCTACAAGTGAGGCAAAAAAACCCCCAACTGATTCATTTTTTATTTACAGAACAGTATGATGCACCTTCAAAAACGTTGCCTAGTTCTCAGCCAAGAACATCGTAAGTAACCAGACTCAGTTCCCATGCTCTACTATGCACTTACTTAAAAGAATCTGGAATTAATTAAAATTTGGGTTACTTGATGTTTCTGGAGATTCAAGTTTTATCAGCCTGATTTTTCTCAGAAATTTTCAATGCAGGGAGTTTTCACCAACAGAAACATTACTGTTTCATGATTATAATAGTCATAAACAAAACAATTCTGAAGGAAAAACCCCGACTATTAATGTACCAGGTTGTCGGTTTTTTTCTCTTTTAATTTGTGACTACTTAACATCTTGTCACACTTTGTCCTATTTGAACTACTAATAATGCATTCAACTGACATAAACTATAAGGAAAACAAACTGATCTATTCTCTGTATCATTTTGAAGCCTGTGAGGGCTGGTAAAGCTACAGCTATGATAACTGTGAAAACTAGATGTGAAATTTTAAAGATATCATATGGTATAACTTCCTGCAAATACCCAAGGAAAAGTTTTCTAAAAAGTGTTCTTAATTTTACTTTTACATTTAAAAAAATATATCCCTTTAATGAGGACTTTCTAAAAACCTCAATTTATCTTCTAATCGGCAAAGTGAGATTAAGGTGAAATTTCTGTAGCTTTTTTTGACAGTATGTATATGTTTTTACTTTTCTTTATATATTTAGTCTTTTCCCTATCATGTTACATTTTCTCTCAGAAGAAAGTTCTTAGAATTTGAGTCTCAGTGTAAGATGTTTATGTGTAATCACAAGAGTTTTACAAGGCAAGGAAGGAATGCAAACTAATAAATTAATTGCTCCAACAGGAAATTTTAAGTTGGTGGAAATGATTCATAATCACAATAATATAACTTGATGCTGTCCTAGTAGGTGAAAGTGGTTATCTATTAATTAGGTTAATTACAGAAATTGCTTGCAAGTGGTTTTGTGTGGGCTGACTTGAGTCTTTCAGGATTAACCTGGCCAGATGGCAGCATTGATAGGTTCTGAGCCTCAAGTAATGAATAGAAATCTTTTCACGCCTGGAAGGCTAAGTGGTCCCTGTGCAAGGCAATTGCCCAACTATTAAACGCCTGTCAGTTCATGTGATATATAAAGATCTCATGTTACTCCATTATATGTTGTTCCATGGAAGGCTGCACACTACAGACTACAAAGCTTATTCCACTTGTTTTCCTTATCGTGAACAATTTAATAAAAAACAAACAAACCCCAGCAAAACTGGGACAGTCACAAGTGAGAGGAAGATCATCTCTCCATCTCAGTTGAGTTGGTAGGATTTTACTCTAAAGATCAGTTAAGATCAGTGAAGCCTCTTGGTGCTGTTCCAGCATGGTGCAGAGGAGCCCTCACTGGCTGGGAGTGTGGGATCGTGTCGTGCTGAGCAGTCACCTGCTCCCTTAATCCATTCTTTGTTTTGTGCCTCCTTTTCCTACCCCAGCTTACTCCTCCTTAATGATTTATTGGCATTTTCATTGTGCTGTTAAAAATACTATTTTCGACTGCTCCAGGCTCTGCCTTCCTCCTCAGCTATCCTAGAGCCATCGCCTTTATTTCAACTCTTGTCTCCTGCTTGAAAAATCTCAGCCTGAATAATTGTAAATTTGGGCATGGTATGTAGCTCTATCCTCAGCCCATGTCCCCTCTGCTTAGCATCCTCATGGGATGACGCTGAGAGCCAGCACTCGTCTACCAGGGACATGTGTCCCCACGATTTGACAAAGGCAGCTGAAGCAGGAGGAACAGGGTGGCTTAGGTTTGTGTCCAAAATGGAGAGAAGCAATATTTGCTCAAGGACTTCCTCTACATCTTTCCCTTGAACTGCTGCATCCCTTCTTTCTTGTTTTGTTTTTGTTTTCATTAACACAACAAGGCTTGCTTTCTTTGCTGTTCAAAGCCCACGTGGCTGTCTGAAAATCCAGCTGCCTCGAGGAGCTTGCCTTAGAAAGTGTAGCTGACTGAAAACAAACAGCGTTTGTGCTGCTTAATTAGAGGTTGAAATCCCGGTGCATCTGCGTGCCCAAATTAAGCATTCAGCTTTACAGAGCATGCAAGGGTTTCCCAGATGGCTTTCGTTCTTGAATACAGCCCCAAAGTCAGCACCTGGCTGCACTGGAATGGAAGTAGCCCTTCTTTTTTAAAAGGGGAGATGCCAAGCTCATTGTTGGTATGCATCTTTAACCCAGCTGGCAGAGAGGGACCAGCCTGTGCTTTCAGCGGGGTTGTTTGGCAAGGGATATTAATTTTAGCGCTGCTTCTCACTAAAAGAGCTCTTTTTAAATAGCTTTACAGGGAGATTGATGGTGTGTATATAAGCTGCAAAGGAACAGGGCCATCAAGTGAAAACTAGGCATCTATTAGCTCCTCAGCTAATTAAAACCTTAAAATTATTAAAGCAGATTTATTTTCTTTAACTAGGCTATTAAACAATTTGTTGAAACCTTGTTTTGGGGAAACTAGCTTTGTCTGTCCTTGCAGAAGTGTGACTCATTTAAACTTTTAGTGTTCTTCCTTGATCTTATATTGAAGTTAAGTGGTTGCAATGTTCTTTTATGCCAATGTATTTTATTTACCAGCAGCTCAGGTGAAAAAGGCAGTAGTTTTAATTACAGACAGATAGATCATCTTTGAAATCTGATTTAGGTAGTGTTTTCTTGTGTTATGCTCTTACCTCTAAAGCAATGCATCTGTAGTCCAGAAGTCTGGACCCAAAAACAGTCTCAGGACTTGCTAGCATCCCTGGAAGTGTGTTCATTACTACCTTTGAAGGACTACTTCCCTTAACAGGTTGCGGGGAAAAAAAGCTTAAACAGATAGAGGAGCCCTTGTGGCACTGAGAGCCTCTTCTGCTTCGGTGAGAGGTACTTGGGGACAGTGGGGTCAGCACCTTCGCAGGAGGTGTCACCTGTGTGGGAAGGGTTGGCTCTGCCCTGGTGGACACCAGAGACCTTTGGGGTTTTTTCACACCATCCTGCTCCATGGACAAGAGCAGAGTTCCCAGCCTTAATCTCGAGTAAAGTCTGACTCATAGGGGAATCGTGCAGAAACATACCCCATTGAAGCCAGGTTTTTTCCTTGAATGGCACAGTAGCGACTGCATGAACATGTTTCCACAAAAGACTTAGCAATTAGAAAAATAGCCTTAGCCGTGATTTGTTACACTGCTGGTGGTACAGTGCAAGTAGTGAGTCTGTCTGGGCTTGGGGAAGGGAGGACAAGAGGACTTAATTTGTCTCTCTGTTATTATTTAGACACCCTGACATGTAACTCATCTTTGCGTTCTGTCCCAAGTTTTAAGGGGCTTACAACTTCAAAATAAAATCCATTAGAAAGAGGGCAGCCGTCTAATAAGCATCTTCGGTTGGTTTCCAGAATTGCCAACTCTATCTTATTTGGAAGGAAAATGTGCCAAAGTATCCATCTTGCCAAACCAAGAATGTAACAGTTTTTATTAGGTCCGAAGATTTAAATAAAAAGATTAGGTAAAAAGACTTTTTTAATAGGGAGAAAACATTTCTATTTTCTGGCCTTCCAAACTGACAACTGTAATAATTGGTGAATAAATGTAGAAGTGAAACAGCTTACTTTAGCCCTCCAACACAGTAACAGGCACAGCCCACCACCCAAACACCACAAGGGAAAAAAAAAGAAAAGAAAGAAAAAAAAGTCTGAACTGGCAACATAACTAGTAAGAGATTGGATCACTGAAGCTCTTCAGCTTAATAGTGCAAGCAGGTGGGGTGACAGCAATGTAGGAAGATGGGAGTTTTGACATGCAGCATGTCATTCAGTGAAAAGAGCCTGCAGTGCTGTTTGAGTGTCATTTTCCAAAGAGACTGGAGATTTTGGGTCTTCTCGTTAGTGGATATTCAATTTCAGGTAAAAAATCCTGATTTTTCGTAGGAAAGATGTATTGCACTTCCTAAAGTGAAGTTAATTTAGGGGTGCTGCATGCTCAGACCGTAATCACACACGAGCATTAGCATCTTGACTTGCTTTAAAAAAAAATTAGCTTTTGGTTTTATGTATTTGAAATTGTCCTTCCAAAGGACTCTAGTATTAGTGTTTTGAATATTTCTTTTCTTTAGAGGCATCCACAACAAAATATGTATTTTTGTGAAACTACTTTCATGGAAGTAGAGAAGCCACCTCCATTGTTAGTGCTGTGGATGGCTCAGCACAACTCACTCCCAATATGCAGCAGTTGAGGTGGTGAAGCCTCATCGCAGATCTCCTCCATAAAGCCGTGCTAGTCGTTTCCCATGCTTTAAGGATTTGTCTTACTTCCTAGAAAGAAGGGATGGGGTCACAAACATGTAACGATAGTCAGCAAGTCCTGCTTAACTGATGTGTTGTAGTTTCTGGCATACGACTGTCGGTATGTGTGGAGTTTGCTGTAGGACTCCGTTTTGATTTCATCAGCATGCTTATTCTAGGTCACGTTGAGGTGCCCTAGAAAGCAGGGTGATTTGTGTTCTGCACGAGCAGGAATGCTTTGTAATATCAGGAAATACCTAACTGTGCTTTCCACAGTTTTCTTTAAGGGGGCTGGGCTCTCTCCTGGAGTGGTGGAAGAGAAGGATTTGTTACTGGTATTGAAAGGAAACATAAAAAGGGCAGCAACAGAAACCTTGTGAATAATCGCTTGAGTCTGTTCTGTGTTGACTCTGTATGTGTAATTTCCATTAGCCCTAATAGGAATGACGTAGCTTTCTGTTTAAAGGGAAGATACAGTCTTTCTTGTGAATTATGGCACTTTAATCTGGGGCTTGGAGAGGTTAAAAAGTACTGAGAGAAAGCCTGAGTTACTGTTCAACCCCGAGCACCCATTAGTGACTGCTAAAACAGATTTTTATCTGTTGACCAATGGGCAAAATGCTCTTAAAATTAAATTTGGACTTGGGATTTGTCACTTCTGGTTTGTGGAATTGTTGTTCACCGTGAGACCGTGGCCAGCTTCAGCAGTAAACATGGTCCTCTTTCTATGTAAACTTCTTACACGTCAGCAGCTTTGCTATAAGTGTAAAATAATTTGTCTGGTTAGTGGGGATAGTGTTCAAATAAGGGAATATTTTTTTTTATTCAAGGTTTTTACTCCTCTGTCACAGTCATAAAAGCAGACTGCTCATGGTCATTAGACATGACACACAGAGCTGTAAATCTTTTTTGCTTTGTTCATAACGTGACGTGAAGGCTTGAAAGGGTGTGAAGGTTTGTGTAGTTTTCCGTTTCCTAACAAGGATCAGGGACACTAACTCTCTCCCCACTTTTCCAAGGTTCTGTATCTCACTGGGGATCTTTCGCATTTGTTTTCTTGCTATAAAATTTGTTGTCATGAGGGGCAGGAAGCTTATTTCTCTTATTTGGGCATGAGAAAAACTTCTCACAGAGAGCCCTTAGTTTGAAATGAGGTTGAAATAAACAGAGTTTTGACTTGAGTGATTAAAATCCCTGTTTTGGTTCCCGAGTTTTTTATCCCATTTTTGGAATGAGACTTGTGTACTTCTCTGGGTTGAAGAATTGGTCTCCAGCTAGTTTTGAGATTTGAGTCACTAGACTTCTGAATAGCAAGAGCTTTGCCTGCCTGTTTTCCATCTGCTTTTGGGATGCCTGCATGGTTGCCAAAGAGAGCGATAATAATTTAGGAGAGCTTTGGGTCCCTCCTCACAAATCCCCCTCCAGCCTTTTGAGGACCTTGGTAATGTATTGAAATTGGAAGCAGTAGTTACCACTTGCCAACTGAGGACTAAGTTACACTTTTGGAAACATTACCGAGTTTGTGCTTCCCTGCTTGTAAATGGCTTTGAGTATTTGAGCTGCTCGATGTTACGGTTACCGCCAAGATGTGCAGGAGCATGAAGTTCACTGTCTAGAGAAGAAACAGGAGACGGGCTTGACTTTGGCATTTACTTACGTGTGTGTGATAGGAAACTTCGGCAGCAAAAAGAGAAGCCCTGTGACAGAAGAAGTATTTGCGGCCCCTGAGAGCAGAGAGCGTGAACATGCACAGCTTCTGGTGCAAAGACGATGCTTTCTGCCCCTTGGGCAGCCAGTGCAGGCTAATAATGTGCCAGTCTCTTGCTGTACAAGGATCAGACTTCTTCCACTGAGCCCTGCTGTGTTAGCATGGTAGAGACCCTTTGTCCAGGAGCATTCTCCTCACAGAACTTTGTTGTCTGTAGATGGCAGCCGATGATACTGACCTCTATTGCAAAATGTCTTGAGATCGATTGGAAAGGCCAGTAAAAGGGCCTGGGTTGTGTGTTATCATTTTATCATTTATTCAGGTTATGAGAGGGTTTAGCAGATTGAGCATGCCCAATGTTCAAAAAGGATGGGAGGTTGGTTTGTTTTGGCAAGGGCAAACCAAGACTTTTTCAGTGTCTGCTGATTGAAAATGTGTCTGCCTTGGCTGATATTTATCTTCTGGTTGTCTTTCAGAATGCTCCAGGACGACCTGCAGCTCAGTGATAGTGAAGAGAGTGGTGACGACCAAGTCAGTTTTAGATGTTTTATACACTAGGCACACAGATATCCCTTTAAATCACCACAACTTGTTGCGTTGTTCTGAGCTCCTTAAGCTAACCTTTCCTTCCCCTCTCCTCTTTGTTTTTCTCAACAAAACAGGTTGTTGAAAAGCCACCTTCTTCGTTTGCTCCTCCAAGGTACGGGTTTGTTCCCAAACTACTAGCTAGACCAAATAATGAGGAAAAACAAAACTGCTTTTCATGTATGGGGTAGATGGGAAAGGGTTCCTGGTTTCTGTCATAGATACAGCTTTGTCTTCTAGCTACCTGAAGCTGCTACCTGAAGATATACAATACATCATTGTATATCTATATCCCTAGTCCTTCACTTCTTTTCTCCTCTTCCCCTCCACCAGTGTAATGTAGATCATGCTACAGCTGATGGGATTTTCAGTTGTAGTAATGATGGGTGAGATGTGAGTCCCGTTTTAGTTCAGAAGGAAGCCCGAAACAGCCAAGCAGGTGAAGAACAGAAAAGAATTAGGTATACTCATTAAAGCTGCTTCAGCTCCTCCTGAAAAGGCAGTGGGCTGTAAGCAGCTCTTGCCATGTATTGTAAATCAGAAGCAATGTTCAAGGTAGGGTGAACAGCCATGTGCCTGCATTAGAGGAAGAAAGGTGGAGAAGCCCTGAATTTTTCCTATAGGAGGGCACTGATACATTTTTGAATTGATATCTGTGTTCGTCAAGCACAGGGTGATGATCTACCAAGTCAGACTTGCAGAAGGGCACACCAATTCTTGGTGTGATCCACTGTCTCTGCAAGCTCTTGAAATAGAGTGTTCTCACGATGCCAGTCTGGATGAGTAAAGAACTTGCTTTCATATCATAAAGATGTGTTGATACTGACATGGGAAACAGTTTTCAAAATAAAGAAAAAGAAAAATCAACATTTTGATTTCTTAAGCCTATTTCAAAACAAAAAAGCTGTGCATAAGTCATGGTTCTCCCTCAGTTTCATCCACTCCCGTTGCCAGAGCTGGAGGAAATAACTTTTGAGTAGGAGTGGGTGTTGCAAAAATTGCTGATGCTTGACATGGCTGTTAACAAAACAGTTACAGCACCTTGACCAAGTAACATGGATGAAGAAGTGAAAACTTAAGGGGGATAATAGAAACAAGAGAAATCATCCTGGAATGTATATTTCTGTCTCATTAGCCTTTGTTGGAAATTTTTCTTTTTAGGGTTGGGGCTTCAGAAATGCACTTGTTGGTTTGGGGGTGTGTTTTCGTTTGGTTTTTGTTTTTTCCCCCACTTTGGCTAAATGCAGCTTCATGTTGTAGCAGTGACATCCTGCTTATGTACTTGTTTGACTGGGTTGGAGTTGAAGGTTTTATTATTTCCAGAGGCTTTTTATTCCGGTGCTCTGTCTTTCGAGTATGGCAATGTATTCCCTTGGCCTTCTCCCCTCTCCTCTCAGTGCCAAAACATGGGGTTTCAGTTTTATTTTTGAATCCTGCTATGTCGATATCGTAAGTAAGTAACCTTCACCCATGCTGCTTTCTAATTTTATCTCTTGGTGGCCTTGCAGTGCCCCACAGTCCCAGCCCAAGAGCGTGGCATCAGCACATTCCAGCAGCCCAGAGTCGGGGAGCACCAGCGACTCAGACAGCTCTTCAGACTCGGAGACAGAGAGCAGCTCAAGTGAGAGTGAAGCAAACGACCCTCCAAGAGCACCAGCGCCTGAGGTGAATGCAAGTAAAATGTAGAGGCTGCTTAACACAGGGCGATCAGGACTAGGAGACCTGAAATATGGTCAACATTCAGGTGTCTCCTTGACATCTGTACTGCATCATCAGACTTTTCTTGCCCTTTGCTTCCCCTCTAGAGTTTGTTAATTAAGTAACTCTTAGTAACAGCATAATTAGACTTTAATGTACCTAACCTTGAAGTGTTCCCCTTTCTCCTTCGGTGTCATTGGTTAGCACCCCCCAAGGAATTAGTGCCCTTGCTGGCCAGGCACAAGCAAGGCACAGATGAGGAGCATGGCTTGTCTGGGGTGTTTGAGGCCCATCTCTGCCTGTGCAGCTTTTACGGGTGCTGAGGCTATAGACTGCTTCATGGTGAGACCAATTTTCTGATACATTAAGAGGAGCTGCTGCCTCCTTGCTGCTCCTGTGCATGACAGATTCGGCTTCTCCCAGATCGCAGCTGAAGTGATCAGACCTGCAGGATGGGCTGGAATGTGCTCAGACTTGCTGTTGTTGAATTTGGCACGGATAGCGCTGCCCTGGCATTTCTGAGGCTTTTATTGGGAAAAGCAGACAAAGAGAACTTGGTGCCTTAAAGTTGCGTAATTGAGACCACACATTTTAAAAACCTGCTGCAGACATGCTTGTGTCCCGTGGGTTCACATAGTTCCTCTGGCTTGTAAAGCATCCTTGGGTCAGTGGAAAGCACATGTTTATATACTGTGGACCACAGCTGATGTAAACCAATCCACTGATGGTTTTGAGGTACTCTCACAAAGCCCAGAAACCTTGTAATTTATTTCTCCTCCTCACTCCAGCCCTAGCTTTCCTTTCTTTTACCTTAGAAGCACATAAACAGGGCGAATTTTGTGTGCAGAAAACAAACTTTGGGATGGCATATCTTTTCATCTCACATCCACTACACTTTACCCTCCAGCAGTTCAATTACAGACTTTGTCATCTGCAGTGTGGGTGTCTTTGGAAAGAAACACGTTACACTTCTCTTTTACCAAATCCTGCCTGGTTTGTCCTGAAAATGCTAGATTGTAAGGTCCTTCACGCTCTAGTGAAGTCCTAGCTATTTGCCATTGACAGTTTTATCCCTTATTTACTTAGCAAACTGTTCATTCATGGTGCTGAAGGAGCAAGTTAGTGCATGTGGCCTGTTTGATTATAGTCAGCACTTCACATGCAAAGGCATAGACTTTAAGACCTATAGGCAATAGTTCCTTCTTTTTTTAAAAAAAGTAGTTGTCTCTTACCATTCGCTGTGTTCAGAAAACCTAACAAAAACCTATATGAAGGTGTAGATCACAAACAAGATAACCGATGGTAGAAATACTAGAAAAGGATCGGAGTATGCCACTTTCTGATAGCAACCGAGCTTATAAACCAAAGTTTGCTGAATTTTTTGGCCGTGTTTTTATAGTGTTTGACAAAAAAATTGTTCTTGATTGGCTAAGAGGTTAAAATTCCCATGAAAATGAAGCAGATTTTTGTTATCTGAAAACTATAATGCAATGCATGGTTTAATTTTATTTACAAAGCTTCTAGATTGACTCACCCAAACACAGTTGAAGATGTGTCTTGTTTATCTGCATGTTCTACAGCACAAAACAGAGCTGAGTCTGGATAGACAAGAAAATCACAGCAGAAGTGATTAGTCTTGGAAAACCTTCTGTGTGCTAGGGTTTCTCTTTTCGGGGAACAGTTGTGGCCATACTCAGAAGCAAGAGTAATGACTGGGGAGAATGGGTGAGGGCGGGAGTGTAGCTGCGCTTTGATGGTGCCCTGATAATGAGTTACACATTTGAATGATGCTGACATATACATGGTATTTTCAGAACAGGCCCCAGAGAATCATGACCCTGATGTGCAGTTTCTGGCATCTGTTTTAGGGTTAGTGGTATGTGCTTTTCTCATAATTTGTCAGACTACTGTTAGATCAGGGAGGGCTTGTAGCAACCACGTTGTCTGTCTGACTGTGACACCAGAGGCCTTCAAACCTCAGTCATCACTCGTGCCTTGCTTGACCCAGAGTGAAGTGAGAGTTGGGTTGTATAAGCAGAGGCCTCAGAAGAGGCTGGGTTTGATGTGCTAGCTATACCATTATTTTTGGTAAATGCTTAAACTGCAGCCTACCTGCCAGACTTCAATGAAATGTGACAGCTGTCACAGTCCCTCATCCGTTTTGAAAGCAGTGCTGTGTGCAGATAACGTTTTAAAAGCATTGCGAAGACAGGACCTAATCTGCCTTTACGATTGCTGCTTTTTTTATATATGTCATCCAATAGTGCCGTGATGTTGGTTAGTGACAAAACAAGATGAAGTTCTCGTGTTAGACTGGGAGCCTCTGGGTGAGGATTAGGGGGATGGAAAACAAAGGAGATGTTGTAGTAGGTATCTACTACTGGTTGCCCAACCAGGACGACGCATTGATGAGTTGTTCTATAGGCAATTACAGAAGTTTCTGGATCAATTCTTATGGGAGATTTCAACTTCCCAGACATCAACTGGGAATATCATACTGCTGTGACAAGCAGCTCTTAGAAATTCTTGAAGTTTCTAGGAGAGAGCTTCCTTGTCACAAGTACTTAGTGAGCCAGCTGGGAAAGATGCCCTCCTAGACTTGATACTTGTGAACAGAGGACTTGTGGGAGATGTAGTAGTAGGTGACTGTCTTGACCACAGTGATCATGAAATGGTTGAGTTGAAATTTTCAGTGTAATGAGATAAAAGGAGTAGCAGAGTACCCTGGGAATCTGCTTTTGAGGGCTTAGAAGTCCACGAGTGCTGGTCAGTCTTTAAGAACTCAGGGGATCAGGCAGCCCAAGGTCTATCAGTAGTATTAAAGACTGAGGGGAAAAAAAAAGCATTGAATGCCTCTGCTTTTTCTTCATCCCTATTAGTCAGGTGACAGTCTTCAACAAGTATTGGTCCAGTGTTTTCTTCAGACCTCCTCTTGCTATTGACATACTTAAAAGCCCTTCTTTTTGTCTGACACAACACTGGCCCGTTTCAGCTCTAACTGAGCTNTCAGGGGATCAGGCAGCCCAAGGTCTATCAGTATTATTAAAGACTGAGGGAAAAAAAAAGCATTGAATGCCTCTGCTTTTTCTTCATCCCTATTAGTCAGGTGACAGTCTTCAACAAGTATTGGTCCAGTGTTTTCTTCAGACCTCCTCTTGCTATTGACATACTTAAAAGCCCTTCTTTTTGTCTGACACAACACTGGCCCGTTTCAGCTCTAACTGAGCTTTGGGATTTTGTATCTTCTCCCTGCATATACAAACTGCAGCTCTGTAGTCTTCCTGCAAAACCTGACCTTGCTTCCACAGATGATACAATTTCTTTTTCCTCTTGAGGAGGAGTTCCCTGTTCAGCCAAGCTGGTCTCCTGCTCCTCCTGCTTGACTTAAACCACAGTGGCATTGACTGTTCCTGTGCTTCTGGTCTCTTACCGAGTGACAGGTTGGGCTAGCAGAGATCTAGGAGTGCTGTGCAATACATTTGACTGAGCCTGTACAAAAACAAGGTCTGTGTTTCTGAAGTATGATGTGCATGTGCTAGAGCATCCCCGCTGTCTCATGGTCTTTCATTTTCAAGCTCTTTTAACAGTAAGGGGGAATTTTACTGGGTTCCAGTAAGCTGTGCTAGGATGGAAATCACCCATAAAGGCATCAGTCTTGCATACTTCCTTTCTCCTTTTGTCTGCAGCCCGACCCACCAACTTCTAATAAGTGGCAGCTTGACAACTGGCTAACCAAGGTGAACCCACCAGCAGTGCCAACAGAGAGTCTCAATGAAATCGGCCATGAGGATGGATGTGAGGAGGGCAACGAGCAGGGACAGGGTGTCAGCAGCAATTCCTCTCACCAGCATGTTGAGCCGAGGGAGTCTCATCACAAGAGCTCCAGCCGAGCGGCCAGGGTTCCTCAGGGTGCTCATCTTCCCACCAAACGCAGCTGCCAGAGGTCTCCTGTGTGCACCGAGGAGCCCTCGCCCAGGCAGACTGTGGGTATCAAAAGACCTGGCAAGACTCCAGCTCATGAGGGGCCCAAGGGAGGCCTGAAGGTGGAGAGTGACCCTGGTCCCTTTGAGGTCAGAGACCAGTCTTCCAGAGACAAGCCAAAAGTCAAAACGAAAGGGAAGCCGAAATCCAGTGACAGAAAAGACCTGAAGCCGGCGCCGAAAGACCCCCCTGAGAACAGAAAGCACAAGAGTGTCCATCAGGCCAACACCAAACCCTGCCTGGACCCAAAGCTCGTGAGAGACATTTTGCTTGGCAGCGCCCAGGAGCATCTCGCTCTCAGTCCCCTTCCTCAAGAACAGGGCACAACCCCCACTAGGACTAGCAGCCACCGGCCTGCTGTCGTGGCCAGAGAGAATTTTCACAAGGAAAAACTTCCCTTGCCTACGAGGGAGAAGTTGCTCTCGCCAGTGAGGGATGCCCCTGCCCCTCAGTCCCTCATGGTGAAAATAGATCTCCCTCTCCTGTCCAGAGTCCCCCAGCCCCCTGGGAAAGGCATTCACCAGAAGAGAGCAGAGGGCAAGGAGCTCCCTGGTGCAAGGAAGCAGGACTTGGAGAGGAAAAACACGGACACTCCTGACAAGTCCCTTCAAAAGAGGAAGGTGAGAGGTGGAGGGTGGAGGTGGGTTTGTGCAAGGACAAAGGTGGTGCTTGAAAAAACCCATGCAGAGGGTTAGTTTCCACTTCACAGGTTGGGAGTGGACCCATCACGCTCCTCCTATAAAGGTGTTATCAAACTTCTAAAGGGAATGATGTCAAAACCTGCTTGTTGTTCACAAATCTCCTACTGAGCAAACAAAAAGCCCTCTAAGCTGTCTAACAAATCCTTTGTTTTAAAACAGTTTTTGCTGTGTTTTCTTGAAATAGGTGTTTTCTTGGACAATGAAACCCCAGCCCTTTTGTGTCAGAGGAGCTCCTGGCAGCAGGCTGTGTCAGTGTGTGGCTGACCACCCCCCCCAGTACCATTCATGGGTTTCTCTGGCTTTCAACCCAAGCAGAGCTTTGTAGGATGGTGTTGCCCTCTCCCCTTGCATCCCCTTTGAAAAGCATCATGGTATCCGAAGAGCCTCCCACGGTGTGCAGCCATCTGCACTCTCTGCTGCTGGAGAGCACCCTGACTCCAGTTTGTGGGGGTGCCCAGAAGGAAAACCACACCAGGCCCCCTGGTCTGCGGTTTTGTCCACATATGCAACTTCTGCTGCCTTTAGCCGTTCAACCTCAGTCTGAGTAGTGTAAGTCTTTGTGGAGTCATTTATTTCCACAGAACAGCTGTGATTGCTTGCTTATGCAAGAGTAAGGTGTGAACTGTATTACTACTAGGGGCTATGGCAGCAGCCCCATGCCTTTTACTTTTCCGCAAATGCAGACTTTTAGCTGAACCAGGTTCACTGATAGTAGCAGCCATCACTGAACTCTGCTTTGGATCTCAGCCCTTGGAATAAATACGTAGAGAACTTCTTTGATTTTCCCTGGAGCTGCTGTGATGCTAGCAGTGATGCTAATGCTTAAAAGATGTATGTGTCCAGTAAGGGGCTTTCCAGAGACCTCTTCAGCTATAACAGTTGCTTTTCCTTGGATTAGCAGACAGCCTTTTATTTAACTGAGATGGTAGTTGTTCACAAGTGTTTTTTGGAAAGGTAAAGAAGACCATTCATGTACTTCCAAGCCATCTGGTTCAGCTGCACAAAGCATTGGCTGCAGGACTCGCAGGGTGAAGAGATATGTTGCACGTATTCATGGTGGATATTTCAGTGCCCGTGTACGTTTTGGGTCCTCCTCACGGTGCAGGTGGCTTAGCACGTGTGGGCGAAAAACCTTGGTTCCTACACAGTTTCATTTAGTCTTGTCAGTTTCTGAACTTCCCCTGGCTGTGGGGGTGGAATTGAGAAGAGCAGGGAAATGGTGAAGACACTTCAGAGACCCTGGCAGTCCTTTTCATGCAGAGCAGTAGGAGAAAGGTAAATGGGCAGTAAATCTGCCGCTTCTCTTGTCTCTCAAAGACTCACGAGAGGAGCTATCTGATGTTAGGCATGTCTCCCCTGCAGTGTGAGTGTCTAGTCACAGGAAAACCCGCCTGAGAGCCTCACCGTCTGTATTAAGTCAGCGTTCATCAGTGTCTTTGGAGGCTCAGGCTTCATCGCAGCCAGCAAGGTCAGGTACAGCTGTCAGACTTTTTTTTTTGCAGCAGTGTGGAGCTCAGCTGAGAAACAGCTTCCAGAGGCATGGTCTAGGTGCTGGAGCCTTGCCCCAGTCATGCTGCCAGAGGTAGGCTCTGCACTGGGCACGACCTGCTGAGCTCCATCACAGTGACATAAACCTGGATGTGCTCTTGGGAGAGACAGACAGACAGACAGTCCGGGAGTGGTTTTGGCTACCAGCAGGCAGACTGTGGGTAGCGCTGACTGAAAAATGCAATTTCTTTTACATTTTCTTGGCTTGTAGCAAATTATTCTGAAGTTTTTCACTCAGGTGAGCTGATGACTTGCACGCTTTGTATCATAAGATCTATGGAGTGCAGTTTAAAAGTATCATTTATTGCCCCTCTAACTTAATGTTTCCTGTTCTGGAGGACAATGGCAGCAATTTTAACTGACGGTTTAAAATTTCACCTGTATCTGATTATTGTTAATAATACCAAAACCACCTGCACATCTGGGAAATCTGAGTGATCTAACTCTCCTGTGAATGCATTTTTTTCCTTCCTTTTGATAAGGTGTATCACAAAACACAATTGCTTTCAGTTCATGACTTTGCCAGGAGGAATCTGAATACATTTCTGTACGATTCATACTCAGTAGGAGAAAAAAGCCCACCAAGAACAGATGAAATGCTTATTTTCAGGAATGGAAGTGCCTTAATATTGATTACTCTTAGCAATGAGAGGCTTAGCAGTCCCATCCCCTCCACTACAAAATAGTTAATCTGTCCAAGCAAAAGCAGATAAAATGTTATTTTAGGGTCCTTGTCAGTGAGCCTGAAATCTACATCTTCTGTGCTCTGGCTTTCAATATCTTGTGTTTTCTTTTTGTAGTCGGAATCGATCGAAGATAACTGTGTTGTCTGTACTTTATTACATGAGCTTTCAAAAAGTGAGTGATATATATTTTTTTTTTCTTCCTGTTAGAGAGAAATGGAGAAGGAGACTGATAGGAAGAAAACGAAATCAGAAAAAGAAACAAAATCGTTGCAGTCTTCAGCTAACAAAGACTCCAGTAAATCAAAGTGAGTATACAGTGGTGGGGTGGCAGAAAGGTGCCTGATGCTGAGTATTTCTTAAAAAGGTTAAAGCGAGTAACTGTATCTCCTGTTGTTATACTCGTGAGTTTGCTTATAAAGTAATGTGCTCTCTGAAACTTAATCTGCTGAAAGTCAGTCTCTACATCCTGGAACCAACCATGTGGCTAAGGGAACGTAATTTATTACCTATTTATTTGTTGCAGATGTACAATGATACTTGGGTGTCACTTATCTTCCTCTCCCTTCTTAATGCTGAGGATTCTGGTTCTAATAATTCAGCATGAGCTGATATTTCAGTGGCTGGTCATCCTCCCATATTTGATTTACATGGCTGCAAAACCATTGAATGTTGTGGCATTTGTCCCGATTTCTAACAGTTGTGATGGGAATGAAGACTTGACAGTTTTTTAAACAGCAACTTGTCCATCCTGCAACCTTGGGTTGCTGCACACTCTGTTCCGTACATTACACATAGCTCAAAAAATCTGTTCATGCTGCAAGAAATTTACCTTTTCCTTCTAAAATGATAGGGCAGCCGTTGGCACTGCTGTCTTTCAGACCAAATGCAGGAAAGGAATTTTTGCAAAGAAGTTGTATGTTGTTTGAGTTCCAGAACAGTGTGGTAGACAGCCTGCCTGCTGGGATGCAAACTGGCGTGGTGGTAATCTGTCAGCAGACGCTTGCCCTAGATGATCTGGGAGGTGGCAGCTGTTCTGCAGGGTGCAGCGTGTGCTTGTTCTGCACAACAGTTTAGGGACTTCAAGGAAAGTCTGCCCGTGTCTTCCCTCATTCTGGGTTTTGCTGTCAAATGTGTTTTGGGGAAGTTTGTGCTCTCACAGCATGGGAAGCAGCAGAAAGCTTTTTATCAGATTCGTGATGCTTCACAAGCATTTAAAGCTCCCAGTCTTTGTAAGGTGAGAAGATGATGTGAACATGTTTTGCACATGGAGAAACTGAGATGCAGGCAAATCGAGTTGCTTGATCAGACTCCTGCTGCAAACAGATGGAATGGCTGACAGCGTGTCCCAGAAATCTGATTCCCGTGATTAACCTCTCACAGTTATTCACTTTAAATACCTTTCCAAGAGCATACCACACATTAAACAAACAAATAGGCACAATGACACGTAGAGATTATTCCCAGACTATAGACAAAAAACTAACAGAAAATTCACGTTATTTACTGCAAGATGCTGAGCAATCGTATCCACAGCAAAGAGAGTTCTGGCAGCCTCTTGGGAAAGAATATTGTACTAAGAATAACTATAGTCCGTAAATTTTGACTTGGCGATCATTGCTATTTTCTTAATTGGAAAGGTCCTGCTGAAAGGAAAAAATTGGGTCTTAAGGCCAATACTGTGCTCCCTCAGCTGCTTTTTCTGTCGCTGGTTACAGGCTTTGAATAGCATTTGCTGGCTGGCTGCTGGTGCACAAGGTGTCTGTGCAAGGTGGGACCTGTCTTCTCCCAATGGAGAAAACAGAGGTGGATGTGGTGGATATCGCAGAGCTCTATTTTCTTCTCACCTTGCTGCCGTGTGAGTCTGCTGAGAATATCTGAACTGGGATGCTCTAGAATAGTGCGGATACGCAACTCCCCCTTTATCTAACTGAACCAAAATGCCGCAGTCCTAATAGGTTTTTCACTGTGACTGACCCAAATTTATATTGTCTTGAAATGTTGCAAAACCCAGTCCAGAAAACAAATTTGTGTGTATAGGTGGGTAGGTAGCATTTTCCTTCTTCATTAAAATAATCTTGTCATCTTTGTGTCTTTTTTTGAATGTGACCTAACGGACACACAACCAGTATCTCTGTCTGGAATTTCAGGTGGCCTTTATGGCCAGTAATTTCTCATTTATTCCAGCATAGCGATTACAGTGCTTCTGGTAGATCTGCTGAAATGTACCCTATAATTTGCGCATTAACGTACTGCCAGCATTTTGGCTGGATTTATGCTAGAGCAAATGCTTCCAAGAGCATGTCTTTGAATGGGCAGTGTTCCCGGGAGAGGTGGCTGGTGCATCAGATATGGACTACTGCATTCAATTCCAGCTTGCTTGGGGCTTGAATTTGAGGTATTGACTTGGGTTTGTTACGCAACGTTGGGGTTTGTGTCCTCACAAACCGACTAAACTGCTTTTCTGCAGAGGAAGCACTGACGTACTCCTAAAGCACTGAGATGCTGAGGCTAACATGGAGTTGGGTGAAGGGGTGGTTCAGCTGTCGTAGGAAGGAAAAGGTTTACATTCTGGGGTTCATTCCTTTTTTTTTTTCTTTTTTTTTTTCCTTTGTGAGAACGAGCACACCTTTTAGCCACGTTCTGCCTTTTGGAGTGGGAAGAACAGGATGCGTTTTTGGGGACAGAGGGCTCTGCATCAGGTCAGGGGATGCTGCTGTGCTCCCTGTGAAATAGTCCTCTCTGGAGTGTCAGCTGTACCGAGATAGCAAAGCTGGGGAGTGTGTGTAGGGACTGTACCGTAGGAAAAGCGGGTTGTGGCCCACTGGAAAAGCGGAGAGGACAGGACTGTCCCCTGCACAGCAGAACGAAGCAAGGTGTGCAGCATCACTCTTCAGTCCTCTCACGGGGTTAAACCTGATTTCCTCCTCTTCTGATGTTGCAGTCCCCGAGTTGCAGTCCGTCCGTTTTCTTGGAAACTTTGAGAACCTGAATAAAAATTTTTGTAAATGAACAGTAGTAGTACGAAGTTTAGAGCTATTTGGTGCAACTTACTGGAGTTCCCTGGTAATCCTAACCCTAGATGATTAGAAATCTGATATGCCACTGTGTTATTAAATGTGCTCTGTTCTGCCATTTAAAAGAAGAACTTTTAAAGTCTCTCTCCCTTGAATCCTCTGAGCTTTATAAGTGTTGTCTAGTTGAGCTGGCCAGTCTTAAAGGAACAACTCAGTTTAATTCTGTCCAAGTGTGTACAGGATCAAATGTCAGGGTGAGTATCTGTGATCACAGGAGGTATCTTCTACCATAATGGGGAGAGACAGTGCTACAGTTCATTTGCCTTGTTGGGTGATTTGTCTCAGGGATTTTAGCCACTGTAATTACCTCTCTCTCTCTTTCAGTGCAAAAGGGCTGTGTTGGAGGGGTGTCTTTTTTGCAACATCCTGATATTCTGGTTGCAAGTCTTTAGTCCAAGAACAAGTCCTGAGGCTCATTCTTACTTGAAAAGCAACTTGCTTATATTTTGTTGGCGGCTAAAGATGTAGTATTTAATGCATAATGAAGTCCCTGAAGTTTCATTTTGCTTTTGTTGGATTCCTTGTGTTAACAAGTCATCTCACATTTCCAGAGAAGTTTAAACAGAATTGGTACATGGTGTAACTAAGTTTTTAAAAAATCCCTACATTATCTGTACACTACATTAATTCCAATTGCTGAATTTGCTTCCTTTCTCCAGAGCACTGAAACCTTCATTTGAGACCCAGAAGAAAGATCTCCTGCTACCCCCTCCACTGCTACCCATGTCTCCTGCACATCCTGCATCAAAGTCAACCAAGATGGCCCAAAAGAGACCCCGAAGTGCGAGTGACGAGCTGCCTACCGTGGACAACACTGCCAGGAACAAGAGCAACCACAAAGATCCTTTGTTCTCCAAGCACAAGAAAGTGGAGAGAAATCACGCTGAAATGTCGAAGGGCATCAAAGTAGGTACCACTTGTAACTGGTGGGATGTTTCCTGCGACCTGTGAGTGCTGTGTGATTCTGTTTAGAAACATGCCCTAAGGATATTAAAAAGGAAGGAAGGTAAGCCAGTCCCCAGAAAAAGCTCTTTGAAGTATTTTTGCCCCTTTAATGACTGTCTGTGACCGTATGTTGCTAGCCCAGAAGCCTGCACTGTAATGTCTCTCCTGATTTTCTATCATCTGTTTTTGTCTTAGCAGTGAAATAGTGAGAAAGGGTGACCATGTGAAAACAAAAGACGAGAGAATCATATTTAGGGCAGGAACTGTTTCTGACTGTGGGCAACTGCAAGTATAATATTAGTATAAAAATCAGTACATTTACAAAAAGAAAGAGTGAATTGCTTAAAAATAAGGAAAAAGCAGCCTGTGTTTTTGACTGCAACCTGGGTGTAGGGTTTTATAGCTTGCTTACAAAATTATTATTTATGATCCTTGCGGCTGGATCTTTGAATTATTGGGTTATAAAATTCAATTATATTACTGTTCACTAGTGGCTCTGTGTGTGCGGTCCATGATGTTGTCATGTGTGTGTCTGTTAAGCCAGGCTGTGCATGCTGTTGTAGCTGGTTTCTGACTACTTTTTCCTGATAATGTACTTAAGTAATGCAGAATCAGCAATTACTGTGTGGTTAAGGTGGGAATAAGTGTAAGTGGATATTACCTGTTCCTGCCTTGGCTAGTGGCTGTGAAAAATGTGCTGCTGGCAGCCTTACTGCTGTCTTAGCCATTGTGCAAGGAAACCTACTTAATTTTTCCGTGCTTGGCAAAAGTTGGAATGGTGTTAAGCCTTACTAACAGTCAGGTAAGAAGTAAAGTTTTCCTTTCCATTATTGGAGGGTGTGCTGAGGAAGGGGGAAAGCCTGGAGAATAGACAATGCCTGGGACAAATAAATATTTTCTCTGGAAATTTAGGAAAGCAAGGCTTTTGAATTGGTTCAGGTGGATCTCTCTACCGAGCTTTATCTCTGCTCTGTGTTTTTTTTCAGGGATCTGCTGGGGATGTCACAAGTCCTTTTTCTGTGCCTTCATTGCCAAATGGTACCTCCAAGCCAAGGAGACCTCAACTCAAGTTAGAAAAGTAAGTTTTGTTTTTATGCTCCTCATCTGTACTTTCTGAAGACACCAGGCAAGGCTGGCCCTACAGCCATCCTGGCTTCTGCTCCATAATGCGCTCTTCTTTTGGGAAGAAAGTGGGAGGGAGAGATGTCTGGGACCTGCCCTGTGCTGCTGCCTTGTATCTGGGGCTTACCCCACCCACTATAAAACAAAGGTCTCATTTCAACAGTCCTTTGTTTGAGGGAAGCTACTCTAGAAATTTTGTGCTTTTTAATTAAGAGAGATCCCCCTCTGAGAGGAGATGTGTCTCTGTGCCTGCCGGCCAGTGATGGGGTTTAATTTGTCTGATCCTTGACAAGCGGCAGACTCCTCTGTGACAAGGTGCTGGGCAGGTGACTGAATTTTCTGAGAGAGCCTGACCCTTTTTTTTTTCTCATTTTGTTAGTTACACAGGTGGCTGTGTGCCCTTTGCATGGTGAATAGGTTGTTCCAGTGCACAGAAATTCATTTGGTCAATCATTTATGTGTTGATTGATACCAAGGCCTGTAGAAGCCTTGGTGACAGTATCTCTTGTAAGCAGATAACTTCAGTGCAGGCTCTTCTGGTCTGAGATGAGTGTGTGGCACTGCAAATTTTACTGTGTGTTTCAATCAAAATATATTTGTGTTATTGTACTTGAAGAATGATAGGAGATCACATAACTACTATCTTTCTGTGAGAGCAAAGAAGTAAACTTGCCCTCATAGTAGCCTGACCTCCAGTGTTTTTTTGATTTCAAAATGCAACTTTTCAACGTTATTCCAACATTTTTTAAGAAATCAATTTATTTTGTCTGTGCATTCAGATGCTGTTTCTGAACATGCAGACAACGTTCATTTAGTGACCATCATCATTGTAGTGTATGTTTGATAAGGCTGTAACAGGCTTACCAAAACAGGGTGTTTGGTGTCATAGCATCCTTTAGATATGAAGGTAAAATTGGTAATCATTATACTCTTTTTGTCTTCATTTTCTGTTTTTCTTCTCTCTGTCCCCAATTCAGGCAGCATCCAATGGAATACTACATAGAAGAGGCCAAGAGGCTGAAGCACAAAGCTGATGCCATGGTGAGTCTTGGCCCTGTGTGTTCAGACCTGATACCTTTGTACTTGTGGATAAGATCCACTGGCTAACATTACTTCCACCGAAGGGAGTATGTTTGAGTCATATGTTGGGAGGTTGTCATTAATTGCCAAATTTTCAGATATTTCCCTTTGTTATAAACACATCTAGAGAACAGGAATCAGAAATAATGTTGTCTGAGGTTAGCGGGCCTGTTTGCTTTGCCAGACCTATCACAAAGTCCTTGGAAGACAGATGGAAGAGTTAGTTTTAAGATAGTTTACTCTGAAATGTCAGGATCCTGATGGTAATTGTGTTGCTGGTGAACAAGACTTGGAGTGCCCTTTGCAGATGTAACTGGCTTTCTCTGCTGTGCACGGTTTAACAGTGTGCATGACTGAACTTACTTTTTGTGCTAATTATGGCTCAGTCAGGTAATGTACATTTGCTACTTGCCATTTTTCTGTGAAAATGAAGTGAGGGAATACTGCAGTGGGAAAGCCTCATCTGCCTCTCACGAGGCAGACCTCCAAGACCAGGCAATAATATCTGAAAAATGTGAAGATAATAAATTGCCAGAGGAAAACATTGAGCAGGAGGAAGAGAGGCAAATAGCCAGAGCACACAAAGCTGATGACTGGGACCACATTAGGGGTTCTGCTGAGAAGCCTTTAATTACCAACCAGAGGCCTGACTTGTATCTTTTTATTTCTTGAAATTGTGCCTGCCTAGGGAGAAAAAAGGAATTCAGATACACTTGAGAGAAACAGGTTTTTTTCATAGTCTAAAAACGAGAATTTTCTTCCCAATAGACCGACAAGACTGGAAAGGCCTTTCAGTACCTAGAAGCTGCTCTTTTCTTCATTGAATATGGAATTGCCATGGAATCGGATGGACCAGCACCAAAATCAGGTTACAGCATATTCAGCGACACCATAGATCTCATCAAGTAAGTGTTTTTTGAAGCATGGCGGTTATGCAGCGTGTTTGGAGGGGAAGGGTTACCTGTATTGCTTGTTTGCAACTGCAGCAGCTCTGAATTCCCACCACGGAGCAGAGTTCGGGTTGCTGTACAAGCATGAGACAGACAGACAGACAGTCCCGGGGCACCAGAGACAAATCCTTTGAAATGTTTCGGCATTGCTCATCAGAAGAAGGCAGCACCATATCCTCCTCAGTGTATGAGCCTTGCAGCTGAGCTACACCAGAGGGCACTGGTTATGGCAGTCAAGGGCTGAAGGAGTTTTTACGTTATCCAGATCTGAAGTTGCTTTTGCATGTGAGCCTCAGTAGCATGTCAGTTAAAAAAGGCAAAGCAACAGTACAGTGTGTGGAAGAGCAGTTTGTGCCCCAGAGGTCTTGCAGCTTGATCGAAGACAAATTTTATTGGTTTCTCCCATGTGTCTTTCTGCCAGCACATTTTATTTGGGTTTCTTTTAGCAAACTTCCCTGTTTAGTTTCACAGCCATAGCAGATGTATGTAGGTAGTAGTATGACATACACAGGCAGTCTAACCCAAGGAACCCGGTAGTGGATAGAAGAAAGACGGGTGTCACTTTAGTCATATTGAAATTATGGGTTATGTATTTTTTGAGAGCTGACTTGACTTCCTGCCCTAGAGTTGTCAGTAATTTTTTCTGGTAGACTTCAAACTTTTAAAAATTACATTGTTTACTTTCTGGTCTTGATGGACCATATTTCCAAGGTGCTGTTGTTGCTCTGTTTTCAAAGGGAGATATGCTCATTTGTTTTTTGCAAAAGGAAGATTTCCACTAAGATGTATGTCTTGTCCAGAAACACTTGAATTGATATTTCACCTTGAGTAGCAGGGGCACGTCTTCTGGGCCCCAGGCTTGTGACTGGCCCATGGAAGGGACACATCTACTTTGTAGATCATTGTAAGAGGAGAGAGAGTTGCATAAGAGGCCACATCTGTTCCTGCTGCGTGAAAAACAGTGCATTTTGAGACACAGTTGTCTGCTCAAGATCATGCCTCAGCACTTGGTGACAGGACTAAGAACTCAGGTTTCCTGTCTTTGAGACTGGTGTTTAAGATAGCAGCATGCACTGTTTTTTCTTATGCAGTGGGACTTCAGAGCACTGATGGCTGACGAGATTGTTTGTTTTGTTTCCTTAGATTCATCATGACGTTGATATCCTTCACAGACTCCTCAGCATCTTCACATGAAAAAATCTTTGCTGTGTTATGGTGTGTAACTGTTTTTCTGTGCCTTCATATTCTGTTTTTAGACTGCATAGAGCAAAAGACCTGTTACTTTCAGGGGTGAAGGAATGAGTTAAATGGGAATCAGAATTCTGCAAGGGAAAAAACAAAACAAACAACCGAAACAAACCTCACCACCATCAACAATGTAAAAAACAGAGTGAACTGGGACGGCTCTCAAAGTGAGCTGGAATATCACAAGTGGCCACACGTGGAAAGCGCAGGCTAAAAAATTTGATCTGCTGGTAACTTGAGAGCGTGTAAGGGCTTTCACCTAAGGTGAAATAATGCTATTTGGCTGCCCATGTTTGAGCCGTGTAACTGAAGCCGTAGCTGAACATAGCTGATGCACTTCTGGCCAAGGGCTTACTCAGCCCTTGGCACCTAGAAGAGGCTGGGCACCTGCTTTTATATAGAAGACCAGACGTGGCCCTTCCTCGGTTTTTTTTTGGGTTTTTTTCCTTGTGATTTTCCAGAGTCTTTTAAGATGAGCAGGAGGAGTAAAAGTTCTGAGCTTTCCCGACTTTGCAGTAGCGCTGATGTGAGTGTGAACACTGACGCTTGGGTGTGTTTCTGTTCACAGCATGCGCTGCCAGTCCATTCTGCACATGGCCATGTTCCGTTACAAAAAAGACACTGCAATAAAGTATTCCAGGATCCTGAATGACCACTTCAAGGTAGGGCACACATATTACTAAGCTGCCACCTGATGGCTGCAGTACTTACTAATGTCGACTGAATAGCCCAAACCTAATGAGAGCTCTGTTCCTTGCTGCAGAGTTCTTCCAGAGTAACACAAGCACCTTCTCCGTGTGTTGCAAGGTAAGATTTAAAAACATGTATGTTTTACTGTGTGAAAACAGTAGCTGGAGTATTTGAGTTGCATGCTGCATTTGAGAGCACCTCGCCACTCTCTCTTTCTTGCCACCTGAAATCGTATTGTTAGGGGTATGAGTATGTTTCTGCTCTCTTTCCTGTCTTTTTTGTTGGAAATGGAGGGGTTTTTGTTACGAGGTCACAAGTTACCACATATCAAGCAGAGCAGTTCTCCACCAGAGAAGGAGATCAGAGGGACAAGGAAGGTATTGTCACTGTGCCGTTTCAGAGCCCCTGCTGTTGTCATCTTTGTTCTGTTAGAGATCCCTTGAGACTTGGTGAGATACCATCCCCATCTCCCTGGCTGCCCAGTAGGATTAAGCCTTCACCTTGTGGTAGCATAATTTTGAGGTGACACTCAGTGTTTTTTTTCTTTAGTTCAGTCACCAATTAAGAAACTGATTTTCTAATTTGCGAGTTATTGAACATTTTGTCTTTTCTGTGTATCTGCAGCAGTGTTGCTGTGTACGTGTCATCTAATGGTATTTGACCCAATGCCAGAAGACTGGGCCTGTGTTTTAAGCACAACGAGTAAGAAAGTTTATTTGTGTGCTGTGGTAAGCACATTTGGCAGATAGCTACCCAGCTCCACGTCTGTCCCTTTCAAGTTCTGCAGTTGAGAGAGGCTTGTTTGGTCTTTGATAATGATGCTGAAATTTCAGTTATTTTTCTGCCACTTTGCACAGTAGTTTATTGGGAAGAAAATGCTCTCCTAAGAGCGTTGGTGAAAGCCCTGTCTTACCAGCAACTAAAATTAGGTGGGGTGAAGTGATGTGATGAAGACAGCCTGTGTCTGGAGGGTGGGCAGCTGACTGCATTTAGCTTCCTCAGGTCTATAAATAAGTGTGTGTAGGCTGACCTGGGCTCCTTTGACTAGCTGTCAGAAAGCTCCAGCCTCCGTAGGTGGGGAGCTTCAGCACACATGGACTGAAATTCGTTAGGAAAAAGCGCTTAGATAATCCAGTGAAGGTTTCCACAAGCAGGTGTAGATTTTTGGAAGGTAAATGCATGGCCCTTTCTGCTGTCTGGTCCCACACATTCTTTTATCGCGAGGAGTCCTTAGAGTTGTAACTTCGAAGACTTCGGTCTTGCACTGGAAGGACAATTACATGTTACATACCTGAACACATGGCAGTTTTCAGCACTCCATATTGCAGGCCTGGATGACACCACATAGCTCCTGGCATAAGATAGTCTTGTGGCAAGACTCTGAAGGTAAATAAATGTTCATGGTGGCATTTCTTTCTCCTGCAGAAGCACAGGCATGCCTTCTCCTCTTTCTCCAATGCCGTCTCCTGCCAGTTCTGCGAATTCTCAGCCAGGATCAAACGCTAGCAACTGCAGTGGCAACAGCATTGGCTCTTCACTCACTGTCCCCTATACTATCCCAAGCATCACCTCTTCCTATGTCAACATCACTTCCTATATCCTCTATGCGTATGATATTTGGGAACAGGCTGATGCACTGGCCAGGAAGAATAAGGGTAAGTTTTTGCCTTCCATCTTCTCTGTCTTGTGTTGTGGTTATGTGTATGTACTTGCTTAAATCCTAACGTTCTGTGTAGCAAACACCCTAACTAAAGATCAAGGCAGTAAATATGTTGGAATAGGCAGCTATGGCATACAGACAGGTTATCGGCAGAGATACCTGACGGTGATATATTGGTGAGAGTTCCGATTAAAAGGTTGTCTTGGCATCCTCACATGTCTAGGAGCTAAGGGATGAGGGTATCAAGTGCAGGAAACCAGCTAGCTCACTTCACGGTAACACAAGAAGTGTAAGGGGCTTTTTGCTGTCTGTTTTTCTCTTTGGGGCACTCAGCTTTTCTGAGTTGGTTCACTTTTTCACAAACAGCTTTGTGGCCTGTAGCCTTGTGTTCTAGCTTGCTTGTCAAACTCCCAGGTGTTTTTGTCTTGAAAACTATGAAGCTGGATTCTCTCCGTAACAGAGAAGCTGAGCAGCGCTTGGAGTCCTTGCTGGGCGTGTAACCAGCATTTGCCAGTAACATTGCATAAGATAGCTGCTACTTGTTATTTTACAGTTTAGTTGTTAAAAATGTTGTATTTTCCTGTGGTACAAGCAGTGGTGAAAAGGCAAAAGCCCTGGAGTGGGTGCAGTTCAGTCTGTAACCTGCCATCCCATGTGGCATTTGCAGTGTCTTTTTTCATAAAACACAAATTTTGTGAGCTGCTGTGGGTGAAGGGATGTATTGCCACAATCTGCTGCCAAACTTGCAAAAGAAAATAAGCACAATATGCCTGGCTGCGTTGTTGGAAGGCTGTAAAAACACTCATGCTAATCAGGCAGTTGCTAAAATTGAAAAGGCTTTGCAAATCACCTTTGAACAAAGTAACTCCAGTTGCTGGCTGCCCTCAGAGCGAATCTGTGCTCGCAGCAGCAATTTGTGTGCAGTATTTTGGATTATATCCTCAAAAGGCTGATAAAAGACCATCGCACAGAAGGAGCGGCGGATGCTGCTGGTAAGCCAGAGGAATGAGTCACAGAGGAAAACCTGTGGGAGGGCAGCCTGAGCGCAATCTTGCATCAATCCAGACTAAATTTGAAACTTGCTCTGCTTTGCCATTTTAATGTAGGGGAATGATGACTGGGGTAGTAAATACTTCCTAGGGAGTGGATCTGTGCAGGAGAACAGCGTGTGTGGGCTTTGCAGGTGTTGTCACTGTTCAGGACAGTGAAAGAGATTGAAAACTGGACTTGTTGATATTCAATGTAACGTACAGATGCCAAGAGGTACAGAGAGTAAGTACATGAAACTTAAAAAAAATTTTTAAAAAAGCCACATCCTTGACTCTTTTATGCAATTCATAGAGCATAAGAAGAACAGGAAAGAGCAGAGGCCTTCAGCTACCACATTCCCTTAAACAGGGAAGTCGTAAGTTAGTGGAAAGCAGTGAGTTGTCATTAATGTCCGAGTTACTTGTGCAGAGCTGAAGTGGTTTTTGGCGAGTCCCCAGCCAGGTGCTCCCAGCTCAGGACCCAGCTCCTCACCATAATTCAGAGCAGCGCTGTGGATCATGGGGCTCAAACAGGCCGTCTTCTGACCTCTGACCTCCCACAGCGAGGACAAGCTGCAGTTGCATGTGTGCATGTGAAGTCGCTCTCCTGTCACACTGTGCTGTGGTCACAGATCCGATGATCTTCTGTTTGTTCAAGCAGGGGGTTTGGACTCCTGCTTACAGCTCTTCCGTTCCCTGTGGAGGGAATGGATATCCATTTTGTAAAAAAAACAAAACAGGAAGGTCAGGAGAATTGAAAGTGTTAGAGTGGAAACGTGTGCTCTGCTTCTGAAATGTTCCTTGCACAGCCAAGCAGAAATTTTCAGCCTCCAGTTTCAACCTTTATGTGTAAAAAAGGAGAGCCAAGAGTGGCCAGATTCTGACAAAGGCACCTGGCAACACAGTCAAGGCTAGAGGGACTGGGACAAGCCCGTGTTGCTGGAAGGCAGGTCATACAGGAATGTTTTGGAAAGGTGACTGGAAAGGAACAGGTGTGACAATTTCCTGTAATTCACCGTCACCTGCACAGCCGATTGCCAGCACAGAGCAGGGCGTGCAGCCTGCCAGCACCTCTGAGCAGGTCGGATGTGTGGCAAGAGCCATCTCAGGCTCGATATGAGGAAGAAATTTTTTACAATGAGAGTGGTGAAAAACTGGCCCAGGTTGCCCAGAGCGGTGGTGGATGCCCCATCCCTGGAGACATCCCAGGCCAGGCTGGATGGGGCTCTGAGCAACCTGATCTGGTTGAAGATGTCCCTGCTCATGGCAGAGGGGTGGACTAGATGTGCTTTGAAGGTCCTTCCAACCCAAACTAGTCTATAAAACACACAGCAGGGACTGCTGGGGTGTGAACACCTGAATGTTTGCCCACCTACCACTGAGTCTTGATGTCCTATCAAAGCCAGTGCTTGGGGAGGCAGTTCAGCGTGTGCACGCGTGTGAGCGCGTTTTCCTCACACATGGTCTGCCTCGTGTCCTTGTTATGCTTCCCAGCCCTCTAACATTGCTGAGCTCTCTGCGTTAACGATGTGTTTAATGGGACCTGCTGACAGTGTGCTGCTGTTGTTGCTTCTCGCTGTCCCCTCGCCTGTCAGATGTACCTGTTGTGTGAAACCAACCAAACGTTTTCTCTCTCCCTCCCCTTTTTCCAGAGTTTTTTGCCGAACTCAGCACAGCGACGTGCACTCTGGCACTGAACAGTAGCATGACCGAACTGGTACACTACGTTAGACAGGGTTTACAGTGGCTGAGACTGGAAACAAGTACGCCTTAACTGGTGCTCAAGGTGGTTAAGTACCTTGAACTCTTTTGCACTTTGGAAGCCTCAGAAACAGTCCGACTTGTTGAATCATTGGATACAAAGCACCTGCAAGGGAATATAAATCAAAGTGGAAGGGATCTGGTTACACTGGAAAAACTTTGAACTGTATTTTTAGGGTAGCGCTTTGCTGCCTTGAATAAAGAAGAGATGGAGGAAAGCCTCAACGTTGATGGCACCTTCCTTTAAAACGATGAAGTGCAATGAACTGTCTCAATGTATTGATGGTCTATAAACATTTCTATTACAAATAACCAGCAGGACAATAATCACTCATGAAGAAGTGCCGACAAGTAGGAAATCTGCCTCCAGAGGTTATTATGCAACATCCCACAGTCCACAACAGTTGTGTGCCCAGAAGACGTGTCAGAGGAGTGTTTTTTTGCAAGCACGGATGCAGTCTTTGGTGTTGGGTCTTTGTTCCTCAGATGGCAAGTAGCAACCTCCTCAGCCCCCGACAGCATTGTGTTACAGCAAAAACAGCGAAGTGGCCCTGCCTTGCCTGCTTTCCAGCTGCACCGTCTTGTGTTTGCCAGCCAGCTGCTGCCCTGAGAATCGGGTGAAGCCACTGCCTCCAGTGCTGCAAGTTCACTTCTTAAGTCACCGTTGCTTTGGTCCTTCTCGTCATGCACTCGCACGTGCCCTTAGCACTCTAACTATGTTACTTTAGGGTCTTGCTGGGTTTAAGCCTCGTCAGCCAAACACAGTTGGGGTGGCAAAAGCGACCAGGTGTGGTTGGAAACAGCTCTTCCTCTCTTCTGCGTTGGAGGGACATCACTCGCACTGAGGACTCCTTGCCCGCTTGCTTTTTATTGTCACGGTGGGTGGGGGTGGACCGGCTGTCCTGGGTCACTGTGATTGCTTGGACACTGTTCTGAGTCTAAGAGCTTGCATGGGGAGGAATCACTTCTGTTCCAGGAGGAACTAAGTGGCTGAATGTGGAACATAAGACAGATGTTGTATTTGGATATTTGCCTGTAGCCACTGCTGGTCTCGGTGAATATCTAAGAGCAGGACTTGGTACCAAAGTAGGGCATCCTTCGTGTGGGAGATAACTCATGTGCTCTTTCTTAACCAGACTACAGGATGGGCCCAAGTACTTAGAAATCTGTCAAGGGAACACGAAAGGAAATAATTAGCTGTTGGCAAGCATTTTTTTCCTTTCCAGGAGCTGCATTTTTGCGATTTTGCAGCTGACAGTAATGGTGAAGGCGGCATCCGCAGCAATCAGTCAGATGACACCCTTCTCTACCCAAAGATATCCTGTTGTGTGACAGCAGCGTCCTGCCATCCTCCTATCTCATAGTGTGCCTTAGCCCTCTGGTCCCCTCTCACATCCCTCACCCTATCTCTGACAGACCTGTGGGGGTGGTGAAGGGAAAGATAGCATCCCAAAATAATTGTGCTTACAGCAAAGAACACATCTCCCGTGGACTAGCTCCCTTTTCCACATAATGTCAGGATGGAGGAACAGGTCTGCACGCGTGCAGCAGAACCCCCTTTGTAGAACACACGTATGTGGTTTTGAGGCTCACAAAAATCGACAAATATCAGCAAAAAGGTCTGCATTTCCAAAAGTAGTTTCTGTAGAAACGGCGCCTGCCACGGGGAAGCCTGGAGGCCTCCTGTGCCTGGGAGGAGCCAGCGGGAGTGCCTGCGGCTCTGCCTGGCACACGGGAGCTCCCCCTCGCCTCCCCTGGCAGCGGAGGGTGGCCGGGATCCCCGCTGGGTCTTCCCCACACCTTCAGGGGACTGTCCTTTTATGTTCACTTTATCGAAAGCCTTAGTGCATTTCAGGGATAAGCTGCCCCAACCAGTGGAAGGAAGGTCCATGTGTCCCCCCCTTCCCCGTTTTACCTATCGAACTTCACCTGGGCTCCTCCTTGCTGGAGGAGCGACTGCTCAGAGTGAGGCAGGGGCAGAGCGTTGGCTGTTTTGTTCTCAGGAAGTGTGGGGATGGCCAGCCGGCCTCAGGGCCTCACGTGCACTTTGGAGCTCGATTCCAGACTGGTGGGTCAACGGCTTCTTCTGACTTTGTCTTCGAACAAAGCTTAGTTTTAGGACCACAAGCCAAGGAGGAGGAGGAAGGAAGAAAGCTTTTATTGAACCTGAAAACCCACATGGGAGTCTGAGAAGCGTAGCGGAGCGTTAGGGGTGAGTGTGAGGTGAAGCAGGGACACGAGTACCCCCGTTACTTGCATTTCACGTATGCCCATCTCCCTCCCTGCTGCCACCCGCGGGTGCGCCGGCCCCTGCCCTCGCCAGCCCTTTGCTGCCCAGGTAGCAATGATCTCTTGCCCTGTTCCTAGGAAAGCTCGTGCAAGGATGCCAGCCGAGCAAAGTCAGTAAGAAGACACCCGGGGAAGGCAGGTGGACTAGTGGCATTTGCTTCTTTTCAGTCGGGAAAAGGCAGCACACGTTCTGCCGCCGTGCAAGGGCTGTTCCCGCGCCAAGGGCAAAACTCCCCCAAACTTTGGAGGAAATGAGGTCACAGGCAGGTCCTGAATGATTTGGGGGCTCTCATTTCAAAAACCGGGAGGGGTCAGTGGGAGCATCAGTACCAAACTACACAGCAGGAAGCTCTGTTTTGTTTCAGGTCAAGGAGAAGACTGTTTAGATAATAGGGGTTTTGTTTTTTGTTTTGTTTTTTAAAGCCAGCATATTTCAGCCTTGAACCAGGTCAGAGGCCTGCAAAGGGTTAGGAAAGATGCTCATCGTTTTCACTTGGGCCTGTTCAGGCCTTTAAAAAAAAATAAAAACCAAACAAAAATAAACCAAAACAAAATGTAACAGTGGAGGAAACAGCATTTGCCATTAGGAAACAAAACCAGGAATCCAAGGAAAAACTGAGATGATGGTTGAGTCCCAGGAGAGGAGGCAGCTATGGTGGCAAAGTAGCATCATTTCCATGCAATATTTATTTAGAAGAAATAATACATGTGTTGAAATTGTCAAATGTTCTATTTTTAAGATGCCATTTATTTAATAGTTGTAAACCCCACTTACACGGAGATAGAGATCTCTTCTGTAACTGAAAGTCAAAGTCTGACTGCAATGTCCTTGTTTTTGGTTTTGTCCTCTCCCCTCCCTCTTGGTTCCCATTATAAATCTGTACATCTTAAACTTATTTGGGGGGTGTATGTCCCTCTTGTAAATAACTTTTTCTGCCCTGTGTGTGATGGAGCTTCCGAGATGGGCGATTCATTCATATGGGGAAATAAACGATAAATGAAGTAGCCAATTCATTATGAGTTGTTGCAAGAGTCCTCGTCTTCTTGGCTTGCAGAGAAATTTGCCTTTTCTCCCTGAATGGTCTCAGTGTTTCTTTTCTGAAAGAGGTTTAAATATGAATTTCTGTAGAAATAGTCTCTGTTTCAATTGCTCCCGTTTGTCGCCCCTCGCCCTTTCCTTTAGGAACAGGAATAGATGCGAATTTGGGTTCTCAGAGGATCACGACGCACGACATCAGCCTCCCGTCCTCCCGAAACGGTTCCTGGCAGGAAAACCCCACGGGCTGGCTTTGTGCAGTCGAACAAGGTAAATAAGGAAACGAGGCCGAAAGGCGCAGAAATGGTGGTTGGAGCGTGCTGCCGCGCCTGTGCCACAGAGGTGCAGCTGGGGCCTGGTTCGCGGGCATGTCTTTGAAGTACGGATGGGAGGATTTCCCTGAGGAATCCCACGGGGTCTCGTGCCCTGGGGTAGCTCCGCTTCTCCGTGGTTGTGCGAGGTGATCTCTTTACAGCGGCCTCGTACGTCTTGTTTGGGGCTTTTTGCGTTACGTCTGGCAATGTAACTGTTCCTTGGGAGAATGGTTTTTCCATCTTTCCGTGCACTGTTGTGGTATAATTTGTGTGTGTGTAATTCAGGTCCTTTCTGCAACAGGCGTTACACCGAAGGTGTTTGCTAATAACGGATGTGATTTTTCTAATGTCGTATGTAAATTGCAGAGGACACTGAAACCTGTTTTAATACCCGCGAGATCTGCTGCTGTTACAGATGTATAAAGAAATGTGCGCCTTTTTTAGGTCGGTACACTTTGTCACTGGACACTTAAAATCCCACTGGTGAAATTGGCATTGAAGTAAGAATAAAAGGACAAAATATCTAGTTTATTTAAAAAAAAAGCTGAGACCCGGTGGGATTTTCAGCTACAGCCTGGACAGCAGGACCTGGATGGCGTGTTTGCTCGGGTGAGGTGGGGCTGGGACACAGTTCACTGACATGGGTTCATGTTTAAGTCTCACCAAGCCAGGTCAACCCCAGGCTGGAGGATAAGAACGAACATAGGAAGATAGCGTGTGGTTGGATACAGACGTGGATTAAGCATCTGTGAATTTTGTTGTGGATTTGGCGGGGTGCAAGGGGTAGTTGGACACGAGCTGTCCCGTGCGGTGGCTGAGGGGAAGCTGCTTTTCCTGGGGCATTCGTGTCTCCTGTCCCACCGTTTCCTTCCCCCTCAGACCCCAAAAGGTGCGTTTCCCAAAGTGGGTTAGGTTTAGAGGTGGGGAGCGGAGGGAGGAGGTCGTCCAAAAACCTCTCCAAAGAAGGGGGCTGCAGCAGGTGCTGGCTGCCCCACTCAGCTCTCTGCCCAGAGCCCTGTTCCCCGCAGGCCAAAAATATTTTGGGGTTGTTTTCCAGTAATGTTTTGATGTTATTGCTTGTTTATTTATTGAGCCTTTATTGGCCAAACCTAATTTTGCAACCGTGTTTAATTTATTTTGAGTTGTGTTACATTAATACATTATAGATTAGCTTGCTTTCTCTCTTTGGCTTGGCACCCTTTTTAAAGACAAATGTTATTTTTGGCAAAACAGCTGCGTTAAAGTTGATTGCAGTTTCTCAGCCCTGTGCTGGTCTCCAAGCACTAAAATATCCCTTTGGCGGCCTGTGCTTGCTTTATATTAATTGCACTTTCAGTAACCCATCGCTACCCAAATCTAACGGTGTTCCTGGGCCATCATCAGTGTTTCTGAACGCATTTTCTGTAGACTTTTGTGTTCCTGAAACAAGGACTTGTGCGTGTTACAGCGGCAGCGTGCGATCTCTTGCTGTTCGCGATGTGCTTTGTCAAGGTTTAGGGTTCCTGGATTTCCCCCTGTTTTTTTTCTCCTGCTCAGTGTTGCTGAGGTTAAAGTTTAGGTTTTCTCTGGGTCCAGCATTTCCTATCGTAGCGATGCAGCAACGTTGTCCGCTTCTGTAAAGCCATCAAAACCGCATCCCAACTGATGCCTTCTTTCTGTTCTCTTTCAACATTTGAAGGCGCATGCCAGCCCATCTGTGGTAGCTCAAAGGTATTTCCGAAAGTTGCTCCGACCTGCGTGCTTTTCCCGTGTTACGCATGAGGTGCAGCAGGCTCTGAGCTTGCTCGTGAGCTCTCCTCACTGTTCTGAAAAGAGCCAGTTAGGATTTGGGATGAGGCTTTTTGCTTTGTCTCGTTTTTCCAGAGGGCCTTGGGAAATGGGGGCGATCTGGGATGCAGCAGTGTCAATATCCTAGAGCTCATGGAGAAACGAGGATGCTGAACCTCTTGCAAAATGGAGTCTTCAGTGGGAAAATAAAAAAAATGTAAGGGAGGAGACTGACGTGTTTGACCTCAGCACTAAACCCACGCTCTGAAGCTTCTGTGAATAAGAAGCAACTGCCTTTTATAGTCCTTGCAAAAGAAGAAAATAGGATCTGTGATACAGCTTAAAAAAACCCCAAACAAACAAAACCTCTCCAAAGAAATTGTGCCACAGATCTCATTTGTTTGTCTTCTACACTGAGGGTGAATTGCTGCATGTGTGCGTGTATGTATGTATAAAATTAAAATGAGGATTTTGACTTGCTTGTCTTCAGGTTCTTCAGATGAAAGAGATGATAATCAAATCTGTGAAGATGAAATAAAAAGCAAGCTGCCTGGGGAGGGAGAATTTCTTGTTTTGCTGATCTGAGTGGAGATGTGTCCCCCTCTGACATGCTCTGCTCACTCAAGCTTTGCTCGTCGATGGGGGTTTCTGTGGCTGCGCAACGTGTGGTCATTCGAGCATCTTCCCTGGCACATGGTTGAATTTCTGGAACCATTCGACAGCACAAAATTGGCACTGTCTTCAACTCATTGTCCCCTTTTGAGGGAAGGTATCAAAATGTTGTGTTTCAAAGTTTTTTTAACCTTAAAGTTTGGAAGCCAGGTGGCCGTTCTGATGAGACTGTGATGCTGGGAGTCATTTGTCAGTACTACTTTGCCAAAATATTCAAGCATGTTTCCAAATCCCACTTACTTTGTCTGAGACTGGGGCGTGTTTTACTGGGCCAGGTATCCTCAGGAGCTCTGGGTACCCAGTATGTGTATGTTTCCCTTTTTTCCTCTCTCCTAATGATGGCACATATAGTAGTCCCGTGCTGCCTCTGTCTTTTGGTTGGTAACGTGCAAAAGACGACAGAGTCAGTCTTCTGTTTTATCCGCTCGTTTTGCCTGAGTGTGTGGAGCAGAGATGCTGTTCGCCTCTGCTCTTCCGTTCTGTCCTTCCTGTCCCGCATCGACCGTGGCTTTGGCCGGGGAGCTGGCAGCCCCTTGCACAAAGGAAACGTGAGAAAAGGGAGGAGAAAGCTGCCATGTGGCGGGCATAACGCGCGATGACAACGTGACACCTGAACTCGGTCGTGTTGGCGGCTGTGACGTGCTGTTTGTTTCACCTGGCAGCTGTTCAGCCCGAGACCTGGCTCGGACTGGGCCAGAGCACTGCGGGGATTTGCAGTTGCTCTCTCCTGTGCTGAGTTAGGTGTGCTGACTTGCACTGACCTATTTCTTTTATTTCTTGGAAAATGTGTGCAGGGGAGGATAATTTATTTATGATTCTTGGCCTGCGTGAAGGCTCACCCATCAAGCAAATGAAGACACAGAAATGTTTATCACTGGCTGTGTAAGCAGAGGCAAGCCTTTGCTGCCACTCCCAGGAGCGGCTATAACTGCATAGTTTCCTGCTTAGAGCATTAATTTTCAGGACGCACTAATTTAATAACCATCAGAGAAATTCTCCTGGGGGACGCTGCCAGGTATTCAATGGCAGCTGCAGCTACGCGTGTGTTCTCTCCGTCACGGCCAAAGGCACGCGTGTCATGTTATTCCTGTCAGGACACGTGGGTGCCGCACCAGCTCACACAGGTTGTGCACCTACTGGGAGACCGAGTCACTGTTTCGGTGGAGAGCTTACAGCGAGTGTTTGCCTGGGCTTCTTGCTCAAAGCGATGGAACACGACAACCCCTGCAGACCAGACAAGTCAGACGGCAGGAATTATATGGCTGCCTGTTGGCTTTGTGTGTGTGTGTGTGCTGGAACTGGCTTAAAATGAAACTACCTGGAATCCGAGGAACTGCGTTAAAATGCCGTGAAGTGGCAGCAGCACCGGCCTTGCTGGTGGAGCCAGGAAACAATTACAAAGAAAGTTGGATCTCTTGGCTGGGAGTGCTTGATTTGCTGCCAGTTCCAGTTGAGAAAACATGCAAACGTTTATAAAACAAACACAGATGTGGTAAAAGTAGCCAGCAAAAAATATTTAGTGGAGCATCTGGAATAAAGTGCTCAGGTTTGCAAAACTGCGCTGCAGCAACGTTGAAAATAGTTTTTAAAGCAGTTTCAGCCGAAATAGAGATAGAAATCCCCATTTATTAGGAACTATGGGAGTAATCTGGAGCTATGGACTTTGCAGGCATTTGTTCTAATTAAGCTTGAACAGCTTAATTGCCTGATTTCTTTTATTGCCCGATGACAACTCGTTCGTAAAACAAATCTCAGCGCCGCGTGGTGTCGGAGCAGCGGTGCTGCCACAGGAGATGGCGCTGCAGGGCGGTTGTGTTGGGCTGCAGGTGCTGGGAGGCTGCGCCATCGCTGTTGTGTTCTCAGCACTCGGTTTTATCTTTCACCCACCTGAGCCAGCAAGGGCTGGCCCCTACTCTTCAGCATTTACCATTCGTGGATTTCTTTATGCCTGTTGACGTGCGTTTTCTCATGCAGCTCATTTCCAACTCCTAGAAGAGATGGAATCACTCCAGGATCAAAATGTTGTTGTGAGTGGAGGTAACACACAGAACTGAGGTTGTGCAGTGGGGATGCGAGAAGGCGGCCTGATTTTAGGTAAGCCAATACAGAAGTACAGAGCAGCAGAGCAATCTCGTAAAATTCCCTGGGATTTCGACAGCCCAATTGCTGCCGGACCGCCCGCATCTCTGTTGGTAGCACTCAAATGCAGTCGCGTAGAGGAAGAGGCTGCTCAGCCCAAGCGTTGGTTTCAGAATCTGCTGCCAGTCACACAGCAATTGTGCTTTTATTTCATTACCTTCCCACTGCTCTAAATCAAGAAGCGTGTAACCAGATCGTGAACAAGACGAGTTTCTTACTTTAAATGAATAAATTGCTTCTGACTTGTTCAGCCTGCCCTATGCACACACTACAGGTGTTAGAACAACGCTGGTGCTGGAATAAGTGCCCTGAAATCCCACCGCACCCAAAAGAAGATCCCAGAGAGACACGGGATCCCTTCAGTACCTGCCTGGCATCCTTCTCACCTCCTGCTTCCACGCAGCAGCCTGAGGCCACTGGTTGATTGCCTGATGGTTTTGTTGCATGAATACACCTTGTGTGCACAGTCCTCTGTGAAATCTGGGTTATTCGCAGGGCTGCATCCCCCTCTACAGGCAGACGTTTTGCTGAAATCATTTTCTCTCAGCAGGTTGTCAAATAGGAGGAAAGGCTGTAGTCTTTCTGATGGGACTAAGAGCGCATATATATTTGTTTGCTTGTTTACATTTTAAAATATGCAGGTAACATGTGCATCACCTTCTAAAGTCGTCTTTATTTTTTTAATCTTTTATTTTAGCAGGATGTCTAATCCAAACAGTTTTGCTCCAAGTGTGGCTCAATTAGAAATGCGATGCTTTCGGGAAGAGCAATTTTTGAAAGTATTCAAAGCTGTCAAAGTCTAACCGAATGCTCACAATCCCCTGTGAACATAATAAGGCATGAGTTTAAGATCAGTTTGAAAAGAAGTATTTTACAAAATTGAAATTAACACTAATACATGCAAGATCCTTGCATCATCATGGTGTTATGGCATGTTCTTCAAAAAAAAAAAAAGAGAAATGTGGGGTGGACAGGACAGCAAGGCCAAGGGGGCTGGTCGGTGTGGTCTAGAGTCTGGTCCTGCTCCTCCTGGAAGCCCCTGAGATGGTTAAAATGAGCAGGCTGGAAACGTGGATGTGAGTAACTGTGACCATACGCTTGATTCTTCCAAAATTATTATTTCTTTGTATTTAAAGGATGTGCTAACAGACGTCTTTGGGTTTATGAATTTTTACGGGCGAGGTCATGGCTTTTAGATGCAGGAAATAACAACAGAAGCGGTAACAATTCCACATTTAGGATCAGACACGTGCCATGTTTAGATGTGAAGATTTCATGATCCTGAATGTTTTAAGGCTTTGCTGCAGCAAATGCCAGGTTCGGTTTGAAATCAGGAGATGCAGGGGCAGGTAGGGCCGGCTGCCACCAGAGGGGGGGCTGCCCTGTTCCCTCAACTTCGAGGCGGAGGGGGGGGGTGGTGTCACTTTTTGTCATCAGTTGTGCATTTGCATTATCGTCTTGCCGGTATCCGAAGATAAAAAACCTGGAGTTTGCTGCTGTTAAATCACAACAGCTTTATACGCAGTTAAGTCATTACAGTTTGTTGCCATAATCCTATGCATTTTTTAAAATACTTTGACATCATTATCGCATTTTCAGCAATAGTGTTTCTAAAATCAGTTCTGCACAACGTATCTGTAGTTCTGCTGCCAGGTAAGATGCAAAACGTGGACAACACTGTACTGGCAACAGGCTTGTTCTTCGTAAACCTTTTCGTTCTGCAGTTTTCCTGCCAGCCTACAACTTTACACCTCCAGAAGCCTGAGCACAATTGGTGGCATTGGGGAGGTGCAAATTAAAACACAACAGAAGCGTCTCTCTCTCTTAACATGTTCAGCCCTACGACCATTTCCCTTCCAGGCACAGGGGCGAGAGCAGAGCTCCCTCCACACCGCACAGAATCCCCACGTGTTTGCTGGGACCTCATTTCCCTGCTCCCTTTGGTGCCTGGAAGGTGATTGATTGCTGTGGGTTACTCACAGGCTGCTCCCACGGGTACTAGCACTTTACCACCAGGAGGAGAAATGTCTCGGCAGACAAGCAGCACTGCCAGGCTACTTGGTTTCATGGTCAGTGTTACTTTGTGGAAAACTTGCCTTTTAAGTTTTGGAGTTTTTTGGTGGGTGTTTAAATTTTCTTGTTAGCCAGGACATCCATAGAAGAACCTGTTTGGTTCCAGAGAAGGAACGTCCACCCCTCCCAGACAGATCAAGAGCCACAAGTCCAGCAGGGGTGAACACATCCTTGCAGAGCGGCAGGGCAGTACGGCTCGTGGCTCCAACTGGTGAGTTTTCCTGCTAAAAAATGTTTCTTGTTGAGAATTATATTCTGCAGAAACCAAAAACCGCTGTCGTCGTGTTTCCCCACAATACTAGGTTCCAATCATACTACAAACGAGGTGCTTTGAAGTACAAATGTTTTATTGCAGTGTTTCATTATTTACAGTACCAGTCACTTTGTGAATGCACCTGGGTGCGACCCACGCGCGAGCCATTTGAAAAAGAAAAGCTAAACAATGGTAACTCAACAGTAAAACATGACTGTGCTTTATGCTCGTACTGCCCTGCCTGTTCCCTGGTTCTGAATGCAGAGAATTTTGCTGCTCTCCCCGGTCACTTGAATAACCTGGTAATGTGAGACTTTGGTCACAAAGGATTGTCAGTCGTTGGTCTGTTCGAGGCGTCGCAGGAACAGGAATCTGCCGTCTTTCCACCTGGATGGGACTTGGAAGCCAGGGTTCCTGACTGGGTGACAAGACACCTTTGTACGCAGCACTGTCACGTTCCTGCTTCAATTTTTGAGGGAAGTACTGGTTTATTTCAGATTCTTTCTGTTGCTGGTTCTCTTTGGTTTATGTAAGCTTTAAGTCATCTGCCTGTTCTGAGGCTACATCTTCCTGGCTTCAATATCTTAAAAGAGCCTCTAGAATTACCACGGAGTTGCCACTGGATACTGAAATTGGACATTTCATCTCCTAGAGTTGCATTTAAAGGTTTTCACAGAATACTGCAACTTTTATTACGTGTTTACACTTCATATAAAGATGGTGATTTGGGCAGCACTGAAGCCTACATTTTCACATACTATCATCTCAAAGTAGGAGAAATTACACTGGTTACGTCAGGAATGATCTCTGAACAGAAAACTGCCTTTTGAGGGGGGAGTAATTACTACAAATTTTATTGAAGACTTGAGAATTCCAGTATTCCAGTGGCTAAACTCAGGTCAAGAATCCTTTCAGCTTTCTAACAAGTGTATTAGCTTGAAAAAGTACTTAGAAAGACATGTTCAGACTGAGTACCTGCAATTTCTGTTGCCACCAGCAGTCCCCTGGGAGGTGGGCAGGGAACTTCTCTGCTCCAGTCACCTTAGTGTGCAACAGGGATGTCGTTACCTTCTAAAACGTGAGAGACTTTGTGTTACAAAGCTCTTGTACAATTAGGAAATGTTTACGACTACATTCCTGGAAATAAGTTATATTAAATGGCATTCCAGTCCTCCAGAAAACACAGTGCAGGGCTGCTGGGTAAGGCTCAGAAGTACAAACTGCTGTTCTCTCTCCTCACCCCATGCCCAGCTTATAGTTCAATAACAAGTCCCTGCCACAGCTGCCTCAAGTGGTTCTGAAATGCCAGCTTCTCAAAAATGGGATGATTGCAGCTCTTGGCAGGTTTTCTCCTGTGAGTCACACTTTTATTCCACGTTTCCACAGGCTTTTCTGTATCACCGTTGTCAGAAAGCCACCAAAAGCTTTACAGTTGCAGAAGGTAACATTTTCACAAAGAAAATGTATTGGTTTTATTTCTTAACCTACCATACAGAACACGGTGTTCAAAAGCCCAGCAGCGCCTCCCTGCTCCCGTTCCTCTGGCGTTTAGGGCGGCAGCGGAGCTCACATGCAGTCGACGACGTTGCTGGATCCCTGGCCCACGTCGCGGATCTGGCTGCTGAGACAAGAGCACACGGCCACGCCTGCCCCTGCCCTGCAGTGCGACACCGAGCCCACGAGTTCCCACCTACGGAAAACGGCAGAGGGAAAAAAGAAAAGTTCCTGCCCTTGCTGAGCAGCTTGGAAGCATTTCTTTTGTGTCTTTGAAATTCTACTACGCAGCCCGGCTGTTTAATCTGCACAAAAATACACCCCGCTTGTTTATTATTTCTCCAGTAAATTTAGTGCAAAACCAGACTGAAACAACGAGAAGGATGTAGATTCTTATTGAATTAAGGGAAGAGGACAAGGGATGGAGAGGAGGTGCTGCTTAAATATTTACAAGAAGAACCTAATGGCATAAGCAGCGCTCCTGCATCGCTAGTCACGGCTATTACTCAGTGATCACCAGGAAACAATAGTGAGACTCCTGCTCCACACGATTTCTATTATGTTGTGGTTTTATATAGGCAGATATAGTTGCCTTATTAAGCCAAATAAGAAGTTAAATTACCTATTCACTATGGGATCAAACGCTTCCACTGTATTCAGGTACGCGTTGCCGTTGTGACCTCCAACCGCAAAGATTTTGCCCATCAGTGTCGCTATGCCAACGCCGCCCCTCGGCGTTGTCAGCTCTGCCACGTACTCCCATTTGTTACTGCGCGGGTCAAAGCGCTCCACTGAGCTCAGGGGAGAGTTGTCATCAAAGCCACCTGCAAAGAGCCACATTATCAAAGTTGTAGCCACCTCTAGTGCTGGTGACAGCCAGAGACAGCGTTACCAGGCTAATCCCAGCATTCAGTGGGAATACTGTCCAGCTCTATTTCTGTATGTGAATTTCACAAGCTCCTAAAAATTAACAGTTCTCCCTCCTGTTGTCATATAAGCATCACCAAGAATGACAGTTTTCTTCAACTCATGTTGCAAGGAGTATTATGTATATTATTTTTTTATATATTATTTTTTATTCAGCGTTGCTGAATACATGAGCATGAAAAAAATTCCTCAAGATTTCGGTGATACATTCCCCTTGCTGGGACAGCTGTCAGAGAAGCATTTTACTAAGAGGTTTTTTTAATCACGATAACGCACAAGGCAGAGCTCTGCAACTACCACTACAGCATTCCTACCTGGCATCTTCCTCCCTCAGGAAAGCAGGTAAATGCCAGGTAGAGCAGAACAAGACAGTCCTAGGGCAACAGGCTGTGGAATAAGTGTAATCACCGTGTGAAAAACGGTGATTTGCTTTTTTTTTGCTTTTTTTTNAGTCTAAGTGTCTCAGGTAGTTGGGTTTTTTTGTTTGGGCCTCATCTAAAAGGTCTGATGGCTTTCCTCCTCATCTAAAGATGACGGACGTGTGTTTATTTTAATAGTGTCGTGTAATCTCTCAGCCCCAACATCACGTTGCAGAATCGCTCATCTTGAAGATGCAAAGAAGCAGCACTTCAGCAGCTGTTTTTTACCGGTTTTCATACGTTTCGTTCCTTTGTTGTCACTACTGTTGTCTACACTCAGAATAGAACTAGAGTGCTTTAAAAGTCTGCGAACTTAAAAATAACTTTCCTAAAAGGAAAGTCAGGATTAGTGAGTCTCAAGAGGACTTTATATATAGACATATTGTCCTGAGCCCTCCTGAAATGTGGGTTAGGAACTGCTTTTTATTTTCTCTCTAACACAGTTTCATTTAAGTGTGCCCTGGTTGTGCTTGCTTACTTCTGCCCAAGAACACAAAGTACAGGTCGGGTCTATCAGTTCCTCTAGCAACAACGGCCTCTTCCAAATACCAGCACTTGGCAGGAATGGCGCCACAAAATGCCATGCGCCTACTCACCCACAACATACAAGCAGCCGTGGAGCTCGCTGACACCGTTGCCAGCTCTTCGCTGACCCATCTCTTTCACTTCGATCCACTTATCCAAGTGGGGATCGTATTTCTCCACGCTGGAAAGAGACGCTACACCGTCATTGCCGCCCACAGCGTAAACGTGGTTCTGGAAAACAGTCGCATAGGGAAAGATTATTTGTAATGTGTACGTATTTGCTAGTTTTTCACAAGCAGTCTTAAAATGAGAGGAAAAAATGGTATATCCATACGGTCCTAATTATGTACTTTTATTTAAGAATTCCAACAACAGACTTAACAACTGGTAAATGCTGTTTTCCAATTAAAGAAGTGAAAAAGTTACATAGTGCTGCAGATATTTTGCAGAGTACACATGGCAGCAGATGCATGCAGTACCTGTAAATACAGTAACCACAACAAACCCCAGTCTTCTGAATGCGATGTGCAGCATTAACCTGATGTTGTTGCAAAGGTCCTAGTGTACTTACTTGCAGTACCTCAAATACTGTTGCAACAGGGAGGGAGCATAGTTCAATTTGATTTGAGTGTTTTCCTGAATATATTTCCTCACCTTCTGCACAGTTCTATAGGATTTTCATTGCTTAGACCTACCAGCTGCATTTTGTTTCAAATCTTGTGTTCTGCCTCGTAAAGCGTATTTGAAAATCAGCCCCAGGAGTCGATTCCTCGGTTGGCTGCAATTTGGGAGGAAAGAGTCACTTACCACGAGGGCTACGGAGCCAACTCCTCCTCTGGGAGTGTTCATCGAGGCAACTGCGCTCCATCGATCAGACTCAGTGTCGTATCGTTCCACATCACTGAAGCAAGTGTTGTCATCTAAACCTCCTATCGCGTAAATAGGGCCACCAAGGGAGGCAAGAGCGATTCCTCTCCTGAGAAAACCATAGGATCAATATCTCTGCAAATCTTTAAGGAAGGGGAACATCACACCAAGTGCTATGTTAACTGACTAGCACCTGTTTCAAACTATAGGGAAAAAAAAAGTAATGAAAATTTAATAGGTTTATTATAAATAATCACTAATAAATGTGGCTGGCCATCTGCACACCAGTGTCAGTCTTGCAGCATTATCCTGAATGTCTTTTGTATGTTTGCAGGCTCCCATTAGAAGGGAGTTTTATCTTAACTTCACCTCTGCTTTCCCAGGCACCTGTATGTAATTGTGTGATCCATGAACAGGACTGCTGCAGCTACAGTATCTTTAGACTGCAAAAAAGACAAAGCTCCGGTTGCAAAAAAAAAAAGGACGGGGGCACATAATACTGTTTTGACTGAATGTCACCTAGGGCCCAAGTCCTCTACTTTTATGCTTCGATATATGAGGTTGTCTTAGTTATTTCATTTCTCTACCTTGGTACTGAATTTTATTCCTCCTATCCTGTTTTATTGAATCTGATGGAGAGCCAAAACCTGGTGGTTTTAACTTTCTTGGTATAGCTGCTGCTACAATTTAGGAATTAATTTTTTGGGCGTGATATTAATACCTACTAAAAGGCAAACCTGTGCTGGATATTAGATGACTGAACTCTAGCAAGCTTTAATTGCAATTTCTTCTATTCAGTTCTTTTTTATTAAGTCTGTGTTGAAATAGTTGCCAGATTTTTTTTTTCCACTAAGTCTACCAATACGAAAGTACAATCAGTACCACAAAATTAAGTGTCTTGTCATTAGAGAACTCCGTGTAAAGTATGGTCTAGAAGGTAAGTGTTAAGTTTCTGCTTTAACTACCAGGACTGGTGATTTACCATCTCACTGAGGACATTCTGGTCTCATTACACAGAGGGCAGGGTTGCACATATAAAGACAGGAGTGAGAGAGGGACGGTCGTTCTAGAGAACAAATGTTGTGGTGATATCCTGGGCTTATTTTAAATTGCCTCAGCAGATAGTGTAGTCACACTTTCAACGGTGGCAGGTTTTTCTCACCTAAGTGTTCTGATACCACCTTTGTGAACGGGAGGAAGGGAGCACAGCCAAGGCACAGCAGCCATTTCTTTTACTGAAGTACTGATCAAATAAGAAATGTTACAGAAGTCCAGGGCTGATGTTTGCTGAGAATACGCCTGGGGGGTGGCAGCAGGGAGGAAAAGGAGCAGGAAGCCATTTCTAGGAGTCTGTCTTCTACTTTGATTAGGTCACAGTGGCAAATAGCTTTAGGACATAGCCGTGCCCAGTATTTTACTCCTACTTGTACGTCACGCTTTTAGAAACAACAAATAACAAAATGGAATGTAGAATTAACGAGGCTGATTTAAATGACAGGAGAAACAAAAAATTACAGATCTGTGAATCCGGTAACTCTTTAAAAGAATAATGTCAGAAGGCAAGAAAAATCCTCAGTCTGGCTCTCAGTGTTCTACTGCCCCCAGCCTTTTGTGGTTTCCTGGGCATGAGGTATTTAACTGTGCATGTTCTGCTGGCAGTTGTCTTGCTCACTCTTAAAAAGAGCAAAAAACCCTCACAGAACCAGGTAATGAGCTGAAAGTTCTTTATCGGGCGTAGCAGAAAGGCCCTAGATATCAGAATGTAAACACAGCTGGAGTGGAAGAGCTCTCTGCTCCAGAAGCCAAGCCCCCAAAAAAGGGGGGCAGAAATATAATGGAGCAACAAAATAAAGCCAAAGTGCAAACATAACAAATGTTACCAGACAGGGCCTATCCCTAGAGAGATGAAGTTTTGCCATGAGATATTGTATATTACAAACAACTTTGTGCAAATACGTGATATATGCAAGTAACGTGATGCAGATTTGCGCTTGCTTTACATCTAGTAAATAAAGGTGTTTGGTAGCATTCAAACCCCAAAATAGGAAAAAAAAAAATCCTAACAATAGCAGAGTTTAGAAACCCAAATAAAGGCAGGACAGACATGATGGTTTTCAGCATCAGCAAGAAATGATATATCACAGACAAGGACTGAAAATTTTGCACATGGGACACATACCTCTTTGTGTTCATTGATGCCTTCACCATCCACTTGTTAGTGAGAGGATCAAATACTTCCATGCTTCCTAAGTGTTCATTTCCATCATGTCCACCTACTGCGTACACTTTACCTGAAACACATACACATCTTTTGATACAGAGATCGCCTGGCAACATCTCAGTTTTCACTAATGTAATACCCCTGCCCATGTGGAGAAAAAAAAGCTCCAAGAAAGGTCAGAGTTTTCAAATGCTTTCAATATCACAATTTTAATAAGTAAGGACTTTACATTTTTATATGCTGTATTCAACCAGAGATCTGTTCTAATGTGGACTTTTATACAAAGCTTGAGATATGTAGACAATAAGTCTTCCCATAACTTGAGTACTGCACGTCAGATCAGTTTTGGACATCTGTATCAATCTCTCTGGATTTTCTACAGGGGAAAAATATCTGTGTTCTGCTGTAGCAACACAGGGGTTGCTGTGTACAAGGAAAAGTTGTACCATGGGTGCTAAGCTGCTCTGGACTGCATGGACCTGGTTTCAGAAGATGGAGATCCAAAAAATAAAGGTAGGTTTCTCTTGGAAGAGTTATGGTCTTAGTAACTTGCCTGTACAGATTTAAGTATGATGGGAGCTCATAAAAGTACTAGCAAATTCTGGCTGTCTCTGCCGTGTAAGGCCATTTCTTTACGAACATATTAAAAAAAAATAAACTGCCTATTAAGGCAACAGGTGCAGTGATGTCTTTGCAGTAAGCATGCTCTCAGATTGCTTCAGAATCAGAAACTCCTTCATGGGGAAAAAGCTTTACTAAATTGAAGAATATCCAACCGTTAAGCCACTGCAGGACAGACTGACTTAGTAAAAGTACCAATTCCAGCAAAAAGAGCAAACAAGCGCCTTTTGAATAGTGTTGCTTGAATAGGTTTATTACTGACCTCCCACAGAGATCACACCCACGTGCCTTCTCCTGCTGTTCATTTCGGGGCCAAAGAACCAGTTGTTCTTACTGATAGAGTAACATTCGATGCTGCGAAACGGGTCACCCGATCCACCTCTGCCACCGACACAGAACAGCACACCTGAAGAACACAAAAGAAATTTCCAGAAAGCTAGCAGGAACACGGGGGATAAAGTTGTATAGCAGAGTGGGCTGAAAATCATGTAGGTCAGGAGAAGTCATATTGCAATTCAAGGAGTACAGACATTGCCCTGCATACTGGATGCTGGATTTTGGCCTTTGCTTGGCATGCTGTTACGGCAATTAACTATCTATGCTCTTGTAAAAGTAACGTGTCTTTTAAATATGCTTTTCGTGATTTTTGCTTATGGAGATAAACAGATTGATTGTTAAACATAACAATGTAGGAAACAGGATTTGCAGTTAATATTCATCACTCACTTTTGGTTTAGGTTAGGCAAGAGTTTAAAAGTTAGCTCAACCTTCTCACACCGAAGGTAAGTGTCCACCGTTTTCTGTATAGCTTTGAGCATACTGCCTGCACATAACATACTTAACAGTTCTAGCTTTAATACAGATAGAGCTGATCAGGACAAATAATTTTTTAAAGAGAGAAAACGAGTGCTAAATTTCTGCTAGGAAAATGCAGCCTAACGACCAGAGAGGTACACAATGGCTTTCCCAATTCTGCATTAAGTCATTAACAAGCTATCTCACCCTGCACAGATGTGCCACCTTTTCTCCACACTGCTTCAATACTGGATAATCAGACACACATTTAATTACCAGCAGTCTGCTTCCTTGGTGTTGTGCGAATGGAGTACTCAAAGTCTGGCACTGCCCTGCTGCTCAGGTGAAGGTGGTAGTTTCTTGCTTCATCCAGCAAATCCCTACATTTTAGATTCTGCTTGACAATCTCTTCCTTTGCCACAACACCCATAAGGAAACATATGGGCAAGAGAGGCAGCCGTACCTGACAGAAATGAACACAGTTGGAGTAACTGGCTGAACTGGCTGAGTCTCACCGTTCGCAGTGACGCACACAGAACAGATGGTAGCTGCCAGCCCCATGCTCTGCATTAAAAAGAGCGGCTTTCATAACCTTCTTTTCCCCCAGAATAACATTGATACAAATAATTATTTTAGTGACAAATGTTTGCTACAACCATTTGCATTTAAGCAGCAGTGGAGAACTGTCCCTTGGCCCAGGTTGAGCAGTGAAGTGCCACTGCCCCTACTGCAACCGTGTCTGCCCAGCGTGATGCAGGCAGGATCTGTGACTTCACGGGGATAGCCCATGTCAGGTTAGCCAGCTCATTGCTAATTGGCTAAGAGGAGTTTTGCTAGAATGGTTCATTGCTTCCGGGTGGCAAGTCAAAAAGGAAACGCTTTCAACAGGAACTAAGCATCTATTAAGGAGGTATTGCTAGTGCAGTAACACCTTTTCCTAGCATGAACTCGACAGACTACAGGATTTAAAAAAAAAAAATAAAGGTTGAGAGGTAATTGTTTTCCTCCCCAAAGCCTTCCTGTGGTCCCTCAGAACAGGCTAAGGGGAGGCTGTTTCTCCACACAGCTTCCCCTGTCCAGAGCAATCCCCACGGTCAGGGCCTGCGTCTCCAAAACAGCCTTGAAATGTCCTCCATCCCCCCGGCACTGATTTCTCCAAATTCTTCATTTGTCCTTGTGAGAGAGAGGAATCTGAAGTACAATCAGATGGGGGTGACAAAAGGAAGGTGCAAAGGTGGGACAGGCGTTAGCAGGAGGGAACTGAAGGAAACCACCACCTGACTTTCTAAGGTGTGGAGCTGACACTGTCAAGCAGCTCCCAGTCAGCTCAGCAGCAATGGTGGAGGAGAAGTCCAGTATCCCCCGTGCTTCTCAGAGCAGCAGGATGGCACTGTCATAACGGCTGACCAGTGTCCCTGTCTTCAAGCATGTGTCTCTACCAGTTCTTCCTTACCCACTGGCTTTCAGTCCCATTTCTTCCTTTACTTTGGCCCTGACTTATTTTAGGCTGATTCAAAGCACCACCATAGCCCTGCTAATAGACTTGTGAGGTTAGTGATGTGGTAAGAGCTCAAGGCTGACAAATTCAGAACTCCATTGTAACAGGAAAAGCTATACTACTGATTATGATGTGGATAATAACTGTCAATAAGCCCTGTTTTCTGCTAGCATTAAGGTCCAAATCAACTGATGACTCCATATACTTCAGCAAATAACCCATATTTACGCAAGGGGTTTACTTTTTCATTGCTTTGTTCTAGACTCCGGTTTCCATGAATAAAGCTGTTAATCTCCTCTACAAATGTAACTGCATGATACAAGTCAGATTTTTTTAATCCTAAATTATATTGCCTGCAAATTTAATTGTAGTGTACTAAAGGAGGGGTTTTTGTACCAAAAACCTCATGCTAGCCTAGATGAAACTGAAGGATTTTGGAAGACAGTTAACAGTAGTGTGATCTTTTACTGGGAAATGTAAAAAATTATGCATGAAGACAATGACAGCAGCATGTTGGTGGACCTCTTGTTACTCACATGATGCAAATACTAGCAATTCTGCCAAATGCAAAATATTCAAGTGGGAATTCACTGACAACTGAAACAGCACAGTTGGTCCTACCTGCTAAGATATATATGGCATTTTGCAGTGCATGGCATGTTCCCCCTCTTCCCCAGCACAGGTTCTCTGTACCTGTCTCAAATATTATATTTTAAATTCCCATAAGTAGCACATATGGAGCCTGAATGACTGCTGTACCTAACATTTTAACAGGAGGAGGTCTGATGGGTGTTGAACAGAGTTCAGCTGAGTGACCTTTCGATACCTGTATGTGTTTTCTTTCAGAAGTAGGGGACTCGTATCAAGTCTAAAGGATCAAACTGCAAACTTCTTTCGGATCCTACAGGTAACCAGCAGTGCCAGTCCAGCGAGCATCAAAAGGTCTAGGATGTTTCCTGGCCTGCTTGTAGGACTAATACATCTTGGTCTTTTGTTAATTAAATATACAGAACATTCCAGAAGTAGCACGACTTGATGTGCTATCTCCATGAGTTTTACTTTCTGAGCCATGTAACAAAACTCCTGAAAAACTTTGCTCTCCTTTCTTAACTATGAATACTTACCAGCAAGGGAAGCGAGTGTTTCAGGCTGTAGTAGTATCAAACCAGGTTGAAGTGATGCCTTTAAGTTCTCTGTTTCACTACATGTAAATTTAGGAAGTTTCTGCTCTAGCACAGATGCGGGGTTTTGTTGGCTCCCCAGCCCCCAGCCATAAGCATAAAGTAGAGTATTCTTCTCTCTACAGAAACTGGGGAATACAACTCCTTCCTGATATTCAGGATGTCTGACCTGCTTCCACTGCCAACTCACAACTGCGAATACCAGATGAGGCACCAACTGGTAAGAACATTTTTTAATCTTGAAGTCTACCTAAGTACAAACAGTTGATTTCAGAACTAAATCAGTAAAGAGCCAGGCACCCAGCGCCTTGGTCTGCCCTACCTGTGCAAGTATTTCATCCAGCCACGTAGTGTGATGCTGCGGATTGGCCAGCAGCCACTTGATAGCAGCATTGTAAACTTGCTTTTCGTTTTCTATATTCAGGTCACTGGAGGACAGGAGTTTATGGAGGTGCTGCGGTGACACGTTCACGAAGTCTTCGCACTCCACCACTTCGGTAAAGTGCTCGCAAGCGTACTGATCGGCCATGTCCATCAAGTCAATGCGGTTGTGACTCTCTGCAAACGCCCTGACCGCCAGGCAGTTGGAGGGGTGGAAGTGCAGCTTCATGTATTCACAGCATGCCTTGGCCACCACTTCCACCTGAAGGATGCAAGCAGCGTACAGGAGAGGCTGGACGTTATCCACCGTCAGGGTAAGCCGGGAGGAGTACACAAACTTCACCAGATCTTCTATTGCATCACCATCAAAGTCCTTGATCTCGATCAATGTCTGCTTGGCTTCAGCCATTTCCGAAAGAAACATGGCTCTGAAGTAAGGTATAACACAAGCCAGCACCAGTTTGTGGCAGGAGATGAGCTTTGAACCAACCTGAAAAACAAAACAAAACAGTATTTTACTGAAATGTTAATTTCTTTCAGCTATAAAAAAAGAACAGTTAAGCTGAAATGTGAATTCTGGAGTCGATTTGTATTTTGTTGAAAAAAAAAATGCATTCCATTTGCCCTGTACTTCTGACATTAGATTAATGTATCCCAAACAGATGGGAGTGTAACTTGGCCATCAGAGGAGCACAAGGCTACTCCAGGAAGCAACAGCACTTAACTTATTTTTTTTTTCTTTAAGAGCCATGTCCTATTTTTGAAATGGAACTTCCTTAGGAATCTTCCAGAAGCATCGTGGAGACAGGAGGAGACTGCTAGCCCCTTGTTTGGTTTATGTATATTCAGACACTTTAAGGTGGGGGGGAAATTTTAACAAGACATTTTTAGACTACTTACTTTAAACCTCTGGACTTTTACTGCTGTTAAGGAATTGATAATGCTGTTTATGGAGGCAAATTCATGTTAAACTGCAGTAATAACAGCTATTACAGGGATTATTACAAGTTACCAATTAATTCAATTCCAGAATTTAGAAGTTGTTTAGCCACGAAAGATACAACATTCCCTAAAAAGAGGTATTTTTCAAAATTCTGATCAGAAAGTGCAAAATAGGTATTCACTTACAAAATTCTAGATTTCAGTTACATTAAAAGATAGTGTAAATATTGAAGGTAAATGACCAATCCAGTACTTAGCTGTGTTACAGCAGTGCTTTCTTATGGCCTCTGTCATTCTGCAGTCTGCGCTAATATCAAGGGATGGCCGAGTTACATACCAATTTCCCTGACATCCTCAAATCACATCTTTGTTTTCAGGTGAAGCTGTTACAGTGAGCTGTCTTGCAATTTTTTTTTTTTTTTTTAAAGGATATTAAGTGATAAAGGATACTGTGGAACTTTTTCTAGCTGTGATTCAATACACAATTGTTCTACCCTTGTTAAAAGTGTGTATTATCAACACAAGTATAACCTGCCCGATAAGCAGCAAGTTGAATACAGAAAGCAGACACACATGAAAGAGTACAGAAATTAAAAAAATGGAAAAGACAAACAGTTCAGTGTGAGTTAATTAGATTGCTCCAGAAGAAACAATTCATAGACCAAACAAATGAACAACAAAAACCAAACCAGCGGGAGAAAAGCAGATGGTATGTGTCTGCCACCCTCCTGCTTCTAACATGCTCTTGGTATTCCAGAGTTCTCCTCCACTTATTAACTATCATAAATTAAAAAAAACACCCATATTTTGAGAGCCAGCAGCTAAATCAATAATTGGCCTGACAACAGCAATGCCAAAACTGTTACTATCATAGATCATGAACAAAAGCAGAAAGGTCATAGAGAAGTAATTCTTCTCAAAACACGAGACATGCCTGAGCACTACAAAAAGAAAAATCAAGCCCTCCAGAAAATTCTAGTGCAATATACAGATACCAGTTACCAAAAATCGCTCATTTAGGAAGCCTTATGGTAAGATATCCACAGGTTGCTCTAGCCTCCACAGGCTATATTCTCCACTTAAGGACTGGAAGCCAAGTCATACAATCTAATACTCTTAACGTTACCAAAGTAGCTTCACACAAATAATACAAATGAACAGTAATACAAGCCTAACTGAAGGAAAATTAAATTGCAGCCACAGGAAAAAGTATTTTCCAATCCAGGTTTCCCTAGCAGGAGTATACATTTGGCTATTCTTATAAGACTTTCTTCCTTTTTTGCAAGAGTGGGTTGGAAGGAAAAAAGGTGAGGATAAGGTCAAGAAGGAGGAAGAATAGGATTAAGAGTTCTAACATGAACTTTCTTCCCAAAAGACCTTTTAAAATGCCAGATGTAAAGGGACCTGATTGTGAGCTTTCAGGCAAGTTCTGTTTCACAGCACTAAAGCCGTTCAGAGCAGCTTCAGGATTGTCATTGTGTCCTCTGAGCATTAACTCAACTGTTACGAACCACTGGGCCTGTTCTGCTGCTGCATCTCGTCCCTGGTGACAAGTAAGTTAGAAATCTAGTATCTGCTGTGAAGCAGAACAGAAAAAATGTTCTTGCTTATTCTACTCCTTTTGTCCACAGGGGTGTGGAAGGGAGAGAAACCCTTTTCCTCTTAAGAGATTTCCATTGTCTCCCTAGCATTTCAAAAAGATGGGATGCCTGCCAGAGGGCACCAGGATCAGGCATCTGTCAAGGGCTTTCCCTGTTAATATCTAAAAGTGGCAGGCAAACAATTTCTCCCAAAGGCATCTGTCATTTGTTCTTGGCACAGGAACTAAGATTCATCTCTTTTTCTTAAATAACTATCCTGCACTACTAGAATGTCTAGCTAAGCAGTGCTTAATGTCTGTAGGTGCTGGCAACCACTGTTATGGATGCTAGATATAAATTTGTTGTGATCAGGATATAAGTAACACACAGCTGAGTTACACAGAATGCATTAAAGCAACGCTGTACAAGAATCACAAAACTGGTTTCCTCCTCCTTTACTCTTCGATCAGCTACAGAACATAATTGACTGGTTGTTTTGTTTCGGGTTGGGTTTTTTTCTTTCTAGAAGTTAGACTTGTTCCAGAAATTCTGTTTGCCAGGAAATAGCTAGCAGAGCAATACAGAATGCAAAAATAGAGATAAAATTGGGGATGAAAGTGGGGGAGAACAATGAAGCTGCAAGGAGCTGAAATGCACTGTAATATACTGATTAGCTGTGGGAATTTGCGTAGAAGGCAAACTGGGTGAGGTCAGTGTCACGTACATCCTATTTCCGACTGTCAATACCTTAAGTGTTTACATTTCAGTTGTAAAGTTCCTAAGTAAGAAAAAAAAATAAACACCACCAAAAACCCAAGAGCGTATCTAGAGATGCCTCAGATCCAACAAGCATTCTATGGCTTCCACACCCCTGCCCAAATTCACAGCCACCTCTAGCACCACAGACTGTTAAATGCAAAGGATGTGTGACAATATCACCTTCAGCGTAACATCGCAGAGCTCTCCTGCTTCAAAGAAGTGAAGAAGAGAACTGTGAAAATCCTTCCAAGCCTCATTTGCTTCAAATACAAAGATGTCGCCTTCACCGTCACTGTTGGAAGACCCACTTTGCTGCTGCTGCTGCTGTTGCCTTTTTCCCTTTGTCAGATGTTGTTTTGCCTGCTCTGGGACCATGGATTCTGAAGCCATTGGCTGTTTCTTCTTTTACTGCATGAATCTTCAAAAACTCCCACCAAGACAAAATCCAGCCCATCAGAAGTCAAGTCCTAAAAGGCAGTTAAGTTCTGTTCATCTTCCTGTTTTAAAAACAAAACAAAACAAAACAAAACACCACAGAAAAAGCAGATGAGACAGTAGGTACTGCTAGTACCTAACACTTTGATGACATCTTAGAAATACTACCTATAATCTTGCTTGGGGAAGGTGGGAGGAAAAGGCAGGGTGCAGGGGAAGACCCGCAGACAAGAATCCTATGCAGGCATCTCTAGGAAAAGCCTTTTTTTTTTTTTTTGGTTGCCCACACTTCATGAAAAAGAACAGGCAAGAATGTCTCTTTCAGCATTTTTGATCTCACTGCTGTGCATGGTAGAGGAGCAGAAGGGAACATGGCCCACAGACAGCAGCGCTGCTTTGGTCCCTAAATAGCACCTCTCACCGCTGCTGCCACAGATGGACAATGGATTTTACCCCAGCAGTTATTTTGTACATACTTATTACTCAGCTTTCCTAGGTCTCTTGGAAAGCTAAAGCAAGCTCAAGTGTTTTCTGCGTTTATGCAAATGTAAGCAAAATATAAAAAGCTTCTACAGAACTACAGAGAACAAGAATTTACACTTACAGAAAAATCTTGGAAAGAAAATAATGTCCTTTTATCCACCCAACTTATTAATCCAACTGATTGATATTTAAAGCGTGGAAATGAGCATTATGTAAAAGTTTATTCCTGCCTGCTAGATTTTATTTTAGATTACATTCACTCAGCTCAGCTGAAGATATTTAAGGTGTTCAAGATTTCTGCAGCTCAGACTAAGGGAATCTTAGCTGTACTGGTATCACGGCTTTTCCAGAGCTGAAAGACAAATCCGGAATACCACAAACAATGGGGAGAAGGATTCTGCTTCTGTCACTCAAATATTTTATTCTTCCTGCTACTGTGAACTTCCAGTAGGCTAAATTTTAAGCCCACATTTCGATTTACAAAAAAAAGTTAAGCAGTAGGGGAACAGCGATAACAGCGATTTTTTTTTTTTTTTTTCAGTAGCACATTTTAAGCTTCAGCTCTGTGTGTTTAAAATCCATGAAAACATACATCCCATCACCTCAGGGAGATGTAGGCTGTGCATCCACACGCTTTGTGGAAGAGATTATGAAGCCCACAAGAAAAAAATGAAATACTGTTTGAAAGCATGGGGTTGCTGATTCAGTTTACAAGCTAGAGTTCTGTTAGATTTTTTGGCAAAGGAAGCAAACGGTTTTGTTAGATTTTAGGCAAGGGAAGCAAGTGGGATTTTACAATGAAGTCTCTGGAGAGCAGGAAGGATATTCAGTAGCATGTTTGTCTCTTACACTGGCTAGCTTTGGTTTTCATGTTTTGTGGTTAATTTATTATGCATTTGTTCTTCATTCTGCACTAAGAGTTGATGACTGCTGTAGTTCTGTAGTTTCTGCTCATGGGCTCTGGTGTTGGAGGACGTGGATTGACTTGAAGTAACAAAAGATTCTTCCACAACAAAACCGTAAGTTATGTATTCAGGAGAATTGGTTATCTTCTGGAATACTTTGAAAGTATCTACGCCTCTTAGTGAATTAACAGCTCCCCATGCATCAATACCAGAGAAGGAGCAGGGAGTGACTTCAGGTGATCATACTCATTTCTGCTCTGCATCACAGGGTTGTTGCCAGCTCCACGTCCCCTGTGGTGACAAGGCTGTCAGCTGCACTGCGCCTGGCAGGTTAAACAGGCCTACAATATTCACTTACGCTGCTGTACGCAAGGTAAGTATTCTTCCTTCAAAAGATATCTACGAGAAAGTTCTCACTTCTTCCAAAAGCACAAACTAGCTCAAAGATATTACAGGTCATGGGATATTTATGACAAGGAATATATTTTTCTGCTGAAATCCTAACTTCCATTATGCCAGATTTGACAAATTACTATGCTAAAATGTCTTTCTAATTTGTTAGGAGGATAAATCTTGATACTTTGTTTCTCTTCTTTTAACTTGAAATTGATCCTCCACTACTGGTACCCACCAACTTTAACAACTTTGAAGAAGTCACTATTACCATGGAGATGTGAAGCCAACACAGAGCTTCAGGTGCAACCTACTGACATTACAAAAGCGAATGTAGACAAACGAGAGGAAAAAGAGACACTGAAATGCCACACAAGGGTTTTGAAAAGCATCATGTAAGAAGACAGACATAGCATCTTCACCCTACACTTCTCAGGAACTCTTGCTTATTTTGGTCCGTAACTGATGTTCTCACTTCACCTCTCTCAAGCTGCTCACACCTAACTGTATTTCGCAGCTCCCAAGTCTTAAGGTTTTCCATCTGGCTTATATGCTACATTTATCCTCATGCTTTAATTTCAACTGCATATATACCTCCCAAAACTGTTCTGTGGCCCACTGTAAAAGAGGCTGATGGTGTAGGTTTTACCTGTTCTGGGTACACCATTGTAAACACCAACACAAAACCCATGAGTCTTAAGACAGATCAGTGCTTTTGGGGTGACTGTTTTTTATGTGTTAAATAAACTAAGCCATAACACACAAGCCAAACGTAACTGGTTTTAAACAATGCTTTTCATCTATATATGATGGTTATACTAAATGAAGCTCTTGCATATGCTCTGAGCTCTCACCTGTAAGAAAAGAAGCTGAGCACATATTTGGATTGATATATATCAGTACATACTAAATACACACTTGATAGTGCAGGGGAAGAAACTAGAAATCACACCAGAGGAGACCAAGGCCATTACTCAGGCACATAGCCACAGACAGGAGAATCACGTATACCGGGGAACCCCCGCACAGCAATATTAAGTAAGTTCGTGGGACCATGAGACCAAGCCAGTTACTGCTCCTCCAGTAAAAAGAAGTTTCCATGACATGTTAAAAATTAACATGCTTAATATATCTTAAGGAAATACTCAGCAATAGTCTGACACAGTTTCATTCTGATGAATCTTTGTGACAGATAATACTTTAGATAAGATTTTTATTCATCTCCCAAGCCACCGATTCAAGAGCAACCTGTTTCTGTGATACATCTCAATGATCCAAATCTTTTTAATTATCTACCCACAAACCCTCCCCTTGTCTTAATTATTGCATCTCACAGTTATGAGTCTTCAAACAAGATTATCTGCTATGGAAAGTACCAGCTGTAGACATGATACAGCTGTAAAGCTAACTTTAAAAGAGGGCTAGGTCACTGTATATATCCAGCTGTTAATAATTAAGGGCTAACAATATGTATCTGGCTTAGAAATATCACTGTTTTAAATTACATTGTCTATTTGAAAAATCAAGGAATTTTCACAATCAGTGGTTTAAGGTAAGTCAAGTGCCACTACCATACCTCTGTAAAGAGCCAGTCTTATCAACATAGTGCACTAGTAAAGTTAAACACAAAGAGAAGTACTATTACAGATGTAAACCACAATATTAATATCACGTATTGAAGTGTGTGATACAATCTATCACGATCCAGGCAGGAGGAAAGAACAGATACTTCCAGAAAATACTGGTTTGCCTGGCTGTAGGCCTTTACTGTTCTCAGATTTAAAATGGAACAGAAATGAGTTTTAATAGCGCTTCGGTCAAGATAATAAACTCTGTAAATCTGAAGGTCATGCAGAAGTCATGAATGTCAGTATATTTCAACTCCAAACCTACTCCTCCTTCCAGCCTGAAGTGGAAGAGTGAATAGTTTTGCCCTTGCACACCCTTAAAGGGATGGCATATGAAAAGAGCAGGAAGTTGAAGTTGTATTTTCACATCTTTAATTATATAGAAGTTCACTAGTTTAAGAACCACTAGCTAGAAGGATTAGTCAGCATTTAGGTTGGCATGCATGATGCTCTTTTAAGTATGTACTAAGAATCCACAAAATGAGGCAGAAAAGCCATTTACAGATTTGCTCCTCAAATAAACAGTAAGGCAACAGTAACATCCCTCTACTTCGCTAAGTTTAGTATTGGGTGAACGCTGCAGCCCTACACCCACACAGTCTTTCCTCTTTAGAAGAAAACACTGCCATGGCCATTCAAAACCTTAATATCATGTGCTCCCTTTTTATCTTGGCAATTACATCTTCCAGCCTCCCTACAGTCTAGTATTTTGACTGCATCAAGAGTGTAAGTGACCATCACGGAAGTGACTGACTCTAAGGAAACAAAAGGAAGTGCCTCATTCATAACATCATCTGTTGTTATTCCTTGTAGACAGCTGCTTGACACTTTCCATGAAGGGAGTAACTGTCTGTATTAAAAAAAAAAAAAAAAACAAAAACAAAAAAAACCAAGCAAAAAACACAGAAACACACCACACATTGTTTATAGCTCACTACTGTTTGCTGACAGCAGGTCAGCAATTTTCCTCTTCAAGTGAAATATTTAGAAATACTGATGATGTCTGCTATTCCCAGAGCGCAGCTATTCCAGACCCCAGAGCTGGTGTTCTGGTCCTCAGGCAAGGGACCGAGGGTCCCCTCCTCACTATTCCACACTATCAAACTTAGAAAGGAGGCAGGGATGGGAGGCCAGAGAACAAGCGTGTTATCTTGTATCTGCTGCAATTCAGATAACAGTAACTTCCCAAAGTGAAGAGGTTTTGGTTCAGACATACTTGCTAAGTTATCTGAAACTGAATTAAGTGTAAAATTCCTCAAGTCAGACAGAGTACTTATGTTCAGTAGAGGTAAAACACCTCAAATAATTTTGGAAGAAACAGAAGACATTCAACAGTGGCAGGACATGAACATGGCTGTTTTCCCCTGCCATGCAATTAAAACGCCAGCAATCCTAGCTGCCAAGCCAACCTAGATGTTGGAGTTCATGGTCTCTTTCCCTGTCAAGTACCGTGGGAGCCGGTGCCCCGGAAAAAAGTGATCATACTCATTCTGCCACTGGCACAAGGAAGGAAGACATTTCAGTGACACAGAAGGGAAACGAAACCAAGACTCCCAGTATAACCGCAACTAGGCAGCATTCAGATGAGGGGTATTATGATACCTGTAGATCCAACACTCTTTATGAGCAGTGATACTGAGGCTGGAAAAAAGAAGGCAGAAGTCCAGGAGAAATCAAGGTAGAGGTGAAGTTTCACCAACAATCCCATATGTACTTCTGGTTACCCACCCACAAGACGAACAAAAATCACATCATGATCTGCGCAGAGAAGGGCACTCAGTCTCACTTAGAGAAAGGGCTCGTTAATTGAAGGAGACAAGAAGCTTGTCTTCTGTCAAGGCAAAGTTTGTAGCCCTATGAGCAGGGAGGTTTTGGAAGTGACTTGAGCACAGACTGAACACATATAAATATGTACAAGATCATATTTGTGGCTCTCTAAAACTAACTTGTCTAATACCATGCCTAATAAATCTCTGTGGGTAATTATACACTGGTGCTGCTGACCAGAAGGTTAGATAAGCATATGCAGTGAACAGATCTTCTCTAGTTTAATCTAGCTAAGAAAGCAAGTCTAGCTGCTGTTGTTTCGCCAGTGGACCGGGTCAGCACAAAGGACAGATGATGAATTCAAAAGATAAGCTTACTTTTTGTGCTGGTTTGACTGAAAACTAGTTAATCTTCCTTCATGAAGTTAGAAACCTTTATTTTTCATTGCTAGCATGGTCATTGTTCAGACTAAGCTTGAGAACAAGAAGATAACATCCCAGGACAGAGTTAATGTTTTTAATTGCTCTGGTCTGAGAGCTGAGGATGTTCTGAGCTCTCTGCCCACAGGTGTGATGCAGCTGGGAAAGGGGGCAGAGATGTGACAGACCTTGACTGACATCCAGACTGATCACAAAGAATATTCAGTGCTAGCATCAAGCTTCATATTTAAGGAGAGTTGGTACCTCCCCATTGGTTCTTCAGTTGGACCCGGGACAGAGACCTATTTGGGGGAGAGGTATTTGGGACTTTCTTTAGTTCAGCCTTTTGCCATCCTGCTATTTTGCAGAGGCCTCTGGGCCTTTCTGCCTTTTCCTCTTTTCTCCAGGGTCGGCTGTTTTGGGACCAGGGTGCCGATTCCTGGGACTGGCTGCTCTGTGCAGATGGAGTTCATGAGGAATTGCATTCAGCACCTTTTCCTTTATCTTCTATTTCCATTTTTTATATATTATTAGTAGTAGTATATCAGTGTTATTTTGTTATTTTATTAAACTGTGTTTATCCCAATCCACAAGTTTCTCCCTTCCCTTTCAATTCTCTCCCCTGTTCAGGGTGGGAGGGGCAGGAGTGAGCAAGCAGCTATCATGGTTGTATTGCTACCTCAGGTTAAACCATGACACTTTTACTTTGGTTTAAAGCAGCAAAAGAATAAGCAAGGCAATGTACCTAATTGTTACTACATAGAATTAATTATAGTGATTAAGAAAGATACATCACCAATTGCCTTGATACTTCAGCATCACCCAGATCTGTGCTTCAGCTGGAGAGCCGCTGTCACAGCAAAGGATCGGAGAACCTTTCCCAGCAATTGGGAGGTCTGACGCAGTGCGTCCCCTCACAAGTGAGGTCTCCATCATTGCTGTGAGAGGGTTGTGCTTTTATACAGTTTAACAAACAAATTCATATATCAAAATGCACGAAAACATTTGGTGGATCGGCATCCTCACTCAGGTGCGTCTCAGATCTGGCCGAGATCCCGGGCACGCCTGAAGAGTTGCTGTTCTGCTAATGGATCTCTAGCTTTGACGGCTCCCAGGGATGATTCCCATGGCCAGATTTGGCTTTGACTATGTACTTCCAAACAAGGCCTGATATCTGGTTTCTGGGGGTAAACAAATAAACATATTCTTACGACATTTCATCTTTGCTAATGATTATATTTTATCTAAGCCACATCTTTCACTAATGATCGTACAGATTTCACTAATGATTAAATACTCATGCAACATTCGGTTGGGAGGTTCATCTAGCGGTCAGCTTTGGTTCAGGGCCCATTGCTCAGGCCTTAGTACTTCAGTTTTCTGTGTCGTACTAAGAAAACTTGAAAGTTTGAAAAGAGAGCAGCTGGCAGAGAAGCAGGAGGGGCAGGAGGCAGCTGCAGCCAAGCAGCAGCTTTGGCAGGGACTGCACAAGCAGCTGTTTGCTGTTCAGTCTGGTTTACAGCTGTATCACCAGGAAGGAACATGGGGGGAAAAAAAGATAGGCAAAGTAGTGGAGAAAAACCTCAGTGCTCTCCCGTTTCCGAATTCCATCAAAGGAGTTACGGAAACCTCAGGCAAAACTGCTCAGATTCCCGTGCTAATTAGGTCAAATCAGAAAAGGCTGGGAAACATGGGAAAGCTCATGTTACACACTGTATTACAAGCCTAAGCCTACTGTACTTTTCAGCAGAAAGATAATTTAGCAAAAAAAAAAAATACCACACGTCTAACTGGTTCAGCTGGTTTAAAACCATGAGGCTTCTTTTTGTAGAAATTCACTTAAAATTTTCTTAAACAACACCAATATAAAATTTCCAGATTCTTTCAGTATTTCAAAGGTTCTTTGTAGCAAAACCTGACATGTATTATTGTTTTGTGTTACTTGCCACATAAGTAGTTCAGAAAACAGTAAAACGGGTAAGTAAAAACCTTGCTTACATTTAGCACTATCTTTAATCTGCTCATATAACCAAGAAAAAGGACAGAAAAGATGTTTTGTAGAGCATGAAAAGCATAGTCAGATGAAATCTAATTTTGGAAATCATTCTGCTAGCAATCTGCAGGCAATAATCCTCTTTTGAGACAGCTTCTTCCCTTGATCCAATATCTGAATATGATCAACACAGTTCTGTTGAGCTTTATTGCCAGTTTCCATCAAACATCAGAAAAGGCAACTGTCTTCTAGGTTTATGCGATGGCAGCTTGACAATTTTATTCAATTTTGCATAACAAGAAACAAACAACCTAATACACCATGATTTACTTACACTTGAACTACTTTTGCTCACTTCAGAACAACCACCAAAACCATCAGAAGCCTCAGAAGAGCAAAGAACTCTGCTTTGCAGATACAGGTGTACTTAAGAAGTGGTTTATTTATCCTAGGTAACCTTGAGAATATGCAAGAAGTAGAATACACAAGAAAAACCACTGCAAATCAGTGCAATTCTTGGGAGGATAGTGAAGTGTTTATAGATACATGGTAAAAATTTTAACTAGTACTTTACCTTTGTAAGAACACGGATCAGGCCCTTACCAAGGAGAGGCACCATCGTCTTCTGTGATGGACCTGATTAAAAATAACAATAGTCTAATGATCTACACAGCAATGTTTAGTCCAGTCCTTCCTGGGAAGTGTTAACTAAGAGCAACACAATTTCAAAGTCATTTGCCAGCCGCCCTTTATACTAGATCTGTAAATCAAGGCACGGTACCCACCAGGGCATCCCAGAGCTGTAGCCAAACACTATTTCCCATTTACCCACCACTCCCATCCTCTCAGTCCTCCCTGCCAACCATCATTATATTATCTTGTCTAGATTCACTGAGGCTGCAGCCTCGCATGACGCAAGTCAAACAGCTCAAACTGTAAAGCAATATCATCTTCCTTTTGTCCCAGAGCTGTAAGGCTCCTTCAAAATCCATTTGAAATCAGGACAGGGCAAAGGTAATACAAGATAAAAGGCTTCACAACCCAATAAGCTACAACTATGGATGCAGAAAATTGTTATTACAAAATCTGTTTGGTGAAGCCTGCTGAGGAAGAACTAAGATGCTGGCTAACATGGTGCTGTAATGCCTTGCATCAAATTACTGGCAGTAATTACACCATCACTGTGTGCTTTGTTGTAACCACACTGATTAAACTTGCTTTTAAAAATAGCCAACTAGAAAACTGGATACCAGCCTACTGACATGTCACTAACCATTTATAAAATAAACCAGGTCATGGATATGCTGCTTATCAAATGCTGCATAGAAACCACAAGTTTCTCAGCATGTTATAAAACAGACGCGCTTCTTGCATAGCACAAGAGCTCACACAGAGATTATAGGTGAATCAGACCAAACTAACTCAAAAAGCCTTAGACTCAATTGCCTGAAGATGAAGAGGGAACCTCATGCACTTGAACCTCAGTTACAAGCAGTTCAAGCCGTATGTGACACACCTGTTGTGGTTTTAGCTTGTTAACATTTGATGAGTTATTTTACCTGCTGTGGCACTTTAGTGACACGTGTGAAGTATTTCTTGATTATAGTGCCAGAAGCCTTTGCAACAGGCACAGAAAGCCTGAGGTTTTTAACTTTCATTACCACAGAATACACAGCAATTTCTAGGCAAAGGAGGAAATGCACAGCTACAAACTAGGCAGCCCTATTTAGTTTGTGAACTACCTACACACCCCTTTATAGATAAGAGCTTGACGAACTGATACCTCCCAGCAGATAGTAATCAATTGCTTCGGTGGAGATGAGAAGGTGGAACCTATCAAAGCAGGAAGGAAACTCAAGCAGGCAATACAAGTTGGTGGAGCGAAGCATCTGAAATTCTCATTTATTTAAGAAACAGAGGCTAGGAACTCCTGAGCCCCTTCCCCAGCGGCAACAGCTAATTTCTCCTTGTTTTTTAACACAAGAAACACTTGGCTTGGGCTAACTGAAATAACTCTACTTGTTATCCATTACCAGAGGTCAATAGTAAGCTGATCAGGGCATTTTTCTCGAGCTGCAGTTTCCACAGTAGTGAACTGCATGCAGCATATTGAAACGTGTGGACTCCTAGTTCAGTTTGTGTGGTTTAGTCTCAGTGCTTGAATCTATATGGCAACTATGAGCTCTGCAAGCACCGGGCTCCAGGGCTGCCTCCCAAATAATAACCCCTCAGAAGCTGAGGGCAGCCCGCCCTGCTCTCGCCGGGGGCACAACCCAGCCGCGGGTGATCTGCACCAATTCCAGGTTAATTCACAAGAAGCCCAGGCTCGGTTTGTGTCTCCGAAGCCGTTGGTGCCGATAACCGTTTCCCCCGCCAGGGAGCCGGGCCCGGTACCGCTGCCCAACCGCGGGGCCCGCGAAGCGCCCGCGGGAGCGGGGTGCGGGCTGCGGGGGTTCAGGGGTAACAACGGACCGGGGCGGGCGGGATGCGAAGAGGAGAATAAAGGCCCCGCAGCAGAGCAAACAGGGCCGCCCGCGCGTTACCCCTGGGGGCAGGCGAGTTACATAAAGCCGGGGCAGCCCACCATGGCGGCGGCGGGCCCGGGCCGAGGGCAACGCGCGGTACGGCGGCGGGGGACGGCAGCAGGAGCGCGGGGGAAGGGCCCGGCAGCGGGGTGCAGGGGAGGCCTGGGGTTGGCCCCCGCCGCCTCAGCCGACGGACGCGGTTCCCCCCGGGGCCCTCCCCACTCACCTGCGCGCCGCCCGGGGCCG
>VWYH01006876.1:66508-80963 GCA_013399365.1 Pampusana beccarii
CCCGAGCGCATGCGCCGCGCCCCAGGGGGCGGGGCGGCCGCGGGGCTGCCTCGTGCGGGCGGTGGTGTGCGGGGACAGCGCTGTCCCACCCGCCGCGTGCGCTGCCTGCCTTCCGCCGCGGGCCTGTGACGTTACAGAAACCCAGCGGTTCTCTTTTTCCACCCGAAACCCGGGTACGGGAAGGAGGCGTTTGGGCTGTGTCTGAGCCGCTGTCGCTATGTTTTACATCCCTTGGCGTTTCACCGAAACCACACCGTACCCATGGGACAGCAGTTTTGTGCTGCGGGGGCTTCGCACGCTACAGCAGCTGTAGTTCTGGGCCCACCTTCTAAGATAGAGGCAAAATACAATAACACTATGGGGGAGGCGGCTGCACATGAGGGTTTTACTGCTGTGGAATGATGAGCTGGAAGAAAAAGGGGAGAAGCCAAGCTTGCCAGTAAAAGCAGGAACGTGGGCTCTGTTGCTATGTAACAGTGGGCCAGCCGAGTTTATTTTAGCTCGGGTGGTTGGTGCTGATGGTGCAAAGCAGCTGCTGCAGCTCCCAGCGCAGGCTGTGGTGCCGGGATGCTGACGCGAGTTGCTCTGGGCACGCTTTCCTTTATCTTCTCAGGCAGAGCAGAACCACAGAAGTCGGCAAGAGCTGGTGGCCACAGAGGGCGGGTAATCCTTCTGTGTCAGCTTCACTTGCTCATCAAGCAGCATTTGAGGATGATTACTCTTCCTGCTACAGTTGGTCTCCTACTTTGACCATTCTCTTTCCAACAGAGAGTGATTTCTTGTGAAAAACATGTTTTCCAGATCTGTTTTAAACAAAACACAATTTGCACATGAGTAAAGGCATGGGAGTGCTGCTGGAGCGTGGGGTAGGCATCCATCCCAGGGCAGTTTCACAGTGAAGGTAAGTCTGTTGGCTTGCCGTTCTCTCATAACTGTGGTGTGTACCAAAGCTTATGTCCTTTCCTCTCAGCACATTAAAAAGTTGCCCTTCAACGGGAAGCAGAGACAGGCAGAACAATTGCAACCCTGAGAAAGACCATCTCCTGTCCTCCCAAAATCTGCACCAGTACAATCTCCCAGGTAATACAGAGCAGAGCCGTTCCGCTTCAGATTTTGGAGGAACTGCTCTCCGTGAGTTCAGAGACAAGGATCTAGAAGAGAGAGAGAGGGAAAGGTTGTACTAGCTCCTTCCTCCCCATCTGTTCACCAGCTCTGGCCCTTACTGTATATTTATACACATCTCACGCAGTGCTGCCATCCACCGCCTTCGGCACAGGAATATATTTCCTCATTATGCAATTTCTTCCATGTTTGTTTTAGTCTCTTGGTTTCTAGTGCCTCTGCTTGTGGAGCAATAAGGGTAAGCCTTGGTTCCGTTTTGCTTAAAGCTTGACTTAAGAATTTGAGAAGAGTTGGCTGTTAGAAGTGAATAAAGACCTTATTAAAGAAATACATGCCCTGGGAAGTATGGAGTCTTCTTAAATAAAATAAAAATAAAATAAAAATCTTCTTAAATTGCACAAAAGCGAGCACAGCCAGCCAACTGAAAATGCCCTCCGCCTCCAACCACGCAGCTAAATAGCTCCGTAGTTTTTCTAGTTGCATACCACAGAATTGAAAGCTGGATTCTTGTGCTGGATGCCAAGTTTGCCTCTATAGAGCTGCATAATAATTCTAGGATTTCCTTTTTTTCCTGAATACAACACGATTCTGCTGAAAAGCAGGAAGGTGTTTTATAAATCCATGCTTATCTGAGAATGGGTAGCTGGAGGTTTACAGTTCCACATGGAATGCACATATACTACGTGCAAAAATCTACAACTAAACAACACTGCTATTTGAGCTGGCCTATTTGAGAAAGAACCAGAACACTATCTGTGGGAAAATGGGCATAATATTTGTTATCTAAAGTATTTTGTGGTTTATGGTTGTTATTCCTGCCACCCCCACCCTGTCATGTATTTCACAGATGTCCAAGATGGTGAAAATTGGGTAGCAAACAACTGAAGCGATTATCTGATGTGCCCAGAGCATGCTACTTAGGATCAACCCAAAACATTGCAGGTTTTGCATAAACACATTTCAGAAAATTCCAACTCAGCAATGCCTTAGTGGCTATTTTTCTCTGAATACAGAAAACCTAGCAATCCTCCCCAAATCCATCCATGTGTTTGAAGGGCTCTAACCTGTATGTTCCTGGCAGAGATGCTACTGGTCATGAGCAGTTTCTGGAAGACTGTGATGGGACAGACCGATCCATATAGACAGACCCCCTGGTCAGAGGGTTATGAACAGGGCTTCCCAGCAGGCCTCCAGAGCCACAGGCATGCAGCCAATGGTCTGATGGGAACAATTTTGTCAGGTCTTTGCATTTTGCAGTTTTCTCCTTACCTTATATCGCAGCACGTGCTTTTATTCTTTGTTGGCCTCATTGCTTGTACATCATATGTCTGACTTCTTCACAGCACATTTCCCTTTGCCTGGAAGCTCCTATGCTTCCCCAGATGGATTCTCTTCAAGATGGAGCCTTGACACTTAAGAAGATACAGGAAATTTTACATCCCATCTTCCTGAGACAAAGCACCAGGGGTTGGAGCGAGCTGGTTGTTCTGTTCTGTAAGAAAGTAGGAGGAATCAGTGGGCAGACTGCTATTCTAAATGAGAAACTAATGCCTTTGTGCTCTTATTTCTGGTTTTGCGAGTTGTGATACTGCTTGTAATGCATTATGGCTCTCATCCAGGGCCCCTGGAAATCACCGAAAAGCCTCCCATTGATTTCAGTAATAGTTTCATCAGGCCTTCAGCCCACAAAGATGCCATTTTATAGTTTTGCTGCTGCTGGGGGTTTCGGCACAACCAAAACCCTCCTGCCCTCAGATACATATATCTACTAAGTCTTTGCAAGTAGTGATTTACATGTGTAATGTATAATCTCTAATGACAGAAAGACGTTACCTTTTCCTGAACATGGAGAAACTTCGAGGCTGGATTTCTGGAAACTCACTGTGACTGCAGTGTATTCTGGTAAATGTTCTTCCTCTGTTCTGTTAGTAAACATAAAATAAGTTATGTGATTTGGTTCTCTTAAAGACTTGACTTTAAAGCTATACTGGCTCATTGGGTTAGCGATTGTAGAATCAGAAAATGTCTTCTAGAAAACGCAGTTAATATTTATATCATTACACTGGTCAGAAATTACATTTTAGGAAATTGAAATCTGATTTGTATCGTTATATCTCTAGTTAAGTTTATTCAGCCATCTCCTTAGCTTTGCAAAAATAATTTAAGAACACAAAAGACCGGCCTGTGTTCTATGATGTGTATTAGTAGTAAAAGGGACTTCAGACTCCCAGGCTTTGAAATGTATCTGAAGTTAGGCGGCATAATGCCTGTTGAATGGGAAATTTCGTAGCAGAATAATGATCATTTAAAATAACCTGCAACACAAGAATAAAGCCAGGATGGTTGTTAAGCTACTTTGTTTGTTGGTTGGCTTTAAGGGATCTGTGAGACGTCAATACTCTATCTCCTTGCTGTAAAGGCTGACTTATTAAATGAGAAATACAGAAAATTAAAACATAGATTCTTAAAACTGGCCTTTACTGTCATGTATCTTTTTTGCTGCCTAATTTTAATATATCTTCTATCCAGGATTAATGTTTACAAAATAAGAAATAGTTTCTAACTGTGCCCAGTCAGCTAAGTGATAGAGATTTTTTTATCAAGCAGTGATGCTTTGAGAACAGGATTGCCCTCTGAAAAACTAATTTAAAGTTATTGCTTATTGCTTATTCCCTAATAGTAGCCAAAAAAAAAAAAGAAAGAGGCATCAGATGTATGACTAAAGAACCAACTGTGAAAACTTAAATATCTGATTATTTGTCAATGTTACTCTTCAGGGGGAAAAAAGAAGTTCACTTGGTACAAAAGAGAAATGATGGCCTGACAGCTCAGAGACAGGACATTAGCTTGGATGAAAAGGATCTTGGTGTGTTGAGTGACTGCGGCTTTGTGTGCTGAGCTCAGCTAAATCTGTGTGTGCCAGATATGTGTCCAGTTGAGATCCCACAGGAGCATAAAAACCTACCTTGAGGAGGCTTCAGATAGGGACTGAATGCGAGGTAGTTGTATTATATCTTGCCAAGAAGGTGTCATGCACGGAGTATAAATTTGCACTGGGTCATCATCTTCAGGTTAGCTCCTGAATGAAGAACAATCCCTTTCCTAAACACATTACTTCAGAGTGGCACTAGTGCAGCTGGACCGCTGCTGGGATCCGAGATAGCAGATAAGCGTGGGGCTGTGTATGCAAAACATCCCTTTCTCCGTGCATTTGAATGAGCATTGAGATAGCATGGTGTTGCACAGCACAGGCATTATCTAAAACTGCTTTTACAGTTTTGAGGATTGTGCTTTAGGATTTGGTTGCCTAGGACTCATACTATGTGTTTAAGAACTTGAGAACTTCTGTGCTCAATGTAACTGTGTATGGACTGTCCTAAGGCTCACGACTTCTGAGGCTGCAGATGTAAAGACTGTCATGTGTGACAGGGCAAGATTCAAACAATCCATGGGTTTAAAAATAGCTATCTGAAAAATCTGTGCTGCTGTTTTCTTATAGATAGGCCTGGGGTATATGTGGACTTATGTCATCCTGCTGAAGGAGAATACGCCTCTGTTTGGCACATGCTGCCATTCCTTCCTTTTTATCTGTTCCTTGTTCCTGAGAAGAGAAAGTTGTCAAGCGAGCTACAGTCACTCCTGCCCCTAAATTGATTACTGATTAACCCTATAGATTAGGCACAAAATAACCCTCGTGAGTCATGAATTCTTTATCTAGAAAATGAACTTAAAAACAGGGAGTATAAATTATTTTCATAAGATGTTGCATTTTAAATTATCCTCAGCCACTCATTCCTGATGTCGCATCCATTACAGTTAACAGATATAAAGGCAGTATTCTTTACAAAGTATCTCTGTAGTCCTGTGCAGAGACACTCACTTGAATCTCGGGAGCAACATAGCTGTTTTAGCTGTAATTGTGCCTCCGTTAATTAGTGTGATTGGTTTTGCTTGTATGTTCTTTTTCCTTGTGAGGAAGAAAGTTCAGCTCATACTTAGTAGAATATTCTTACTGCACTTGTACTCTTTTAAACTTCCTAAAGTAATAAACAGTTAGCAAATGTGTAATTTTAAACTGGCACAGTGAGACCTGGAGGTATCCTGTGGCCAATGTTAGCTGTGTGGCCCAAGGAAAGCTTCCTTGGCCAGGGAGATCTGCCATGTAACAATTAGCCTGTATGTATAAAATGCAGCGCCTTTGTGAAGCAGGATCTGCATCGTATCCCAGAGTAAAGGTTTTCTTTGTTATACCAGAGCCATGGAAATCACATATTTTGTTTTGATATATTAATTAAAAAAAAAACAAAAAAACGCTCGTATTTGGTTTTCTCCTGTAAAATTGAACTTGGTTCAATTTATCTTCCTCAAAATGTTTTACACAATTTTTTGGCTGAAAGTATGCATTAAATTCACAAGAACTGACATGTAGCTCTGAGTGACCTAAAAGGGTCATTCACTTCTAAGGAAATAATCAATTCATGTAAAATGTTTTATCTTTTTTTTTGTCCTGTATTACTTTGCTTGCTGTAAATCATCATGTAGCCTTCGCCAGACAAGCTAATTAAAATCCCCTTGGAACTGTGCTTTTGTTTAAAAGGGCTCTTGATATTATTTTATGTCAGAGGGAGAGAGGAGGATGGAAGTGGAAATGTGCCACGTGAGCAAAGTTTTTAGCTGAGAAGATAACACTGGCAATGTCTGTGCAGCCAGAACCAGTGTTAACTGCATGTGTGTGATTTAAGGGCTTTGGGAGCTGAGCTCCAGGTGTTTTATTTCTTACCAGGGAGACTTGAACCTTGTCTTTTGCCAGTATCATTTTGGTGTAACTACACAGAAATTACTAGATGAGAGTAAATGCAGCCCACCACCTCTGCATAATATTAAAAACAGTTAGGTGTATTATATGATCTTCAAATTTTCACCTCTTTTAGAGTGCAGGGGTCAGTGCTATAAGGCTCAAAGAACTTCTTATGTACTATATTACAGGTCAGCAGCATTTCCTCATCAAAGCTATGTGGTCATTGAAAATTCGATGCAAATTCCTGCTCAGTGTTGGTTTTGTGCTGTGGGTTTTTTTGGTTTTGTTTGTTTGGTGTGGTTTTGTTTGTTTTGTTTTGTTTTTCCATTGGAGATTACCTTGTGATTAGCAAACTGGTAGGCAATAGTGAACGTGAGTGGAATATCTAAAAACACAAGCACTATTGTCACTGCATCATTTTTGAGCGATGAGCATATCTTCCTGTTGCAGTACCTGTTTAACTAGAACATTTATTGAAAAACATTTTGATTGCGATGTTTTGGAAAACGCCCAGCTACCAGCTGTGAACATTTAAAAGCTGGTAACATAGAGGGGAAATAATTTGCGTGAGAGCATGTGTACTCCCGATAACACCTGGCTTGTTGGATAAATGTAACCTTACTCAGAGTCTGATAGAAGTTTTGCGGTAAGACTGTGGTCTGCTTAATGGTGAGCTCACACTGTGCAGGTACAAACACCAAGAGAAGTGCTTGGAAAGGAGCCAGATGCCAAATGCAGAGTGAAAGAATCTGAAAGGATTAAGATACCAAAGATTTGTTTCAGAATGGAATTTTGCAAACATTTTTCAACCCTGTGAACAGCCAGTTAAAAAAAAAAAAAAAAAAAAAAAAAAGTCAAACCCCTTTAATTGAACGGTTGGGGTCAGGAAGTTCTGTGCATTTAGAAATCAATTTTCTGAAATTCTGCCTAAAATTGCATATTATTATATTATTGTATGCATACTGGCATTACCTGCAAGCATTAAAATATAGGTATTGCCCTAGTCATGAGGCTGGGGCGTCAGTGCTGCCTCAGTGTTAGGAGACAGTGGCAATAGGAAGGATGTACAGGCATGATTTTCACTTCCAAGTGGCCTAAGTTTGTGACAAGAAACACAATTCGGGATGATTCTTCTAACATTTTGAGTACAATTCAAGGACTGTTGAAAAATGCAGCAGAGCCAGTCTCCAAATAAGTACTCTTAGACTTCGCTAGAGACAGATTAGGCTGCAGTGGTGTGGGGATCTTCAGTCCATGCTGTTAGAAATTCATTAAGACTTGATGTGACTGAGATGAGCTGAAGCCACTTAAAGACTTCCGAAAATTTTACCTATCACAATGAAAACGGTAATTATGACTACAAAGTACTGTTGTTAAATATTGTTGTTAAATGTGGATATTTCCTCTGATAATCAGCCTCTCAAATTTCAGACCAGTCAGGTCTGCATGTATAGTGGTCAAAGGAAAACTATCACTGCTGCTGCTTGGTTTGTTGACTTGGATGGTGTCCTTGGAAGGCTTCCATGTCTGTAAACTTCTACTCCTCTTGCACAACAGATGGTGTCACCCACACTGCCTGCCCAGCAACACCTGGGGGACATGCTGTCCCCGCACAGTGTCACAGCACATGCTGCCAGGCACAGTTACAGGCCAGAGCTGTGCCAGGAAGCCTGCTAACACTTGGTCAGTATGGGTGCCTGCAGAACAGTGCACGAGTGTGGTGCCTGGCCCACGTAGCTTACAAATACAGCTATAGGCTTTGTGATACCAATAGTTCTCTTTCTGTAATGCCACACTGGGGAACAGAGCCTCTGTCAGCTAGCAGGGTACTCAAGCCAGTGGCATCTGCATGCTGGGTACAGCAACTCGAAGAATATATAGTGCACCTGGTACATGAATTCCCTGGGCTCCTCACACCCCTGTGCTTCTGGAAGTGGAACAGCTGCAGGAGCAGGGGAAGGAGCTCCACAGACCTTCGGCCAATGTCCTGGTGATTTGGCTGTGGTGTTACTCATCTTGTCTGCGGGAGACTGGCTCAGTCCAGCAGAGAGATTCAGAGCTAGGCACTTCTTGCTTTTCTCTTGGAACTTTGTTTTGTTCTTAATTAACACATCAATGGTTGGGCCAGGCCCTAATTACACAGCTCAGCAGTGCTGTCATTTTCCTGGCACGGGCTCCAGTCAGTGCTGTAGCTGAGACGGAAGAGGCAGGCAGGACAGAGAAGCACTGATTCCAAGAGACACCTCAGAGGGAGGCAGAACATGAGACCAGAGTCACCAACGTGCCTCCTAAAGAGTCCTAAGGCAGGGTGTGAGGTACCACGCTTCAAATTTGGGGCTTAGCTGTAGGTGGCTGTATGAATCTTGCTCATAGAGGCTCCTGCTAGGCACCTGTAATGACCAGACTTTGGGATAAGATTCTGTTGTAGCCAGGAAGAGATTAAGGAGTCCAGGAGGCTCGATGATACAGTTCTGACACTGGTGTTCAGGAGATGAAGGTTTAAATCCTTGCTTTTCTGTCTGTTTATTTATGCCAAGCCAAAGACTTGAAGTCTCAGGCAATATGAGGAAGAGCAAGTGGCTCTCACTTGTGACAGGTCTGCCCTCTTAGCAAGAGCTGAATATGTAGCCTAAATAAAAGCAGGAGCAGCACGAAACAAAGAACTTCACATTAGACACAAGATTTTAAATCACAGTTCTCAGATTTGGGTAATGCCTCTGAGGCAGGGAAAACAGATTTACAAATCTCACGGAACACACATGCAAATTGGCCTCCTTTATCCTTCGGGACTCAAAACATGCTCCTCAAGATATTCTGGGGTTCAGAGGGTCTTGGTTTTAAATACAATCAATGTCTTTAACTGGCTTGTAACATTTATTTTTATTATTATTATTTTTCCTCCTGGATTTTTCAAACCCCTTCTTTATTTTCCTTTCTTAGCTCCAGGAATCTTGCACTGTGAAGCCACAGTTCCCAAGCTGACAACTTGTGCTTTAACACAACCTAAATGTCTCATTACATGAATGTTACGTGAGCAAAAAGGAAACTATTTTTGTGCCATTTAGGCTGTCAGGAGCACAAACTTCTACCTGTTGCCACCTAAGAGCAAGCAGAGCTGGATGATGAGGGTTCTCCCTTTTCTGAAGAACCTCAGTTTCCCCAATAACATGAAATGCTCAAGTGAGCAGGATGGATTCTTCTGGAAGCCAGCCATTTCCAGCTGTGCTGAAGGTGGCCACATGTTCAGGCCTCAGGTGGCTGCAAGCCAAACACGCCTGGCATGGGTGGGACTTGTGCACATAGGCCAAAGGTGGTCTGTGCTCTGCAGAGGTCTTTGACCCATGTTTTATCAGGTGCTGTTCTTCTGTACCACAGGCCGAAGACCTTTGTGAGTTTAAACTCCTGGCTGAGGTGGGTCCTGCTAGAGCAGGCTACTTGCTTGTGGTGAGGAGCTGTGAGAAGGCTCATCTGGAGCCTTCCCCTGTGCACCCTCTGCCTTAACACCCACATTTAAGCCCTGGCCTTGCATGGGCTGAGCTGTTGGGTGCCATGCCTGGCTCTGTACCTTGCTGATCCTGAGGTGCCTTCGTGGTGTGACCTGGGACCTGTCTCGTTCCTGCAGCCTGGCCTGAGGCTCGGCAGACTCGGCCACCACTGTGGCACCTGCTCTACCATCCTCGCTCAGGAGCGGAGGTGCAGCCCCATTGGTGCAATACCTGCCTTGCTGACACCCATAGCACCTGGTGTGCCTCCTCCTGCCGAGCATCCCTGCTCTACTGCTCCCCTGCACCTGGAAGGGGCAGAGCAGAGGTGGGAAGGTAAAGCCCAGGAGCACACAGGGATGTTGTTGCTGCAGCATCTTCTCCAGGCAGCATGACAGTGTTTCAGAGGAGTGGAATATTCAGAGGAAACACCTAAATTAGGGTGCACGTGTGTTTGAAGATACGGAAGGAAAAGAGATATGTGGAGACACGTGTCATCTGGTGTCTGTATGGTTGTACGTTTGTCCTGTGATTAATGTGTTAATTAGCTGAGACAGGGACAGATTCAGGAGTTTCTAGCTCCCCCATTCTGGCCTTCTTTTGTGTTGTACACAGGTGCAGAAGGCCTGTGGACTTCAACTTAAACTTGCGTACCACATGTGAATGAAGGCTTTCCTGGCTCAGATTAACCTTGCTGTTTAATAAATGAGCCTGACTTATAAATACTGAAGCAGACAGGCTGCAGAATTTTCATTAAGTTGGATTATTTGCCTTGTAAGGAGAAAAATATTCCAACTTGGTGTGTGTTCTCATGAAATAACATTTTCTAGCATGCATGAAATGCAGGAGGGCACCCAGCAATTTGCAGAGAAATACTAGACTGTTTTCGCATGAAGGTGTTTTAAAGGCATATGGGAATTGCAGACAAGAAATGTGAGAAATAGTACAGGGAAAGGGTGTATTACTTGATACTGTACTTTAAATGCACCACTAAGACCTGGTTTTGACTTTCTCTACCAAGAGACAACTTTGGGTTAGAGAACTGTATTTATTCAGAATAAGGCATAGTGGTGGTGCTAATGGATAATTGATGTAATTAGGTATTGCATAACGTAAAAGACTGTATTATTTCAAGCAGTCACTACAAAGGCACATGATATTCAGTGTGCATTAGACCATATTTTAAATTTGAAAATATAGGCGAAACAGGCCACGCATCTCCTCTATGAATTGCACTTCTTGCAAGTTACTTTAGCTCAGGGATGAGTCCAGATTAACATATTCTCAGGCAAACCCTTTGCACTCAGGTAAGCAGCTGTGCTGTCCCAAAGATGGGCTTTGTGGGAGTTCCTGTCTGCCTCAGCACTAGGAGATAGAGCCGCTGTGATGTACAGCCAAAGCAGCACTTTAGGCTTCTAGGGCTGCATCTCTGCTTTGTTAACACTCCATGTTACGCAGGTATGTCCCTGCTGCAGGTGTGGGATAAACCCTTAGGTGTGCTTGGAAATAGTGGCCTGGAAGCATCTTAGTCCTGCATAAAGCCAGTTGAACTATGTTCAGAATATGCTCTGTTTCCACTTGTGCCACTGGGAAATGCGAATCAATTTTTGCTTTTCACTGAGTGCTTCTCCGCCCAACAACTGCATCAAACTTGACTTCGGTCATCTTCATCAGAGCCTTCATGGCACGTTCTGGAAACAACCTGGAAGAGATAATAATGTGAAAGTACATGTAGGATAAGAAACTTAAATTATGGGAAAAAATGGCACTGCAGGTGAGAGATGAGCTGTTCTGGGAGCAGAAGCATGCACACAGACTGAGACCAAGACTTAAACCAGGTGTTATTTCGAAAGAATATACAGCCTGCATCAATCTCTGACTAATTTCAACTTCAATCTCACCTGTGTCCTTTTATGACAATTCCAGGACAGGCATGTACTGGACATGAGTTAGGTTGCAATATTGCTGCAGGATCCAGGACCTTTTAATACTGAACACAGGTGTGTTCATTTGCTTTCTCTTTGCCTTCAAAAACGTCTCTGGTTAATTTGGGGAATTTGAGGGAAAAAACAAACAAACGAACAAACACCTTTGCACCGCCTCATTAAAATAAATATAGGGTTAGACCCAAGTTTGCTGGCTTACACAAACAAGATATTACCAAGAGTTTCATGAAGTACTGTAGAACTTAACTGAGAACCTAATTTATTTGTTCTGATGTGAATTCCAGGATTAGAACCTGAGCTCTGGTGAAAACACCTCCTCATCAGAGCAGCTACACTGGATATTAAAGACATATGAGAAGACCAATTTTGCTTTACGTGGCAGAGAGAAGCAGTAGAGCCCTTCTGAAGTAACTTTGCCCAGCCGCTATGAATTCGATCTTTGGTGTTGACATGAAGAAACAAACACTAATAAGCAGCAGGTCCTCAGCTCTTTCTGGAGCTATGCTGGGGCTGCTGGCTCAGAGATGATGTTTTTGCAAGCCCAAGGGAAACAGCCAGCTGTGCAGAACAAGTGTTTTCTTGTTCTCCCTCTCCCTCCCTGTCACCCTGTACAGTGGTTGAGTTCTCCATGGAGTTGCAGAAAGTAGATCACAACAACCTACAAGAGGACTCAAAAAATCTTTCTGTGTATGATGTCTGCTGCTGCCATTAGAAAGAATGACTGTGGTGTTTGACCACCTTGTTATGTGTTCCAAAATACAACTTAATCTAGAATCAGATGTTATATATTTGATAATTGTACACTCAGCATGTTATCTTTGATACATGTGCTGTTCGGTGTGTGGTGGTGTTTATTTGTCTTCTTTTTTCTACTTACCTTTCAAGAAGTAAACCAATGCCTTGATGTGATGGAACAAAAACCATTTTCTGGTTGGTCAGTATTCCTTCCATCAGGGCCTTTACAACTTCTTCAATCTCCAAAATCTTTCCAAGCCTGTAAAGGAAAGCACACCTGTAAAGAGCTGCGGTGGTAAAATGGGCAGTATTACCTAATGCAGGATGTTTCACATATGCACAAACTTGGGTAATTCAAATGCAACACTGATGTGGGTGAAATGACACTGCAGATATTCTTTAGCCAATTCTATATGCCTTTTTCTTATAGTCAGTGGGAATACAAGCCCTAAACCTGGGGCTGATCTGTGATGCCCAGATGCAATGAAGGAAAGTAAGACAGTTTGGATAGTTACCTTGTGGTGGGGTTTTTGACAAATCCTGTATTGATAAACACCGGGCAGAGACACGTGGTTTTTATTCCATCCTTTCCCAGGGTAGACAGCTCCTCTGTCAGAGCTTTATGAAATCCAACTGCAGCAAACTTGCTTGAGCTGCAGGGGAGGAAAAGCACAGATGAGAAGGCAGGAATACTATTTCTAACTTTCTACAAGTGGAAATGGCCTAAATGATCACACAGTATTGACTGAGAGGGGAAAAAATGCAACCCAGCTGACAGAGAGAGTGCAGGGAATTATTCTAATGTGGTTTCTCTCACCACACAGGAGCATCTTGTGACACTCACAGGTGAGTTTTGAAGTAGAGGAGCATTATCCATGCAAAACTGAGGAAGTTAATGCCATGATAATTGGTGCAGGCTGAGAGTATAAACGAACTCCAAAAGAACATAAAACTAGTGAATCAGTTTATTGACTGCTCTTGATATGGACAATGTAACCCAGGTAAAATCCCTGGCTTGGGAGTTGTCAAGTAGCAGCAGTGAACAACTGCCTAAGAACAAGCGTACCTAGGGGAAGATTGCTCCACGTGGAGCTGCTATCATAGAGAGCTAGATCGGTTGCAGAAGGACAATATGCAGTCTCATAGTTTCTCTGTTCACCAACTATGATTTTCTAGATGTGTTTCAAGGGCTTCTAGTAGAAATAAGCAACGCATCGACCTCTCAGGTGTATCAGTCAGACTGCTCACATAATACAGGAAGTATTGTCCTGTTTTTACCTTTGGAAAGGTAAGTTTACAATCAAAAACCAATTTTAACTCATGATAGTAGAATTATTTCTAATGCTACAGTCATTGTTACAATGGTAGAAAAATCAAAGCTGCTCATTGGGGGTTTACTTGACAACACAACAACGCCTCACGCAAGCCCTGCTTTCTAAGAAGGAAAAGGGAAGAGGATACCTTTTTTTTTTTTGGTGAAGCAAAAGTCTGGATCAGCGAGAGAGAAAAAAAAATAGCAGCTTTTGTTGGTTGATGTGTCACATCCCTATTCCTTCATACAAGCATTGCTCCCAATTCAGTCAGTGCTAATAAGCAAATTCATGGGAACCTCCAGGCATCTTTAAGTGCTGGCTGTTGTAGTTTTTTTTCCTCCTAAGCACCACCTTTTGGGCGTACCATGTTCAGTGGGAGGATTATTTCAGTTACTTTGCACTGGCTGATGGAGTAGTTATGATTAAAAATAAAGAGAGCCAATGTGAAAATCACTTACCAATAAGTCACCATGAAAGACAACACAAAATGTCCTGCTGCTGAAGCCACCGTGACAATGTGACCATGGTTGTTTTTCATCATGGCTGGCAGGAAAGCTCTTGTGGTCTTGAAAGTCATTTCAACCAAGAGGCAGAAATAGGGTGGGGGGAAGGGATATTAGGCATATTCAGTTATGACCCTGACTATTGTTAATTAAGTGACTAATGCTGTCGCTAATGCTATGTGCTGCACAGTATCTCAGATTCTCCTATGCTGCTTTTTAGGGTTCAAGTGCCAGCGACAAGGCTGCCAGTGTTTCACCCCAGCACATACAAGAAAAGGCTCGTCAATCTGTAGCATCTCTCTTGTTCTGCATGCCCTTAACAGCTGAAAGAAGAGCCCTGATACATCTGTGACTGAGACCAAACCAAGCTGAAGATGAGGCTGTCACGGGTGAGCTCATACAAAGAAAAGAGATAATTAAAAGTGGACCAGGCTCAGATCAGTAAGAGGTTAATCAAGTTTCCCAACAGTCAGTTGCACTGGGTACCCCTGTGCTACACACATCAGAAAGATGCTTTTCTAATTCACTGGTAGCTGAAAGTAGTTGTTAGTCTAAA
>VWYH01006877.1:0-55809 GCA_013399365.1 Pampusana beccarii
ACCCCAAGCAAACAAACAAAAAAGCCACACCAGCTTCTGAGTGTTTAACTAATTTTGGGTTTGATTTGCGTTCAGTGTGAACAGTTACATGCAGTCGTTTGGTACCTGATAAGAGATATATCTTCTCTGATAAGAGAGAAACACAGGTTTTGGTTTTTTTTTCTGGTAGAAGTTTGTGATGCCTTTTTTGATGCCTATGTTACTGAGTATCTGAATGCCAGAGTTACAGAGTCTTCTTCTGTCACAAATCTGCTAAGACATTTGACTCAAACTCACCACACTTGTTTGTAACTAGGGACAGAAAGACAGTGACATAGGAGCAAAAGGCCCAGATTTTCTCTATTAGAAGTCTCATAATATTTTATCAGACATAAAAAGTGATATTGAAATATTTTCCTAGAAGAAGGTCCTTCTTATTTGCAGACATAAAGGGATCAGTTTGTTAGTGACCAAATTATAATCCTGTGCTTTTATTTACTTTCAAGATTTTACTGCGTACTGTAGTATTGTAGCAACAGTAATGTACTGGGTGAGGCTACAATTTTAAACTGCAGATCGGAGCATTAAAATTCAGTCTTACACGAACACACCAATTAGACAATTTCTATTTTTCATTGATTGTATAGTAGGCTGTCCAGCTAGTTTAAGAAGGATGATTTCAAAACTGAGGGAAATTACAAATGAAGTTGACTGAGGGAGAGTTAGAAAAAAAGCAGAAGTAGGAATTAGAAATTTTTTATTAAAGTGAATACAAAACCTCAAAAAATCATAAAAAAAAAAAGGGAACAGTTTTCCCACATCTAGCTGAACAAACAAACAATTACAAAAATAGTATGTAACAGGTAGGAAACAGTAATCAATATCAATCAGTCTGTCTGAAGAATAAATTTTGAGAAGAAAAGCTGAAATTATTGGGAATCACTTTTTAAGGGATAAGAGAAATAAAAGGAGGTACCTTTAGACAAAATCCAATGCCGTGTGCCAACTACTATATGGAGATAAAAATATTAATGATGGTTTTGTGTGTTTGGAAAAAAAAAAGAATAAAATACTTGTATCACATACACATAATGAAGCATTTCTCTCCTGTTTTCTAAGTAAAATGTAGTGTATCAGAAAACTCTGGAAGTTTTTTGCAGATGTTCGTGTGGTAAGAGTATTTAATGACATAAATCTAAAATATGAAAGTAAATCTGATATGCGTTTAGGGTAATAAATAGTTAAATAATAAGAATAGCTGCCAGCAGTGTGGTAGTTTTCTAAAGAAAATGTATTTCATTTTCTGATAAGGATGCAAGTTTGCTTGCTAAAAGTAACTCCGTAACCGTAATAGATTTTGTACGTACTGCCTAAGATTCTGATTAATTACTGCTATATAACATCAATAAAGCATGTGTTAACATTGATTTAAACGTGGGGTACTGACATATCTCAGGAAATCCTTCTTAATGAGGAATGGTTGTTGAAAATAGTATATCTAGTGATATACCACAGAGATCAGCAGTGTGTCTGGTTTTTCATAATTTTGTCTTGCTATGGCAGTAAATATATAAATCACTACTGAGGGAAGTGAGGGATCCTTGCATGGATCTCCTGGGCTTTAAATCAGGACTCTGCACTCACAGCTCCGAACAGCCATATTCTCTATTTCTACCCATGTGATGCTTCTCATCTGCAATTCCATCTGGATTTTTCATCACCATTAAAGGTGGTTTTTTTGTCAACCATATTGATTACTTGAAAGCATAATCATTATTTGTTCCATATGCTAACTGATCCCAGCCTTTAAATATTCTTAACTTGTATGAGACCTTCACAGAGATGTACAGCAATATTACACTATATGTTCCATAAACACAAATAACTTTTTTTTATATTTTGGTACCTTTATCAGAGCCCAAAGACTTCTGTGTATACTACCTTATATTTCATTACAAATCTGTGCTCACGCACACTGATTTTGATCTTAACAACTTGGAAACAACATGCTTTTCGCTTTTGACACTATATCATTAAGATCTAAATTTAGTATCCATTAGTTAAACATCACTCATTTTTTCATGCTGGTTCAGTTTCTAGATACATATTAGCATGCCTTTTTCACCTAAACAGTTAAGCTCATATTTTTCTCAATAGTTTTAAACAAAAAAAAATATTTAATTCCTTCATGTTGTACTTCTTTCTAAATCCACATTCAATTTCTTGAACTGCACGTAAAGATCAGTGACTAACATTGCAGCATTATAATCTTTAAACAAGGATCATCTTATCACTGAAAAATATGAACCTCAGGTTATGTTTTCTTGTTGATGTATCACGCATAACATTTCCATTAAGAGGAGTTATGTGAGCACATTCACAAGAGAATTGATCCAGTTTTGTTATTGAAGTCCAACTTCAGCCATTCTCCTGCCTTTATTCCTCCAATATTTCCCGTTTCATCTTGGTCTACAAATTAACTCTTTCCAGGTATATCTTATATAGATCATTTCTGCTGCAGTAAGCAAGCAAAACAGTTAATTAACTGTTACTTTGTTTGGGGTCTCAGGAGTGAGTTAATTAGGCACTCACTAAAGATTCAAGGAATGACTGGTATATTTTCATTACTTGGACAATTAATGCAAAGGAGTGGTTTCTACCACACTTTACAGGAACAATTTGATATTTGGTTTATCTTCCTTTTGGAAAGTTCCTCTTTTCCTTTAGATTCTACTCAGTTCCATGCTGTTGAGTCAGGAAAGATCTGCCAGAAATTCAGTCTAAGCATGACCCTAATCTCTTTGCAACTTGCAAGGTTCTGCCTCCTATGGGACACTTGCAACTTTCAGTAGAATTAGAACAACATTTTCCTTTCCAGAGCAAAGATTAGAACTTAATTTCTCATCATTTCAGTGTGGAAGTAGATTGTACCAATTAAAATTACAAATTGAAACTGTCTTATAATGCATCCATACACTGTAAAATAAAATAACATTCAGTCAGAGATGGATTTATGGCAAGAGGGAGTAGAGGAACCTTCCTTTCACCACTGCCACTGTTTAGTGTGAAATGTGCTCCAGCTCACATGAGGGAGAAAGACTACACCACTATCCCCACCTCTGCCTCGTTGACATATCAGAGTAGAAATACTGGTGCAAAAACAATTTTTATTTAAAGCACAGGAACAATTCTGAGACATTTGCTTAAAATCTGAAAGCATCGTATCAGTTCTGACTTTCTGATTTAGTAACATGTTAAACCTCAGGAAAGAGTAGCACATAACGCACACTGTCAATAGATTTGCAGCACTTTCACCTAGCAAGCAGCAGGCAAGAAGATGTATATTCCTTGCATTGCTCTTGTTTTCCTCTATGTTTTCTTACTTCAGCAATCTAAATCTTGTAGGTATAACCCTTGGGGAAATTTGTGGCAAGATAATCGATATTATAATTAATAGAAGACAACTTTACAAACAAGTAAGAAATTCTAACTGGTGATAAGAACTTTAAAACCAACATAAGTTGCTGATTTTGTTATAATTTTGGAATAATAAATGGCTTGACAGTGAGTCTATGTTGTTAACTACTACTTTAATTAAAGTTTCCAAAAAGGGGGACATTCTGACTGCTGGATAGGCTCAGGAAACAAGGAACGCATTGCTTGGTCTGTAAGGGCAGTGTGATTTCCACGCATCTGTAAAAAAGCCCTGTTAAACTAATTTTAAGGCAAAACTGTAAACCCAAAGCATTAGGTAGAAAGAATGTTTTGTAAAGGGCTGCTGTAAAAGCATGAGACTTAAATTTACTGATTCAATCAGAAAATCGCTATAAAAACCTAATAAGACTGATACTCAGTTTCTTCAGTCAAACGCATTGCTTTCCATACTACTTCTGTTGGTATCTAATTAGAGGCTCATCCTCTTCCTGTGAAGTCAGTAACTACATCTCTGTCCTGAGACCAGTACTGGGTCGCAATGACTTGTAGCTTGTGTTCTCAGTACTTTTTTGTGATAGAAGAAATAAGAACTTTGGTGTAGCAACAGCAGAGAGCAGCCAGTCCAACGTATAGCTAGGCATCTTACCTGTGAGACAGATTTTAAACCTCTTTAAAAACTAACCCCCCCCCCCAAAAAAAAAAAAAAAAAAGACAGCTTTTTGTCCTGATTTTGGCTGGGAAAGAGCTAATTTTCTTCCTAGTAGCTTGTATGGTGCTGTGTTTTGGATTTAGAATAAGAATAAGGTTAATAATACAGTGGTGTTTCAGTTGTTGCTAAGCAGTCAAGGACTTTTCAGCTTCTCATACTGCCCTGCAAATGAGAAGGTGGAGAGTGCATAAGAAGCTGGGAGGGGGCACAGCCAGGACATCTGACTCAAACTCAGCAAAGGGATATTCCATACCATGTGATGTCGTGCTCATTATACAAACTTGGGGGAAGCTGGCTGGGGGCAATTGCTGCTCAGGGACGGGTCTGCTATTGGTCAGAGGGTGGTGATCGATTGCATTGGGCATCACTTGTTTTCTATACATGATTATTATCATGATGATGATAATGATGATGATTATTATTGTTACCATTAAAGTATCTTCTTTTGCTGTCCTATAAACTGTCTTTATCTCAATCCACAAGGCTTTTTTAATTCTCTCCCTGATCCCACTGGTCGGTGGGGAGAACCAGCAGCTATGTGGTGCTTGGTTGATGTTGGGGTTAAACCATAAAAATGTCATCTTCCAGTAGATGATATATGCCCTGTTCTTCTGGTATTTTAAATTACGCAAATTGGCTCCAATCAAATGTACACAGACAGTGTGTGTGTGTATATACACAAATACGGTTCTGAATCTGGATTTTCTATGTGGACGGGGAGTAAAATGTACTTCTGAGTTCAGTTTTTCTCATTTTCTTCTCATTTTTTATTAGAAAGAAGTTCAATAACACTTTGTTTTCACCTGGGTATGGAACAGAAAATACTGCAAATGGAAAAGCTTTGTGATAGAGGCAAACGTTTTTCAATGAGTTCTCCATATGCCACTTTCATCCCTCCAGATGCCTCTGTCTGTTTGTGTCCTGCTCTATACAGGGATATCCGGCTGAATTTGAATGGCCCCTAAATCAGCAATGTCTTGGAGGGCAGACTAGATGAACTAATAAACTTTTTTGCTCATAAATGGCAGCAAAATATTCTAAACTTCCTTTATTTTTTCTGCTGTGTTATCCTGTATCATGTCTTAGAATAACACAACACGGCACAAAGGTTTACACTTTGACTGGGTATCATTCAGCCTCTATCTCCCTCCCTTTCAGGTCCAGTCTCCCTGCCCAGACACACAAAACATTTTGCCTGTCCTCTGCCAGAGCCTCTGGCATGGGAATCTTTTTCGTATACGTTATCTTTGTTATCTCTTTGCTTCTCCCACTCACTTCCACTCTCCCAGTTCCTCCTGAATTATAGTCACCCGTCAGTTTTCATTCAAGCCAAACTTCATTTACAGTCTTCTTTTTGTCTTTGAATATGCCATTGTGTGGTTTGCTTCCTGCTGTGATGTCCCTTTTGTTTCAGTGACTGCTGCTTCTCTCTGGGCTGTTTCAGCCCTTTTGCATGCTACTCTGGTTCCCTCCATGTTACACCTTCCCCCAAATTCCCCCGCAAGCTGCTGTGTGCCATTTCCACTCCACTGAAACAGCCCTTACCATGGTCAGCTGAGACCTCTTCTCTCTAGATCTCCTTTCTACTCTATTGGCTACATTCAGCAAAACCTATTATTTCCCCTGCCTTAATCCTGCATGGCACTTCGGTTTCCTAGCTCCTCTCTAAATGGTGTTCAACTATATTTTACAATTTTCTTCTCATGCCCTCTTTGCACTTAACACAGAAGCATCATGGGACTCCAGTTATATTAATTTTATTTCTCTTTCCCTTCTATATATTATTCCTCATCTTGGTTGATGTCACTGGAAACAATCACTCTCTCTAACCTCATCTTTCTTAAATTGAGTTCATGTAAACATACGCATGCATGTTCCACTTCCACTTTGAAAAGTGAGTTCTCTCTCACCCTGCATTCTTCTTCACTCTCCTTTACACTCTCCGTTCTCACATGGGACTTGAAAAATTTAGAATTGATTTCTAGCCCTTCTTTTCCCCCTCTAGTTTTCTGGCAGGTCTCATGGGTAAATCTCTCTTCTCTTCTGATATTCCCTACCAAAACCATTTGGGTATCCCAGTGTAGTAACTTCTTATTTGATTTGTCATGATGTTCTTTCACCTTGTACCTTCACCTAGGATGCTGTTGTAAAATTTCTGTGGTTGCCCATTTTGATTTTCTTCATTCCTTCCACTTTCTCCTACTTTTTATTCCATATTCTCTTTAGGCCTGTTGAGCACCATGCCACTGCTCTTGCTGATTCCAAGTCTTAAACTATACGTAAAGTAACACAACTGATTGTAGATTTTGTTCTTCACATGCCCTTTGTTGTGAATCTTGCACTCTCTAAAACTGTTAGTATACCTACACATCTATACCTCTCTAATGTGCTTCTGGTATACATCAGTGCACTCAAGAAAGACACTGGGAGACATCAGGACTGATGACAGCCTTTGCAACATATTCACCTTTGCCAGCAGTAAGCTCTGTACACTAGTGGCCAAATTACTACATGCTTAGTATTTATACACATTTGATTTCCCTAAGACAGCACCTTTTTCCTCTGCCTTGTATGAAACCAAACATATTGCCAGATCTTGGCAAATAAGACAGTAAATGCAAAATGGAATACAATCACAATCCCTAGTTTTTCTCAAACTATTTAGTGACAAAGGAAAGTTCTATTGTGTTTTTTTCCTATCCATTAGAATACCAGACAGCTTGATTATCTCCTCAGTTAACAGAAGAAATAGAAGGATGTATTTCTCTTTGCGCTGGGTAAAAGAGCAGCAGTCAGAAGCACTTCTTCTCAAAGGGGGCATGTTGCAGTGAACAGTGAGATAGTACTTCAGCAGTACTGAAGGGAAGAACATCAAGGGAAAGAAAGTACTGCAACAGCAGTGATGGTGAATAAAGCTGAGTATGCAAATCAGTAAAATTCTCTTCCCTAGACATATGCAGAGGTATGCAACTCCTTCCTATTATTTTTTTCAGATTCTTTTGATCTATTATCAAACACAGCATGGTGGAAGTCATGGGAACACAATTAAAGTTGTATTTAGTTTGCTGGACAAGGATAAGACTGCAATCCCACAGGATGCTCTTCTAAGCAGTTTATATATTTTTTGTCCACATTTCAGTATTGACGACATATGTACTGTGGCATAATTGATGGGGTTTATTTTGCAATACCTTAAAGTTTTTCCCTAAACTTTTTGCATAATCATGATAATACAGGTTTTAAAGAAAAACTATGATACAACCAGAATACAACATACTTTACCAGATTTATTCCCCTGTTGATTTATTCCTTTCATTTTTTAATTTACATTCCCTTTCCTCAATCGTCTCCTACAAGTATAAAATGCCTGTAAAATGTACATGAGGCCAACAGTGAGACCAATAAAACATATTTTTTGTTTTCATTGCTGAAATCTGCAATCTGGAACAAAGCATGATTCACTTTCCCCTCCATAGTTAGTGTATGTCATTGTCCAAACTGGCAGGCTTGGCTTGCCCTGGTCGTCCCTGCATGTTTAGGTTACTTCAAGCTGAGGATGTTGCAAAGGGAGAGGGTGTTTGTGAGAATGCAGGGAGAGGGGGAAATACATTTAGAAGAACCAGGTCCCACCCTTGATAAATCCCAGGTCAGAGTGGTTGTGCAGATGTTATCCAAAATGCCAACGTTGTTGGATGTGAGCAACTGGAATCTCTTCTCATTCATTTCATTCTTGTTGCATACATATTGCCTGGAGATAGGATTCCCTCCTCAATTTTGGCTCCAATATAAAAATGTAATATCTCTCAGGACAGTTTGGTTTGGGATCTTTCACAGCTGTGCTTATGCCATGAATTCAGGGAGGACAAAAGCTTCTGCTAAAAAAAAAATGAGCAGGTCCATCTTCATTCCTGCCATCAGCTATCAAAATGGGAGCACAAACGAAGTGGTCCCTATCTCATTTTGCAGGGATATTATTGATGAAAAAAATAAACTCTCAGTACTTGGTTTTATTTCTGATTTCCTGACTCATGCAAAACTAATTATTTTCATTTTAGCCTGTGGTAAATTAGGCCACCATTTCCAGAATACATAACAACAATTAGAAATTGCTTTTTCCTTTGTAGGATTATTGTACCAGATGTTGTTGCCTGACAATGTTACAAAAATTGGGTCTTTAACTGTCAGCACGGCTGCAACTTTGGAAATATTCTTTGGTGCTTTTTCTAGCTTTGAGACACAAAACCATAAAAACACTGGAAAGAAAATGCCTGTGTGCCAACACATAGCAGTGCCAACAAGAAGTGGTAATACTGAATTTAGGAAAACTTTGTGACCTCTTTTTGTCTTCAGGGAAGGGACTTTTTCCTTAAAGTAGTAGAAACTTCCCTGAAACTCATTCTGGTGCCACCTATTTTCCTATGACAGTCCCAGCTCTCAGAAAACACACAGGTACTGCTTTATAGCTCAGAAAGTAATGTGCCAGACCAAGTTTTCGTTACTTGATTTTACAGTGCACCAGTGAAGCAGACCATTTGGAGCGGCCATTAGTGGTTCTGGGTGGGGGTGTTTTGTAGTACTGGAGGGAACAGAAAGAATGAGAAACCAAAGTGTCCAATCTGATGTCAGTAGGATGTAGGGAAATAAAATAAAAAAAAATAAGGTGTTGTAGAGGAAATAATTTTGATGAAAATAATTAGAAGGAAAGTTATGCCTGTGGCAAGCATAGGTGAATATTGGAACACAATTGGTTTCAGGGTAACATTCACAGCAGAGGGCTTCAGCAGAAAACATTGGAAGCATCCATTTGTAATTGAAGGGCACATACATACAGGTGCAATTCCAAATGCTCTATACTAAAAGGTGAGATGGCTACCAAAAAAAAGCAATACTCCTATAAACAAAATAGCAGTAGCCTATCAAGGCAGCTCAGTCATTATGATCTGAGTGACTTCGGAAGGACTCTGGCCAGTTGTGAAGAATCAGAGGATTGGAGGAGTGGGAAGACCAACCCTACTGCTCAGATCCAGGGCAACTAGGAACAGGTTACTCAGAACTGTGTCCATTTGGGGTTTGAATATCTTCAAGAATGGAGACTCCATAACCTCTCTGGGCAATGTGCTTCTGTGTAAAATAGAAAAAATATTTTCTGTATGTTTAAATGAATTTTCAGTCTGTGCCTGTCACCTTTTGTCCTTTCTCTGGGCAACAACAGTGAAGAGTCTTGGGGAATTCTTTACTTCCCACATGAGATATTTATATACATTGGTAAGAGTCCCCTGAAGCCTTCTTTCTCCAGGCTGAATGGTCACAGCTCTCTCAGTGTCTCCTCATATGACAGATGCTCCAGCCATCTTTGTGCCCCTTTGCTGGACTCTCTCCAGTATGTCCGTGTGTCTGTTGTACTGAGGAGCTCAGCACTGGATTCAGCACTCCAGGTGTGTCTTACCAGTGCTGCCTAGAGGACCAGCACCACCTCCTTCAACCTTCTGGCAGTGTCATATGATAGTTAATACTGTACTGTGGTAACTATAGTTCTGCTTTAGTTAGATAGTAGTTTAAAAGCTAAGAAGTCCTTTCTCCTCTGCAACGACACTAACAATTTCAGAGCACTCATTTAGTAAAAGCTTGTTTTTCTGAAATTTTTAATGGATATTCTTTTGATATTGCAGAACATTTCTTCTAGAGAGGCGGTCATCACTTAGAACTATTTAAGTTTGTATTGCCTAATTAATAAGAATAAATGCAGGTAAGGATTATCGACACCAATAATCAAGCGCTGCCTGTAATGAGATGAGGAACATTTTGGATCTACTGACCAACGACCTGTGATGTCTATAATATTGATCAAGCATCCATTTTCTGAGCATCTGATAAACAAGAGCACTTCCTACAATCAAGATAACTGAAAATACAGCCTGTGGTCTTCATGTTAGGGAGGATTAAGGGTGAGATGCCTTGCAAAGGACAGGGAGCCAAGACCCATGGCAACACGAAGGAAAGCAAGGCAGGGATAGCCAGACACATAGGCAGTGTCACAGCAGGTCTGAGGTCCAGCCAGCCAGGCCAGGCACAAGGCTGGGCACAGCATGCCTGCAAGAGCTCAGGCAAGGACCACAAGTGGCATAAATGCAGCTCCTGACTCATGGGCAGAGGGTGCACAGATAGAGTGTGACAGTGATGCTTCCGCTGGCTCATCCTCACAACAGAGGTGCTTTCGTGACAGTCAGCTCCAAGGTGGCACATCTGCATAAAATCAGAGCAGATTCTGAACAGATTCTGATGGCCCAAGCCCTGGGACGAGGAGCGGGGCAGAAGCTGCAGAAGCGGACTATGCAGAAAGACATTACAGGACAACTACAACCTGCTGGTGCGATCAGGACCATGATGGTTTATACATATCATTTGCTAAAAAAACAAATATTTATTTGATGACATTCTGGTCTATTCTTAAATACAACACTTTGGGTTAAAGTTCACCCCCATGTCTGTAGTTCATGATGGAAGGAAAACAATTGTATGAATTTCCCATTTAAATGTACTCAGTGGAGTTACCTTCTGTTAACTGATCCTTACTCGCACAAGGCTCCCGTAAACACCAGTGGAAGTTTTCTTTGGGACCCCAGGATAGCGATAGGGAATACATGTTGAAGTGTTTCATTCATGCTAGTGAATCCTGTTTAGTAAAACACATCTCATGTATTGATTCAAGTTATCCATTTACCTGCTGCATTTCTTTGTCTGTACTGGGAGTCTGATTTAGAGTAGATTTATTCTCTGTAACAAACATGTACAGTGTATTACAGGTTTAACTATTATATTTACCCCTTACAGCAGAGCTGGCATTTGATTCTCATGCAATTAGGACCTTCCATTCTGCAACAGAAGTCATTTAAATTGAGATAATTTAAGCTCACTTTTCCATGATTTTCAAAGGCTGTCAAGTGTAAGTCTTATTCATTCTTTGTGCCTCAGGAAGTTTATTAATCCTTTTAATTGCAACCATACATTGCTTGTGGCAGTTGCACATCCCCCAGAGATATGGAGCCTCCAATGGGGCAGTTGATGGCTCTTTTAGCACCTTTTGTGCCCCACTGTGCCTGTCCCCACATACACACCAAGGGTGGTACCAAGGTACATCCTTCCCTACCCCAGGGCAGGGTGACTTCACTTCCACCAGCTGGTGGGGCAGGAGGGGTGGGACCCTCGGTCAATTGACCGGGTCCTTAACGGGACTCTGAGTCAATTGACAGGGTCCTTAGCAGAGGACGTGCCCAGAGTAGCTGCAAAGCTTCTGGACCATGTTGTAATGCCCACAGCCAGATCTGACCAGAGTATAAAATGGGGTTCCTGCCAAAGGCCCCCCTGGGAGTGGTCTGCTTGGAGCAGAGGGTCTGTGAACTGGAGCGCTCTCCTTAGATGGCATCCCTGCCTAAGGAGACTTCACATGATTGAGAGCACCTCACCTCCTCGTTTGGGTGAGTGGTTGTTTACTGGATATATCCTTGAATGGGCCCTTGCCTAACCCGGGCAAGTGATTATTTCTTGTGGGTACCCTGGAGTCAGAGGGCTCTGGTTTTGTTTCTTGTGATTGCGTGCATGCATGCTGTGGATCCCAAATAATCTCCTCAACTGATATCTGAACCTGTATTTTATGTTGTCGGAGTGCTAACTAATTGTATGAACCCTGTTTCTAGTCTGTTTATTGGCTGCACTTTTCCGTCTAGAATAAAGTCTGTTTTGGAACTTGTTGTTCACCTAAAACTGACTTTGGGGTGCCTCCATGACATGGAAATAAAAAAAGTTCAGGTTTAGTCGTAATTTTAAGTTTGGCATATACTGGAAATAAGTTTTTCTCTTTTAATTTACTCTTAAAGCAGGATAATGGTCTGGAGTAGGTGTGGGATTCTTTCGTACAAACTTGCTTTTTAAGGCTTGGTGGATGTTTTGGAAAAGATAGGTTTTGATTAGTGCTGAACATTTAGCTTGCATGTAGATTTTGTATTTGAATTTTAAATACTCTTTGTTCATCCTGGTAGACAGTACAGCAACCACAAGATGCTATTACTCATGATGTAATGCTCATTTGTCTTTATGCGGTCTGTATCTCAGTAAACATTATTAAAGATCACTAGAGAAACAGTTAAAATGTTTATATAATTAAGCAGGAAGATAATATTTTGAGAAGATGTCTGGCAAAGGCCAGCAGCTGCAATACTTAAAAGCAGTGACAACTCATTTAAAATGCTATTTTGAGGAAGAACCTCCCTTTGACTAGAAAAGAGTTAACATTGCAGCAGAAAGACAATAAGCTGACAATGAGCATAAAGAACTCTTTCTAATCTACCTTCTTATCTTTTCTGACTCCTGCCCCTTCAGGTTAATAGTAAATTTTACAGAATTCTCATTTATGAAATATTGTTTTAAAATTCATAGAAAATTGTCATTATAGCAAGAACTGTATTTGCTGACAATAAGATGTACACTACCTACAATGTCTATATTCCTTTCATTACAGGAATCTATCTTGAAGTACAACCCTAAACATGCTAAAAATAATGTCAGAAAATAAGATAAAACATAATTATTTCTGGTTTTCACCTCTTTTGCTACCATTTTAGATGAAGTCTGATCTTATTAAATGCATGCAGTGTGGTGACATCTGAGACACCCTCACATGTCCCTGACACCACACAGGCGTGGCAGATCTGTGGCAGATCTGTGCTTTTGTTGGAGGCCAGATGGACATATCCTAGCACCACACAGGTGACACCAGGCAGCTGAGCGTGGGTGACTGAGCTGAGCTCCCTGTCACCGCACCCTGTAGTGGGAGTTTAGACACTTAAAACACATACGGGCACCTCTATTTAGATGTTTTAATCCAGAGACAAATACCACCCAAAAAGCCAGAGAAAAGCTGCATGCATAGACTTCCACAACAGAAGCATTTGTGTATTTTCTGCCTGTTAAATGCTGTGTGCCATGATACATACAGACGTCACATCTGTGCATGTTCCAGAAGTTAAACAGTGCAATGTCAGATGAAACTAATTCGGTACCATATGATGGAAGATTGTTTTCAGTGTAGTATAACTGTATTTCCACAGTGTCAGCTAAAACTGAAAATACGTGACTACTGCAAAGCAGCCTAATTTATGCCTGATGGGTTCTGAGATGCATACTTGCACAAATTACATCATAATCATGCAAAGTAATTTTTCAAATCTGTTTGGATGTGTGAAATAGTTCACACCAGCCTATGATCAAATCTCCCAGCATTAGTGGTCTCAGCAATTATATGCATGCCAACTTATCAAGCATCTCTTCTGCTCAAGACCTAAAAGCCTAAATTTTCTACCTAAATTGAACATATGCAAGATGCTGTGTTAAACATTACCAGACTATGAGAGTGCCTATATAAGAAATTACTGAAAATATTTATGGGAAAGAAATGTGTGTGGTGTAAGTGCATAATCCCCCTCCATATCAAGGGTAGTTGTGTGTAAATCATACTCAAAAAACCTCACAGACACAAAAAATGGCACATTTTACAAAGTTTTATTGCATTCTGTGAAACCATCAGCATTTCTAAGAATTGAGCAGTGTGAGAATCCACATACTGATTTCTCAACATACTTTAAGGTTTGCAGAGTCCAGGAATGTTTAACCACACCATCTACCTCCAGAATCTAAACAGATGGCATTGAGTTTAAATCTTCATAGTTAGAGGAATCTCTACTTACAGCCCAAAGTTTAAGAGGGGCTGATAGGTTCAGACGTCGCTCACACATCGTACTGATTGTTGCTTTTCAGGTCTGTTAACATATACACATTTAGATTGGTTTGTGTTGTCGCTAAGGTTTTGTATTTCAATATGCCCATATAACAGCATAAATGCATGAAATGTACATATTATGTAGAGTTCAAAGGTATGTAAGTACTTCTATAATTAATAGAGCAATCTAGTAACAGCACAGATTGCCCTAATGGGTTTGTGGTGAAGATAAGCTGTCTAATATCTTCATGGTTAGCTACAAATTCTGGCACCAAGCTGCTATAAATGTTATGCATTCAGACTTCTCTGCCCAAGCAAAGGTTGCACAGTTGCTACTTTTTTCTCAGTCCCAGAGAAAAGCCTGGCATAGTGGTAAATTCTTCAGTACTTTGAGACTGCACCAGCGAATCATATAAAAAGTTTTTCTCTTCTCTGAGAATCTCAGCTGCCTGAAAATACTAATCCACAGAAACAAGCACTTAATCCTACCTGAAGTATAACGAAAATTACCTTGATTTTAAACTGTCTTCATTTATATTTTTTTAATTAAATAAATTCTGGTATTTTACTGTCACACACTCTTCCAGAATATTGAGTTCTCTTGGGACTTGCAATAGTATCAGCTCTGACAGTCAAATTGACATCCAGTTTTAACCCTTTTGCACCTGTTTTGAGATTTAATTTAATTAAGTTGACCTCTCCCTTTTTTATTTATCATATAATTTGGATAATGAGGAAAAAGGAAAGGCAGAGATTGAGGTGTTTGTCTAGGTAAAAGAGCAGCCAGCAAACTGTGTTTTACAGTTTTTGATACGTTCTGGGTCAGCTCCCTTTTAATTGCCTTGGCGAAATTAAGACTGACTTGTATTCTTTGTATTCTGTAGTTGTGTAGATAACATCTGACAGGAAACATTTTTGCCAGTAATTAGCAGTTCAGATGGCCTACCAGATGAGGAAATGCCTTTTTTTTTCTTACCTCAAATGGGAAGACAGTGACTTTCTGCAGTTCAGTGCGTCAATAACTTGCTGTCACTGATTTTTCTGATACATAGCAGTGATGGTAAATCTGCCAAGGTGAGCTTTGTAAAACCGTGCTCAGTGCTGTCCCAGGGGTGATGGTCAAACTCATCACCATGGAGACTGAAATGAAAAAACCCCTGCTGTGTGACACAAAGAAATAAATCTGTGACCAAACGTAGAGTGCCCTGTCTTGAGCCACGATCTTCTGAAGCATTATCATCAGGTTGCTGAACTACTGTGTTGGCTCGGTCAGTCTGCTTTCCTCTGCTGAAAATACGTCTTGGCATCCAAGCAAGTGTGACTCAATGGAACTAGCAGTCAAAGTACGCAGTAAGTGGCCTTTGTGCATCAATTTGAGGATTTGTACCCTTACTAAACACAGAGCACATCGCTTTGTTTTCTTTCCAGGAATCGCAGTGATCCATTCCTAATAAACAAAATACAGATTTACTGGCCCTGTTTGTGAGACTAAAGATCATCTTCTTCTCAATGTGGTTCCTATAGTTTCTTCATAAATGCAAGATACATTTCAAAACCTTGTTTTTCTTCCCTCCTTTGACTTTCTTCTTTCTATAGTAGGGAATTAAAGTCTAGATTCACTGAGATCCAACTGAGCTGGCATTCAAAGGCCATTCATGTCCTATGGAGGATGCCTTTTTTAAAGAAAAAGTGAATCAGAACTTAAAAAATGAGAATAGAGATACTGCTGGGATGTAAAATTTGCTGTCTGTGGTTCAAAAGCTGGAGCAAAACTGTCATTACAACTACAGTGTGCAACATCTGACACTGATATGTGTGATATTCACCTGAGAACAAAACCACACACAAATAAGAAAATAAATAGTCCTGGTTTTTAGCTCTTCATTCTAGCTGTTTGCCCTGAGCTTTAAGGAAGCTGATACAGATAAATAAAAATCAGTCCTAGTTACCAGGTTTTCATTTGCTTTTCTTGACCTGAATTTTAAGTCTGGGTTTGGGGAAGAGAGTGCGTTTGCACTTGGAGTGCCTGAGGCAATCGTGCTGAGGGCATGCAGTGCATGTTATGTTCTTTGCTTTTCAGGATGAGATTCCATCTTCATGGTTATATTCAACATGGATCTGAATCATATCGATTCAATTACCAGTCACCTTAAAAGCATTAGTACTCTGTGAGCCTGAAATATTCTAGACTGCCAACAAAACTCCCGGTTTCATTAGTGAATACCTGCATGTGGCTGTAGCAACACAATTTCTGCGCCTAAGTTTTATCATTTGCACAGTTCCTGAAAGCCATTATATTCTCAGAGTATTAATCCAGTTAACTAGACAAGGTAAGTGTTTTTTAAATTAGTTGGATTCGCTGAGACAGTTGATATTCCCTTATCCAATTATTCATTCTTAATAGCTCACAGGGATCCATTCTGATATGAACCATCTAATTTTCAAAAGTATTTTAGGAGTGGAAAAAGAAACCTGATGTAGCAGAAGAGTTTAGTTCAGGTCTTGATAAAGAACTTCCAGATAGTTATAGAAAAGAAAAACACTTCTCTCTTCCCATAATGCACAAACCATATCCATTCATTTTGTTTTATATATGTTGGAACAAATAAATGTATTAACTGACATGGACATGCTCCATTTCATCATATGTTAAATTGTTCCTATGTTTCCAAAACAGATTTAGTAACAGTGAAAATAAAACTTTTCTTCAACCAACTAGTAGGTTTTTTTTAAAGAATAATGAATTTGTCCCCCAAAAATGCATTTTGGATCAGATCAAAGTTGTTTATAAACTCACATTATTTACATCAAACAACTGAAAAAAAAAAAAGCAGAGATTAGTCAGAAACTAATACAACTTAAAAAATGTTAAATAATTTCACAGTTAAAAATAAACTGTTCCTTTATTTTAATTAAGCATGTACATACGGTGTTCTTTTTCCATTTACAAAAAAGTAAAAAGTGTTCACTTTGCTCTATTCTGAAACAAAATTCCTCTCTCTATAGCATTTCTATGCTATTAACAGTGGAATTAAGCCTGTTGTTCTGTTTTGATCAATGTAAGAGAACACAATTCGTATTGTCTATGTGAAATAAGAACATATGCTCCAAAAAAAAAAAAACTATTTTTCTTCCAGGAATAAGAAATGCACGACTGGGGTAATTTGAAATTCTTGCGAAAGTCAGAAACCAGAGGAAAAATAAATCAATGTCATTGTCCTTAATATCTTCCTTACTGGGCTCTCAGTCTTTGTACATCCATTTTGCATTTCCAGGCAAAATATACTTTTACTTATAGCGCATAAATAAATCCTTCTTGGATACATAGTGTATCACTTGTGGTTTTATAATTCTCTGACTTTCTTGGATGTCAGTCTATGCTAACACTCTGCAAGACGGCACTTTTACTGTGAGATTGCTTGAACACTGAAGCAGGCTGCCCATAGGGGTTCTGGAACCTCCAGCTGTGGAGATGTGTGAAACCCAAACTGTCCTGGGCAACCTGCTCCAGTTGACTCATCTCTGAGCAGAGGGTTGGACCAGACCATCTCGGGTAAGTCTGCCAGCTTCAGCCATTGTCTGATTCTAAAATACTCAAAATTCCTCTTACGGTGGGCAAATGTCCAATGAATGAATGTCTGTATGTTTGGCAGAAATAACATCTGTATGGCTGCATACAAACCGTTCTGACTGAAAAGCTATCCTAAGTCAAAAAGATGGGGTGGTCTCATAATAGCTCAAGGCATAGGTAGTACAACTCAAGGCTGTCTGCCATAGCCTGAGGAATCTGAACTTCTGTAATACTTCTGATGCATAAACTTGAAAATTTGAAAACAGCAACATGATAGTTACTGTCTCTGTAGTTTCAGATCATATTCTAAGCTAAGAATCTCAATTTCTTTGTGGTTCTGGCTTTGAAGGTTTATTTAACATTCTCTGAATAATAATAACTATGACAAGATAGTTACCGTGTATAGAGATCTGACTGTTGTCCCCAGCTCTCGAATCTGTTTCTATACCAGGAATTAAAACGGACCCATTCCCTGAACCTAAAGGAAAGGGCCAGGACATGTCTTACTTCCTTGTGTTGGTACTCTCTCTCACTCTTCCCATGACAATATAGCCTGGGAAAACTCCACCCCTCCTTTTTCTCTAACATCTATAGTCATAAAAAGGTGCATATGTAGTCAACAAAAGGTGCAAGGAGCTACTGTCTTTTTCCCGATGGCCTGAGACGAAGTCCTCAGTGTAACAGAACGAAGAGCATACCATGACACTTGCATGGTGCCTGAAGGCAACATGTGCTTTCTGCAGACATCTGGGGCTCTGTTTCTCACCACTCTCCTACCCTGATGGGCCAGGGGAATCAGGAGGTCACAACAAGGCAGTAAGAGGACCATTCACAATTCACTCCAGTGGTTCTATACGTTTGGGAGCTATTTTTATTTAATTAAAAGTTGCTGATGATTCATTAGAGCATCTTCCATCATTCCTGAGAAGAAACGCTCCCTGGACTGCTCCAACATGACTGGTCTCTCAGGGTGGAGTGGTTCAGACCTCATATTGGAGGAAATGCTGCTCAGACTAAATAAACATTGTGATCAATGTAGGGTATTTGGAAGTGAAAATAGATGTTGTGGTTTTTGTTTTCTTTTTCATGAATATTTGAAGAAAATATCTTTCAGCTAAATGTGACACCATGATTCAGTAAAAAGGAACTAAATTTAAAATGTCCCCATACTTTAGGATGCTACCATATAAAGCTATATAGACAAAAATTTACTGTTGACTTCTGCCATATTCTAGCTGTAGAAGAACCTGTTTCAACTTACATAACAACTTTAGAAGGTAATGCTAGCACAATGGATGTCTGTAGGCCATATAATTCATCATACTTTCAAACAAACTACCTGGCATTCATCCTAGAAAAAGACAATTTTCCTTAAAAAATAAACTTCTGTTTCACAATCTATGTTTACTTGGATAAATAGCTGCCTTGGGAAACGCAGACCACCACTGGTTATTAGCAGAATGGTCTGATTTTTTCTGTTATCATCTCTGGCTGAATCTGTATGAGGAAATGAAACAGGGTCAGGGCATGAATCAAGAATGGGGCTGTGGCTGTCCACAACTGTTTATACAGTCTCTAGCAAGGCTTTGGTCTGGGACAGCAAGTGCTGCCAGGACAAGGCCTGAGCATGGCTCAAGAGGCGGCCTTGACTAGGGGTTGCACTCAAGCAGAAGCATGAATGAGGCTCATTTTTGGGTAGGGGGCAAGTTTAATCAGATGAACGTGATCTAAGCTCTGCTTTGTACCATCAGGGCCAGAGAACGGTCCCCTTGCCAGTTTAGAGGTGTAGTATAGACATAACCTGCGTTTAATGCATGTTGCTTTCCCTACAAGATGTGACAGCACAAAATAAGCGGGCTTTTCATTATTTGCTTTGAGTGATCCATATTTCCATTCATAGAATATTAATGAAAGATCGTTCTTTATCCTGTTCTCAAGTGCTGATGGAAATCTCAAGTTCACTGATGTATTCAATATCTTGTCAAGTACTAGGAGGAATATATCGGCAGTATATTTCTCAGTTTAAAAAGTTTCTTTCATGTGATCTGCTCTTGCACATCTTGTTAATGTACAGAATGAACCATTTCATTGTAATAGAAGGAGGAAAAATACACCTCAAAGAGACCTTTTTGAAGTGACTGTCAAACAGTGAAGCTGCACATTCATGCAAAAAGCTGCTGTTAACCTGGAAAAGGAAGTCCCACTGGGGCTACTTAACTGTGTGAGGAAGTTGGAAGGATTTTACTACAGTATCTCAAAGTGCAACTGAGTTTAAAGGAAGGTGACTCACCCATAGATCTCTAAAAAAAAAGAAAAAAAAAGAAAAAAAAAAGAAATCGAGTCAGATGCTTCTTTAAGAAGGAATTCCTCCATGAGAATCTGACCCACTCACTTTGCCTACAGAAGTGATATTATTTCATCCTAATTTCTGAACAAAGAGATGAAGTTAAATTATATATCTATAGTCAAAACATTACACAAATTGAAAGCATTGAATTTTAGCCATCCCTGGATCCAGACAGCATTAAAAAGCAGTTTCTTTAAAATGTTTCTGAATCTGGTTTAGAGTCAGTATATATAATAAGAGATCTTCCCGTGGCAGAGATAGGAGGCTCCAATGTACAAATTCATCCGTGGAAAGATTGGGCTCTTTTACTAGGACTCTAGTGTGTTCTGTCACTGCTATTTTCCATCATTCACATAAACACTGTGTAGCACAGATTAAATGCTGGGTTTATAAATGATCTGTCAAAGTTTTGTTTTGTTTTTACATTTCAAAAACATTACAGGAAAGCATCATTTTTGGGTCACAATAAAATGTTCCTTTCTCAAAAGAAGTTAGCATCCTTTCTAGTGCCTGATTTGAAAGTCCACCCAAGTCAGTAGAGAGACTCCCTTGGACTTCAATGAACTTTAGATCAAACCTTAGATGAATCACAGTAGGACAGCATTTAAATTCATTTTATAGGTATTTGCTATGCAATGACCTTCTTCTGATTTTTTTTCCCTCAAGCGTGTTATTCTGTGCTCAGACTTGCCATTCACATCAGTGGGAGCTCTGTACATAAATTTGGCAGGAAGTGAGCTCTCCCCCTACTTTTTGTTGTTGTTGTTCACCAGACAAGGTTTCAACTCTTTTCTCTGTCTCAAATCACAAGTCCTTTCCTACAGCTCAGTTCAGTACCTATCTAGGTTTATACCCTGTATTAATTCACATATTCCTCTCTTTCCACTCCTGTCTCGGTGCCTAAACACCACTCACACTTGTGACAAGATTGTACCTTTGCTGGTCCAGATGCATCGAAGACCAGCCCAGTGAGATCTAAAGAGACTGGAAATTATACCCTCATCAATCTGTCTTGCCATCACTTTCCTTTTGGCAACCTCAATATGAGGCAAGTTTAGTCTATCCCGAACTCTCATGTGACTAGCATCTGTTTGTACTCTAGGTATCCTGCTTAAGAAAAGACTGTTATACTGTGTGGTCATTCGTTTCTGTTTTGTGATGCTATTAGCCACATTTTATGTACACTGTTTATGCACGCAGAACAATCCCTTGGATCCCTGGCTAACACCAGAACCCCATCACACTAGATGGTGCAAAATATACTTAAAAAAAATATATTATTGTCCTGCCACCTGAGAAGGAGTAATATGAAGGAGGTGTCACTGTCTTTCTTCTGCAGAACAACAAACTGAAGTACGAAGAATTGAGGAGAGAATATAAAGCAGTCTCTCCAGTATTGGAAATCAGGTGAAAATTCTGTGAACCAATCTGAAGGACCAAGCTGATGTAGTAAGAGCTATTATCTCTAAATACATGACACATACAAAGCTATTCTAATAACAAATTGTCATCTTCTTTGATACCAACAAACAAACAAACAAAAAAACAACCCTAGACTTGCTGAAATTCCAGTATGGTTTTGGTCCGCGTGCAACTCCTCATCCACTCATGCCTAGAAGTACTCGAGATCTCAATGGCAGCTGTGTCTGAATCCAGATCTCCTGTGATCCAGGTCTGTGGGTTCTGTGAGATGGCTTTCCCGCTTCTGCAGATTGCCAAGGCAGAAGTACACACAGCTTTGGATGTGCACAGAGCAGTAGGTCTGGGATAGTGAGGCAAGAGGGACCATTCCGAGAGGACGAGTGTTTCAGTGTGAGCTGGTAAAGCAGACAGAGAGGGCTCTGTGGCTCTGTCACAGAAAAACTGGTTATGGGGAGAGAATATTATTGTAAGCTAGTGACAGTGTATATTTAAGGCAGCAAATTAGTTAGCAGATCCCAAAGTAAATAAGATTAACATTTTACATTTGTACTAACACTCTTCCGCAGCTTCTTCCTTATCTTCCCTTTCAGACCTACTCTCTCACGTCCCTTCATTCTCAAGTTGACTGTATCTTCATCAGATTTATTGATCTGGATTGTTCAAAGAAGCAAGCTTGTTTTCATAGCACTGAAAGCAGCACAGATTACCATTTGAGAGTTCACGGCTACTGAATAATTGAAAGCATAGGCTTGCAATTAGGAAAGCCTGAAAGTGAACTGAGTGTTATCTTCCAGTCTCTCTGTGTTTGAATTAAAAACTACAGATTCACAGAAAATAAATACTTCTTTTCTGCCTTAAAATAATAGCTTTATTTTTGTTACTCAGAAGAAGGAGATCTTGGTCAACATCTGCATAAATTACAAGCTGTTATATGACCAACATTTTAAGAGCTTTTTATTTTGCCTTCTTCAAAACAATAGTTCACATTAGAGTGTCAGGAAGATGCAAACTTAAACTTAGAGGCCGTGACAGGTCTTGTCACAATGCATGTAAATTTTTCATGACTTTTTTGCTGTTGTTTGCAAATGTGTTTTATAATGATTTTATTACCATACTTTTCTGTTTCTGCCTTCCTTTACCTTTAAAAAAAAATAACCATAGGAGATCAAAAAGGTAAAAAAATAAGAACATACATGTAAAGACACTCATATACGTGCATATACAGATGTACATAACAATGTTTTCTTTATTTCTGAAACACATCAGAAAAGGCAAAGCTTTTTCTCTTCTGAAGCCATTTTGCATGAGATACTCAGTTTTGTTTTTTTTCATAAAAACTGAAAAATCAAGAATCTGATATATTAATGGAGGTAAGCATAAACTTCTCACATCTAGTGTTATTTGGTATTTATGCTTTCTCAATATATTAAGTATTCCCAGTTTAATGTATGGACCCAGAATTAGAGAATAAACTCAAATTGTTTGAGGGCAGGGGTATCACTGCCTGTCAAAAGCCTTGAGCTTGTTGTTCAAGAAAGCTTTCACATAGCACATGATCCTTGATTAAGTTTCCCTGTGAAATATTTGTTCTTACCAGGAGATAGCTACTGAACAGAAGGGAAGAAGGTTCAGAAGGTCATTGTATAAAAAGCATGGAACTATCAGTGGTTACTTATAGGTTACACGGGTTTAGTGGACTATATTGAATGGTACCAGCTGGCTATCCAGACAGAAATGACTAGAACAATATTTGGACTGGAAGAACTCCTGATGCTCTTTGTAGTCCCTTGGTGACCAAACCCCTGAAAGTGAAAATGTTCTGGTGGGAGATTGGTCCCTAAACTGTCTCTTGGGGAAACAGCACATTTTGCCTCCCATGGGCCGAGAAACCTCTTGCAGTCTTGTGTATCCTCCAAAAGCTGATTCCAGGGGCATTGGTAAGGCAAGCAGAGCTTTTCGTGCACAGAAAACACTTTGTTTCCTTGCATAATCAACAACGCTGTCAGGGTTTCTGCAGATATCCCAGGCAAAGAGTGAGATTCCACCCCTCAGCCTTGGTATAAGGGTCTTCATTCAGCTGCTCTGTGTTAATTGATTCTGCACACGAAAGCCTTCTAATCAAGAGAGCATTTGACATTTTGCTTTTCCAAGAGCAGTCTGTCTGTGGCTTGACCAAATCCCAGAGTCAGAAGCGGATATGGTCATGCCATCTCATCTAAAAAAGTTGTCACAGTAAATCTGAAAGTCAAGTAGTAGAACAAGGCTGACAAGGTTCCTGGGAAGAAATTGATTTTGTGACCCTTGGGGAGAAACAGATTGAGACGTCAGCAGTATACAAGAGACCTCACGGGAAAAGCCATTGGAGATTGTAGGAGGTGTCTGCCACTCTGACTTATCTCATTGCTCATCACTATGTGTGACTGCCATAGTTAATGATAATGAAAGTGAACTCATTTATGGAATGGTTATCTTGATCACAGCTTGGACAGAATGTAAAACTTTATCTGTGACAGTATTGTGAAATATGAGAAAAAGTCACTTAAATTTACTTCAGTGAAGGTTTGGTACATCCCACCAGGGAAAGAAGAAAAGAAAAAAAGAATACAAACTGATGGACGTGACTTAACTTTTAGTTCTGATTTTGCTTGAATAAAAGAAAACAACTGTTTTAATCTGGTATATAAAAGTACACTGATTTCCAGTCACAACTAAATTTCATTCTGAGCTCCAGCAGAAACACCACCTTGAAGTTATCCCGGGACAAAGCAGGAAGCTCATTGGGAGTCACTGAGGAAATGTCTGTCTCTTGCCCATGACATTTAGCAGTATTTCAAAGCAGGATCACCACTATAATTTGATGGCCTTCTCATAGCTTCATCATGGGCCTAACCCTGAGATGCTCTGCTCTCAGCAAACCTTGTAACACAGAATGCCATGTTTATGTCCCCTACAAGACAGATTTTTTTTTTTCTCCTCTTTTTCTCTCAGCTTATTACCAAAATGTAATGAAAATATCTAGATTCATTTACACCTACTTTTGTCACCTGCTGTTTGTGCCCCCGCTCTCTCCACACTGTAACATATTGCTCAGATGTAATTGCAGCCACAGGCTCTGTGAGCAAAGCAATGAGGGTGAGCCCAGGGGATTCACAAGGCTGTTCTCTGAATGTGTTGCAAACCTAAAGCAAGTATCTGTGTTAAACAAAATCTCGGCTTTCTCTCTATAACAGCTAATCACATCTTATGTCCACTTAGTTTGGTGCACAAGTTCGAAATAGATCCTCAGAGGTTTTTCCCAGCTTTATCATATATATACTTTTTTCTTCCAGATAAATCACATTTTATTTTCTTCTGGTAGTTCACATAAAAATAAAACACTAGAAAAGAAACTTCGTTTCCAAGAAAATATTACGTTGGAAGCAAAGACATTGAAACAAGGGGCTCAGCACAGCAGCTAGGATTTTTAGATCTGCCTAAGGGCTAATTCCTGTGAGCAATAAAGGAACTTAAAGATGGACTTAGGTGGAGCTAAGGCTCACGAATCAAAACTGACATCCAAAATATTCCCAGCGCAGCCTCACATCAAATGAAGGCTCCCTATCCAATATGACCCTTTCTCTAGGCACCTGTAGTTCTGTCGCCAATGCCAAATTCTCTTGGCCTGCCCAGTGAGGTGTGCAGATCCTCCTTGAGCCCCATCAGGAGTCCAAAACCACTGGAAACAGGTCTGATCTAACAGGGGTTCACAAGGCAAGGTTCAGCACAAACTAACATGGCTGAAGTGGTTTCCTTTTTAAAATAACTGCTGGGGCAGAAATTAAGCAGTATTGCTTTGATGCGTTGATGCCACTAGGGGTGGTGAGAAGCTTGTTCAGAAAGTGGGAGACTTTGGTTCACTGACCTCCACGTTCTGTGGCAGTCTGGCTCATATTTACCCTGCTGTAGCATGTTCACCTGGGGAGAGCAACACATTCCCCACTACCAGCAAGAGCTATGCCTCCTCACAGACAAGAAAATAAAAGCTCTGTAGTAGAGGGTAAACAGATGTGGAGGTGGCAGGTGATGCCCTGACTTCTCCAGCTGAGCACACAGTTGGAAGGCATGGAGCTCGTCTGTGGTCCATCCCCTCAGGACTGCTTCTGAATATTTAATGAAATGTTTTCTCTTGTGTTCTTCTTATTATAATTCTAATAACTCTATATGTTCCAATGTCTTCTTTTAAAGTTATGTTTTTCAGGTGCCATTAAACTAATTTCTATCTACTTCACCACCGTTACATAGCTAGAAGGCTATTTCCAGCATAGAGAAAAGAAGCAAGAACCCTGTGGCAGAGTGAACTGTTCTTTGCAAACTTGTAGCTGTCTTCTACAAACTGTTAATCAAAAAGGATGTAAGTTCCCTGACTAAATTTAGGATGTTTCTGTAGTAAATTCAGGTTTCTGATTAGGAGTGAATTCTTGACTTACTAGATTTACTATCTACTAGTATATATCTGCTAGCATCTGGCAGAAAAAAATAATAAGAATGAAGAAAAGTAGATTAATGTGGGGAAAAGAGCACTAAAGTCCTTTGGGAAAACCTTTATGCCTAGGAAACATTGCTTAAAGCCAGCTTTCAGTAACGCCCCCAGAAAAAGGCAAGTAGATTATTGTATCAGTGGAAGGTCTGACAGTACCACCAAAGGATCCAAATGGTTGTCATTTAGATAGGAATAAGGAGATTTCAGAGAAACTCGTCGTAGTTTATGAGCATTCAGGCCACACACTACTACCCACATGCACTTCCATATTTCAGCAAATAGTCTTCAGACTGAAAGAAAAGGAATGAGTCAAAGAAATAGAGTACAATTTTTTTCCCCCCTCAAAACAGAAAATGTAATTTAAACAAGAGAGAAGTATAACTTCAGAACAGAGCATGGAAACGTGGGAGCTGTGCTCTGTAATTGGGTTGTGTGAGAATAAATTACCTTGAGTAAAACAGCATCCGGACCTCTACATCTGAAAAGCTTGGAATCTGACTTGAGAATGACACAGAGGTGTCAGACATCTCATGCCATTAACGAAAACAGGTGTCTTCAAACAGGCAAGAACAACAGATATCGTGCTATATAACCTGTTGAGAAAATACGGGAGGACTGCCAGTGTTCTGTGGAGTAAGAGCTTCTTGATTCTTTACCAGCGCTACTCTTTACTGGAATATAAGATAATCCTATTAGTTCATATTGGGTGTACGCGTCCAGGTGTTGGCAGGGGGTGCTGCAGGGGTAGTGTCTGTGAGAAGAGACCAGGGGCTGCCACAGTGTCAGAGAGAGCCAGTTCCAATGTCTAAAAACTACCCCAACTCTCTCTGTATTTCTTCATAGCAGAGGTGCTCCAGCCCTCTGGTCATTTTTGTGGCCTCCTCTGGACCCTCTCCAACAGGTCCATGTCTTTCCTGCGCTGAGAGCTCCAGAGCTGGACACAGTACTCCAGGTGGGGTCTCACCAGAGCAGAGGGGCAGAATCACCTCCCTCGACCTGCTGGTCATGCTTCTTCTGATGCAGCCCAGGATACAGTTGGCTCATGTCCAGCTTTTCATCAACCAGTACCCCCAAGTCTTTCCCCACCATGCTGCCCTCAAGCCCTTCATCTCCCAGCCTGTACTGATACCTGGGGTTGCCCCAACCCAGGTGCAGGACCTTGCACTTGGCCTTGTTGGACCTCATGAGGTTCTCATGGTCCCACTTCTTGAGCTTGTCCAGGTCCCTCTGTGTGGCACCCTGTTCCTCAGGCACGTCAGCTGCACCGCTCAGCTTGGTGTCATCTGCAAACTTGCTGAAGGTGCACTCAATCCCACTATGTCATTAATGAAGACATTAAACAGTACTGGTCCCAATACTAACCCCTACTGGACACCACTCATCACTGATCTGCATCTGGACATTGAGCCATTGAGCACTGCTCTGAAAAAATGTTCTTCTATTTTCTGCTGTAAGGTTCCTTATTTACACACAAGAACAGAGAAATTCCTTATTCTTTGATGTTTTAAACCAAAAAATATCCTTTATAGTGCCTTGTGTTCCCTGTAGACGAAAAACCTAAAACAACTAAAAGAAAATTTGCCATAATGAAGTGTTATGGCATGCAAGAAAATTCTTTGCAAAATGATTAGTGATATCTGTGTTTGATGGCTTACTTTATCTTTGATCTTATTTTCAGGATTGTTTTCTTTTGCAGTAAAATATTTTAGTGTTTCCATAAAGAAATTTAAATAATAACTATTTTAACATTCATCTGCAGTGTGGTTTTGTTCTTCCTATTCTGAATCATTCATATTAAATGCATGATCTACCAATATTTTGACTACTTCACAATGAACAGCGGGATGATAATTTGATTCTTAATTTAAATAGGCATCTGTGTAAGTATCTTTTCTCTGAACTGTGAAAGACAATTCACCATTATCTTTCTTAATAATATTTTACATCGAGAAATAGAAGTATGCTGTTATTACCTTTTTCTAGATCAGTTCCATTTTAGTAGATATAATTGTTACTGTGTCATTCTCCAGACTGCTTTATTTTTTCTCACTCTATAGCTAGAAAGATGTTATTTGCATTTTATTACTGATTTTTCTGCATTCAGCTGGTCCTTTAGAATTTCATATTAATGTATATTTAAAGCTGACCATTGCTAAAAAGGTTCATTTTCTGATGTGTTATAAGCTTGGAAGAGGACTGGATGCTCGTTTAAGAATAAAAAGTTATTAGCACAGTGTAGAGCTAGGACATAAAACAATCCCCAAGATGCCTACTTTTCTGCCAGCTTTGTTTCTTGAACAGGGCTTATGTACTGAGATGAGAGCGGAATTAAGCAGCTTTTATATGTGGTTTCTATTTTCTTTCTGGTGTAAGAAAAAACCTTGAATTTTGTGCTCCAACTATATAGTTGTAAAATAATGGCAACCTAAATAAGGGCTGCAAATCGTACTTGTTATAAAACACAAATAGTTCTCAATGGTGCAAGATAACCAATAATTGTTATTTTCAGTAATCACTACCCTGTAAAACTCGATTTTTGGGAAGGCTTCTCACCTAAAGGTAGGTAGAAATCGGTTTCCTTGTAAGGATGGTTGCAGTCTTTGCTAAATGAATGGAGTCATAAAACCACATGTTCTCTGTAGCACAGGTCCTGCTGACTGATTCCAGTGCGAGATTGTCTCAGCAAATGCAAACTTTCTTATACTCTACAAAAGAACTGTAAGGATTTATCATCTTGTTTTCACATTCTAAGTAAGGCCAACCCCAAATCATTGAAGTGCTTTAAAGACTCTGAGATATTTATTTTTAAGGCACTTACCCACTGTTCAGAAAAAAATACAATTCCAGGAACTGTCTGATTCAATGTCAGCGTCCACAAATATCCCAGGAGAATAACTCAGTCACTAGAACATCAAGTCAGCTTCACCGTAGCTCAGTAAGTGCGTATTTATAGAAAATGAAATTATTCCAATAAAAGATAGAAAGAAAACCTCTTTAATATTTTGAAATGTTGAAAGCTGCACTTCAAACACCTGGAATGAGCTAGGCACAGTGGGGTTCTTGAATTATAGCTGCCTGTATCCCTAGCATATGTCAAAACCACTTGGCTGTTGAGTATCTGCATGGATGGATTCATAATCTTGGCTTTCCATCTTGGTCTTGATACAGGACCACCCTGCCTGAGTGTTCAAATAGCTGTAGCAATCTCCTACCTGCAGTCATAAATGTCAATAAACCATATCCAGCCCATCATGCACAGCTGAATGCCTCCTTGTTCTTACTGTATTCATAGCTGGATAGTTAAGAAGCTCAGATATGTAAATGTCACATTCTAGGTAAACATACTTTATACATAAATTTAAAGAATCTCAGTCATCCTTTGCAAGACCTCCTAAGGTTAGCAGTATTAAAAGTTTACCACCTGTCTCTTAAACATCACCAGAGTCAGCAGAAAAAGATCTGAAAAATTCAGTGAACAGCTGGCAAGTGAAAGTCCACTGAAAATTCTTGAGAGCAGAATCAGGAAAGAACACATGTAAAAACATAGAATAAACTGACAATGAAAGGATATCCTAAGAAAATCAGGCCATAGAAAACAGCTACCATGAAATCCTGTATATAACAGGAAGAGATGAAGCATGGTTTATTACTAAAGGGTAAAATATCTGTCATACACTATGTTAAAAGTGTTAAAATAAAATCTCTCCTAGAATCAAGTAAGTCCAAGTAACATACGCTATGAGATAATTTCTCATTACAGCATGTTAAAGATGGAAAGTAAGCAGAATGTGGGAACTGAAAACCTTTTATAGAAGTACACCTAAAAGGCAGGCAGATTATCAGTGAGACCTCAGCCACCTGTTACTAATTATTTTAGCTTCAGGTTCTTAAGTAAACACAGATGCAGAAAACCTAATCACTCGAGAAAAAAAAAAAGAAAAAAATAATCAGAATGTAGAAAAAAGTCCTTATCCATTGCACTTCCTTTATAACATCCACCCTGAGAGATAATGATTTTTGAATGGAACAATTAATGAGGTCTTTTCATACCAAGGGAAATTACTCCATAATGAGGTTTAATGTGTTAGAATTGAGGTGGAATTTATTAAAAAATAAAGAAAAGCTTTATCCAAGGTGAAAGGTAGTACACAGGATGTTAGGGATGCTATATTTTGAAGGGCATTCTCACCGCAAATTGTTAGCACACAGACAAAGCAAATGGAACAGCTATATGGGGCAAAATGCACAGCTAATGAAAGAAAAAAAGCAGGCTTTCAACATTAAAATAACTGCTTAATAAACCCTAATAAACTTTAAAAGACTATGTGGTGTGTCAGGTTTATATACCAGCCTACTGGAAAAAAGGAGAGCTTCGCCCCTGTGCATTGCTGAGCTGTGCCACGTTTCAGAAACATTTTCATTATCTGACTAGAATTTTAAGTAAGATAAGTGCGGACACTTTGCCATGAGTTCTCATCAGAGAAGCCAGGAATAATAACAACATGAAGAATGATAATCATGTGCCATTTCATTTTCACGGGCAACATAAAGCACTACCTCACTCCAACACAAAGAGGGAAGTTTTGCTAGATCTTCTGTTGCTGCTCCAGAGCAATCCCCAGCAGTTGCTTTGCACTACATAAATCTCAATATATGTATGTCTTCGTGAAGGGTAAAGAAAAGTCATCATGAAAGAACAAAGTGCAAAGATGATCAATGAAAATTCAAGGTTAAGTAAAACCAAACCAACCCCCTACAAATGGCATTTCAGTACAAATCAGAATAGTAGAGTCTCATAATAATGCACTCAGGGAAATAGAAGAAGATACACAGTCAATGAAATAGATTTGAAATGCTAAAGGTCTGAACACACTGCGGACGAAATCCACTTCTGTGCAGAGGAGCAGTGGAAGGCCAGCGGGCCAGCAAGCACACTTCAGGTCTAGCTGGTGCTGCAGGTGGGTGAATTTTGCTCAGAATGATTTGGACTTTAGAAATACGGCCAGGACCACCAGTGCGTATCTTGGTAGAGTAGTTATATTATTTCATTATTACTGTTCACCCTCAGCTACCTAGGACATGAAGAATGTACAGTCTGTTCATTATGACTTTAAAAATTATGTATTTTAACAGCTTGAAAAAGTCCTGCAGGTAATTCCATCATGAGCAGATCAAAAAGTAGTCATGGACAAGGAACATCAAAGTTTGATTGTTATTGATACATACATAAAAATCAAAGACTGTCTATTTTACTTATCTTAAAAGAATAGCTTTAGAAATTAGCATGAAATAATATTTAATCTAGATAAAGGTGATCCTTTGCACTTGTATGAGTCCTAGGCACCCTTCCAAATCAGTTGGGAAACATAAAAAAAACGTAGAAGGAAGACTTTGAAATCCAGTTATTGCTAGTATGGTCTCCGATCACAGCCTCAGAACTGATGTTCCAGGATGTGTGAGCAAGGGCTGAGGGGAGAAAATAAGTAAAATTAGCTGAATAGAAATCATGGGGGAAATTATCATAGTTAAATAATAGCCAAAATTCCTCATTAGAATGGATCCGCGAACACTAGAGCTCATACTTACACTTCATTAAAGAGGGACTTGGGATATTCAGTAAGCAAAAGTCTCCAGTTTCTTAGTTGTGTATTTTGTATGGATACAAGAATCTGCAAATTCATAGGTAAATAAATAGCTTGTGGAGGTTGTACACAATACGTTACCTATTTTTCAGAAGTTCTATGATAAAAACAGATGAGAGGTGGATAGAGCCTTAAAGTACGAAAGCTTGTGGTTGATTAGTGCAGTAGCCCTGATCTTATGCCATGCATAGTTAATCTTTCACCAACTCATAACAAATTTAAGCATTTTGTTATTGTGAGGAAATTGAAGGCAAGTTCGAAAGTCTTGGAGTACTTAGAAACCTAAATAGAAATCTGACAAATATTTCTTGAAAGAATTATCTATCAGAACTGACTGACTTCATTAGGACTATGTGGTAAAATAAAAGCTCATCCATGTTTTACTTAGACAGATTTTTATTATGAAGTCTCTCACAACTTAGATTTGGAACATTCAACCATTGACACAAAGGAACAAGAGAGTCTGGTGGAAGGAAAAATTCCCCTCCACTAAAGAGTGAAAAATTATAAAGCAAAAAACATTAGGCAGTGTACTAAAACAAAGAAAGGTATTTTTATCAGCTTCATTTCAGTGCACATCAAGATGCAAAAACTTCTATTGGTCAAATAAATAATTTTTCATAATACATGATAGAAGTAGAAGGGAATTATAATTTCTCTCTGCAGTTTGATAGACTTTCTACTGAACTTTTCACTCAGCTAAAGTTCATCTTACTTACAGATAAAACAGAAAATATTGGAACTTCTTTGAAACATGAAGCATCAAAAGTCAAGTATGTACATCCAGGAAGCGAATTTTCTCAAAGTGAAAATGTGTATGGTGGCATCACATGCTTAAGTTGTTAAAATTGGCTATTTTCTGCTGATTTTCCAAGTCTTTCTTCTAAATATCAGATGCTTACTTGGTTGATGTCTTCAGAGAGTTATGGTCTTTGTAGAAACCCAAAGTAACCAAGTAAACAGGTTTGATGTCAGCTGAGAGCAAGTATCAGTCAGGTTATCATATTCTCATTTGTGTTGGTCCCTGGATTACAATTATCATTTACATTGCAATTGCACTTAGAGGTCTTTTCTGTTAGCAGTTATACTACACCCTATACAAAATTTTGTTGAATATATAATCTTGAAAGCTAAAGAGACTGGGAGATAGGAAATTGGAAGTTGCATAGGCTTCATTTAAAAACTGAGAGGTTAAAATTAAGTAGCTTTACACAAAAAAAACTGTGTCAGAACTGGATTCTGGACTCACATCTTCCAAGGTATTTTTATCCCATGTGATCACCCTTCATCCTTAATGTCACCCAACTTGTTACAGGATTAGTGTTTTAATGCATTTTACAACTAGAAACTCAGGCTCTGCAGATTTATTGCTACTACAGACTGTATTTTCATCTGAGTGCAGGAAAAAACCCAACAGACATGAATGTTGCATACTTACCATAATGAAAACACACGTAACAGAAAGACAGGTGGTTTTGTCCCCTTTATTTAGCTTTTGTTTTCCCCTGGAAAACAGATACAACTATTTGCTGGGACACAATTTTAGAAGCAATTAAAATGCCTTTAAATGGGGAAAAAATATTTAGGCTTTAGAGAAGCACAGCTTGAAAGCTAAGTATCGACAACATCAAACAAATAGAAATTAAGCAACTGCAACAGGTACAGATCTAAGGTAGAGAAGTACATCAGACTGCAGAACCCAAGATCAAATACTCCCAATTTTTCCTTTTACCCTTTGGGGTCGTTTCTCTGATAAATAATTCACAGACTGCAGTGCAAAGTAGTTTGCATACTGACAAGATTAAAAAGAATGCTTTGTCTGGGTTAAATTTACAATCTGAAACCTTCCTTTAAAATGTCAAGCAGGTAATTAATTTAAGATGGTTTGCCAAGCAGAATCTCTGACCCTGTCAGAATAATTTCATTTCTTGAGGGTGAAGGGGATATTACATTTATCTTTGTGAAGTCTCTGGTTTGTTTTCTTCTTCTTTTCTCCTTTCTTATTGCCATTTGTTACCTGTTTCATAACATCACACCGAAGCAAAAATTAGCACCACAATCTCTTCCTTGTAAATTTGTGACGATAAAGCAAACATTGGCTGCAAATTGCCAATGAATAGGGAATAGAGTACAAGTCAGACCTCTTGACTTGAACAGAAGATGAGCATTTTCTGCAGAGAGAGGTCTCCCCTACCTGAGCATTCAGACAAGCATTTTGAGTAGCAGTGGGAAATGCATGAATTAAACAGCATGAAGATTCGCTTTTGGCATAGCAAAACATCCTGTCCCACATATGCACAGTAGTGTGCTTTCTTATGAATGAATGCCTAAATACATGACAAGCAGCAGGATTTTTACATCTACTCTTCAAGCCAGGTTTACTGGTGTAAAATTTTATTAGAAATTGTATCAACTCAGCTAATCCCTGCAGGCAGAGGGAAAGAGATTAAACAATCCAGTAACATTATTTGGATGCTTAATTCTAAGTTTGTATGATTAGGTGGGGGGAAAGGGGATAGGAAAACAGAAAGATGACCAAAAAAAAAAAATTAACTTTCCACAATGCATACTGAATATTCTCTTAGAAACAGATTTTGATATTGTACACTAATTGGTTAAAACAAATGCCATTCTAACTAACTAATCAAGACACAGTAAAGTGTTCTTGATTTTCTTCAAGAGGAAGAGGTTACACCAAGCTTGGCTTCATCTGAAATCCAAGGAAAATGTAAATCAAAGGTTTATAAATTGTGCATGTAAATCCCAAAACATATGGCTAAATTTTTATGCAAGTTCAAATTAGAGATGTGCTGAAACGGTTTGGACTGCTTAGTTGTCCTCCATGCTGACCAAGTTTTTGAACTTTACTATTATTTATCTTTCATGTGGCTATCCAATAAACAGCTACTTTTCTCTTCTAGATACTACCTGTATCCAGCCAAGTCATATATCAACCTACTGACGTCCTTAGGGACATGGTTCAGTGCTAGAGTTAGGTCATGTTTGCACTTAATGATATTGAGGGTCTCTTCCAACCGGAATGATTCTATGATTCATAAATACCTTTATTTCATGAAACAGTGCAGAAAAGCAAAAATAATATAAGAATCTTCTGCATTCTGTACAGAACCCTTGAACTGGACAGCAAGAGTATGAAATTCTCTATATTGGAAGTTGATAATTTTCAGCGGCAGCTGAGAAGGGGCATCATGACCCATTGAATGCTGTTGTTCTCTCAGTGTTTAAACTGATGCCTCACATATTCCCTAACAAGCTAATTTTAGCTCAGTGGGGCTACTCAGACTCTTAATCAATAAACAGAGACCACCACAAGTGACTGAAGGTAAAACCTGTTTGATTTTTCAAACATCACTAATCCTCACTCCCAAATTGCACAGCAACAGAAGAAAGTTTTTTGAAAATCTGCACTGCAGGTATTTTAGGATGTTATGCCTTTCACTGGCCAACACTTCTGCTGATCTGAGTCTATTCCTGGAAAGCTCTGTTTAGTCATTAGCTTTCAGGAAGTAACTCAACCAAGTTTTCATTAGGCCAAGTTTCATTCCTGTAGTTGAAAATACAGTCGTTTCCTTCCTGGGCAGACATTATCCATATGGGGAAAGAAAGGATGGAGCTGGATGCAAGGCCGAAACATGATATGCCAATGAGAGTTTTTATATGATTTCAGACAAGTGAGGACAAAAGTATCTGGACCACCTTTTTCTGCCTGACAGATCTGAGTCTCCCTTACCACTATAAACTGCGACTGTGAAATGTAGTATAGAGATGGGAAAAGGATAAATGTCGCAGTGCTAACTCACTAGCCGTAAGAATACTTATTGTTCCACTAAAATGATCAGAGGTCTGCCTAGCGTTGCAACCTTTCTGGTTCCCTACTCAGTTCAAAGCGATTTCTTCTTGTCCAGTGCTATTATGCAGTCAGGTTGGCATAAAACAGCTCTCTGAGCCTTCTCTTCTCCAACATATGAGATTTTTGAGTGAAACAAATAAATGCATTTTTCACTATGTTTTCAAAGTAAATATATGTCTCACCATAGAATAAGATGTGATTTCTCTTGATAATCCTGGCTAAGGAAACTACTTTGATACTCCCAAATCAGACATGTATCTGAATTACCTGTTACTTTTTCATGTCTGATATACTGTATTTGGGCCTTGATACAGTAAGACAAAAAAAGCACATATCTAGTTTCAGTCCATAAACAATAGTCCCAGCATCAGCAGAAACCCTGCTGTGCTCAGAAGCATTAATTTTAAGATAACTTTTAAAATAACCTGCTTGCTGCAAGTGCTTCTCCTCAAAGATCTTCAGAATTAATCTGATGTTCCACTATAAAAAGTGATAATTTTCCTTTCTGTTAATGAGAATTCCAAAAATGGAAGAAGAGAAATTCATCTTATTCAGCAGCAGTCATGAAAGTGCTTGCCCATTATTGAGACTGTGAAATTATGTCTCTATTCCACAAATAACTATACTCCAGGCTACACATGCATTGCTCTGAAGATAACCAAAGCTGTTCAAATCTCCATTCTAATGACACAAACGTTTCGCCTTAAGAGGCTACATTCAGAAATTACAGTTTGTAAACTTAAATCTATGATAGAAACAGCATGAACCAGTATGATTTATAATGAGTATTTCCAGAAATCATAACCAAGTGACAGATCAAGAAAAGATCATTTTTGACGTGTGAATGGCCATATTGACAGCTTAAACTAATTCACAAGCAACTAATGATAACTAGTCCAGAAGACAAATGTGGTTAATTAAAAAACAAACTGCATATATCGGTCTATTAGTATGTTTTGTGAATAGCATGAACATACATAGCCCACCCTGTCATTACTGTTTACAGAACATTTAGCATTTTCATGTAAAAGCAGTTGAATTATTTGTTATGTCAAAACATCTAGGATAAAATAAAACAGTTTTCCCCATGAGTGAAAAGGTAGGTAGTCTATGAATTTTAATATGTTGTCAAATATTCTGACAACAAATTATGAACAGAACTTCTACGTTGTTAATAAAAGAACAGCTCCTGGGGGACTGGAAACTGAGAAACTGAAGGTATAAAAGACAGTAAATGTATTAATATTATTACAAATATATTCTCAAGTTATTTCACTACGTTAGTATGACTTTTCTACTTCTTTCAGACTTTTAGACTCCTCTAAAAGTAATCTCGAAAATGCTTGGAAACTACTTACGTGTAACTTTTTTATGATCAGTTTTCTTATTATGCACTTTAGTTTAGAATGCATCCTTTCAATAAGGATAGCCAATAATGTCTATTTTCCATAACAGCAATGACTTTCATCTCTACAAATCCACAATGGTGCCTCCACCATAAGCTTATCAGCAACATGAGAACAAGTTGTAACACATTTCTTGTCATACTGAGTTTTGATCTACATAAATGCTGTAGTTAAAAAATATGTCATGGGAAAGTAAACTGCATCAGAAAGATGTTCAGTTCTTCTTTCATCCTACTGGTAAGTTCAGAGTTGAGGGCAAAGCAGGGAAAAGAAGGAAGGAAGCATGTTTTGGCCTTCACAGTAGCAGCACAGGCCTCCTTCCCCTTCCTCAAGAATATGAAAGCTGATGCTGAAGCTTTGTAAAGTTAATGTTCTGTTGAAGGTTTGGCACTTCAAATTAGATAGTAAAATTACTGAATATTTTGATGGTCTTTCAGGTGAGGAGGAGTCTTGCAAAACAAGTAACAGCACAACTATAATCGATTAGCTTAGCAAATTAGGACAAATCACAAGTTAATGTGCTGTAAGAGCTACTATGCACTGATATTTAAATATATTCTGGATGGGTAAATAGGTCCTTTTCATCCTTGTCTTCTCTGGACCTTATAGAAATCCATGCTATTCTTATAGGTTTTGTGTCAGTAAAACTGTGAACACGTATTATTTCACATACGGAGTTCATAAAATCTGGGAAAAAAAAAAAGATATATTTAAATTCTACATAGCCTATGTATTCCCTCAGTTTATATCCAATCTGTTTTTACAAAATTGTCAGTTTTACTCTCCATATGCAAAGAGTTGCTCACACTATATTTAGCTTGCACCACAGTACATGTATAAAAGGATGGTTAGAGAATGCCACAGAAGATTTAGCAAAGATCTTCAATAAGAATGAAATTAGAGAATAAAGGACAGTCACTCTATTTAAACCTCTTTGATGTTATTCAGGAATCCTAAATGAGATTTTTCTGAGAAAATAAAAAAGTTACTAATAAATACAAAATTGGACGACTTGGACAAGCTAGTTTTCAGATTTGGTTTTCAAAATTTATTAGCACCTTAGTAATGAGACCATATAATTCAGACATATATAAAAAAGGGACTCAAATATTCTCCTCTATCCAAGTACTATGCCAGATCTCGCTGTAAAGAGTTGTTCTGTTAAAAAAGAAAGTTATAAGGTTTTAAAGAACAGGTTGCATCATGATTGACATACTTATATAGTTTTCTTCCTTTATTTCTTTTTACTATTTGTCTTACAGTTTCTACAGATTTTCACTTATTATCAATTCTGTAATATTTGATATGTCCAAATAATATCCAACTTTCTCAGTAATCTAGAGCTCACTGAATAAAATATTCTAATTAGATTTAGACCATGTCTCACAGCCAGACACATACTTTGGCCAAAGAAAATAAATTAAGAAAAAACAAAACAAAACAAAACACATGCCCACACCCAAACCCCACCAAAAACAAAGAAACAAACAAACAAAAATCACACAGGTTTTAATAAGCAGAAGTTAAAAATAAAACTCTTCTCTCAATGTCCTTTAACTCTCCCAGATAATTTTCATCTTACCAAAAAATAAGCAAATGGAAAACAAAACAAAAAAAGTAGACAGATACACAAAAAAGAAAATTTAAGCTTATTAAAAGAATCGTGAGACTTCACATTTTTGATCAGTATTCTGCTTTCATGAGCCAGGCAATCTTAAAGTGGAGTAACATCATAAAGAGAGATGGCTCTACACTCTGCACATAGAACCCTGCCTTTGGACAAGAGTGAATTCCTGCAGGAGTGTTCCAGTACACAGCTTTTATCATTCCTTTTTCTGCCATAAAACACAGAAGCCCATAAAAAGAGAGTTTATTAAAGTGGACACCCATACAGTGAAACATTTTATTTAATTCGGACCTGGGCTGATTCTGATGAGTTTGGCCAGGCTGACGAGCCAATCCCTCTGGCCAGGAGTGCCCTGTGCCTGCCCTGTTTTCTTGAGGCATTTTTTTTTTCTTATCCAGTACATCTGGCCAATGTAGCATGCTATTCCCATGCTTATGTGGAAGAAGGGTTAGCATCTCGTTTGGACTGCCTGTCATTTCACTAGTTATTCTAGAGTTATGAATAGACCAGAGCCTTCTTTTCAGTGATATCCAGCTAAACCCACACAGCTGTCACGGCTCCAATGTCCTGTCCTTTCTACACTGAGTGAAAGCATGTTTGCCACTAAAAAGCATTGCAAGCCTTATCTCAGTGACCATGGATCCTATTTCAAGGAATTCTTTCTTCTCTGTACTTACAGTACACAATATAACACCTTCCTCAATTTTTAGGAAGGCTTCCATTGATGTCAGTGAGAGTCAGCTCAAACCTGAAGAACAATTGCACAGCTGTTAGTGAGGTGAAATTTCCCATTTATTAAGGTAATGCACTTTTTTTTTTTTTGAGTTAAGACTACAGATCATAAGTTTAGCTGTTCTGTTCCTGGTCTTTTTGCTGAGACAAGGTGAGGGTTTACTGGGTTTCATTACAGTGTCTTAAGTGGTGCAGCTGTTCTCCCACTACAAACTAGGCTGAAATAATTAAATTCTGTCACTGAGACCAATGAATGAGAGTAAATTAGCAACAGTGACCTTCTACTGCAGCTAAAATGGGTCACTGCATTTGAAGCAAAAATCTGCTGAGAAAATACAAGTTATAAACTTGTATTTAGCCTTCTTAGCCCCGAACCACATAGCAAATAAACAGTGCAATTCTCCTTCTTGGTCATTGAAATTTGAAGGAAAACTGCAATCCTTGAAAAGCCTATTTTACATCTTAATAACAATAATGTCAGGTTTGAACTGAAAGGGATAGAGACAGTAGCTGCAAATCAGCTTCTGGTTCTGTGAAGAAGAAACCTCTTTCATTTGCTGCAGTGCTTTGTTAAGCACTTGTAATTCATAGAAGATACCTTCAAGGAGGCATTTCTCTGGATTGTCACTAAATTCTCTCAGCTGCTGTAATGATGGAAGCCTCCAGTATTGTTAGTATGATTAGGTGCAGAGGATCTAACAAAACATCAGCAAGCATTCGACTTTTCCTCATGCCCTTGTAACGCTACAGCTAGAGAGAAGGTAAATTTTGACAGCTGACTTCACAGTTTTACCCAAAGCAGGATAGATCTCCCCTACTAGGGATATCAAATCCTTGACCTTTGCTGCTTTTACCTCCTTTACTTTTGATTTGAAATATTAGAAACATTATAAAAAATACAGTATTCTGAAATGCCTTGACAAATATATTGGAAAAATCATATAGAGGGAATACAAGCATTCTGCTTAGCACATAAATAGACAATCTACTATAAGGCAGATTATTTGGAAATCTCCAGCCTCTCACAATTTTATCTCTTTATGGGGAGAGAGGTTCTTAGAAATGACAAAGTTTCAGCTTCCACATGAATACATTTTCTCCTGTCATTTATTATTATTGTAGTATTATTGTCGTCACTGTTGTTATTTTCCTTCCTATGCCAGGTACACTCTTCAAATATTGTATCCGTGAGAACTTTATTATTTAGACACCAGATGGTGATAACTGACTGTACCCAAGACTGCAGGCTAAAGATAACAGCCTTTTAGTTATGTCAATACTATTTGCACTTGTCTTCAAAATCGTGGAATGATGGCATATCTATGAATCTCCTGAGTTGTTTGCTTTGGAAAGGGAACTAGGATGTACTCTCTTTACAAGACTTAAACTGCACAGTATTCAGGGTGTGGTTTGAGTTGATTCCTAAGACAGAGCTGCACATCTCTATATTTCCATGGACTTGTGTCACATCTAGAGATCTATAGTTTAAAAAGCTTGAAGTTTTGATTTGGGATGTCATAGCTTAAACTCCAACCATCCAGAACACTGCCCTTGTGTGATACAGTCGGTATTTTCCACCATATTTTCTACTGTCAGTCAGTGGCATTTATATAGATGGAGGCATATCGTGACCAGCAGTAGTTTATAGGACTTGCAAAACGAGAGTTGCAGAAACTCCCCTAGTATTCACTATATTACACAACTTAAACTGCTTAGCCAGAAGATAATAAAAGCGCTTTATGTATATGTGTATGTGTATGTACCAATACTGCTTGTTTGCCCCAAAAGTTCTGAAATGATAGATCACAACCCTGGGAAAGAAGCCAGGGTTCTTCCTTAACAGACCAGGACCCTTCATGAGCTTTAACAGAATATTATGGGATGAGAATGCAGAAGCAAGGCTATAGCTGAAACCTTAAGCATTTTATTGGCCATCCTGCACACTCTGTCATCATCTATCCTGCTGAGTCTGCTCGATATATTGGTCTGAAGCAGCTAAGGAGTGACTTAGCAAAACTCCTATGAAGAAATACCTGCTTTGCTAGAAACAAAGAAAGAAAAATAGATCTAGAATAGAAGACCAGTGTTGACACTAATACATTGAATTTAGCTTTTCAGGAAGAAACTTAGGAAATAAAGCTCAGGAATATCACTGACAGGATTGAGTGCCTTCTATTTTAGTCTCCAAAGGTACTGCTGACTAAAGCTAGCACTGAAAAAAAATAGATCATGATATAAAAAAGACTTACTGATAAAAAAATTCACATCAAAACCTAATGCTTGTACCCTTAACTAAACATATGGAAAGTGTATTCTTTCACATTGTCAAATTATTAGCATCATCTTTTTTTGTCATCTGCAAGGTCCAACCTTAGAAGTGTTCTAGATTGTTAAATATTTGATTCTAATTAATTTTGGCTCATTTTCTAATGAGTCTGTCTTCCTTTCCTGTCACAGAAAACAAATGTTTATCCGAACCAAGTCTGATAATTGAAAATTAACAAAAAGCAACTGGCAGTGGTAGTGGCCTCTACTTTTGTCAGTTTCTGAGATAGCTCTCCTGATAAATAAGCAAATTTTCAGGGGAAATCTGGACTTAAGAAAGGAGAACTGAAAGAAAAAAATACATTAAACTGGTAACTGGGCTGATTTTTCCATTCTTCAGAATCCCCAAGTGCTGAGGACTGATGGCATTGTGAGGCCACTCTTGATTATCTACGGGGAAGTTGCTAAGAACTGGAGGAAAGCAAATGTCACTTCTACCTTCAAAAAGGGCAGGGAGCAAGATCTAGGTAACTACAGGCTGTTCAGCCTTTTTTCAGGCCCTAGGAAGGTGACGGAGCAAATAATCCTGGAAGCAGCTTCCAAACACATGAAGGACAAAACGTACTTACTTGAAAGTAGTCAGCATGAATTTATGAAGAGGAAATAATGTCTGACCAACCTGACAATCTCCAACAATGAATTGCTTGGTGAATGAGGGAAGAGGAGTGGGTGTTGTTTGTCTTACCTTTAGCAAAATTTTGAACAATGTCTTGGGACATCCTCGTAGATGGAGTAATGAAGCACAGATTAGATAAGCAGGCAATGAGGTGGACTGAAAACTGGCTGAACTGCCAGGCTCAGATGGTTGTGATCTGCAGTACAATGCCTGGCTAGGGGCTGGTGTGTTCATTTTGTCTGGGATAGAGTACCCTCAGTACCGATACTGGTGTCAATAGTATTTAACATCTACATTAGTGACCCGGATAATGAGAGAGCACTGTCAACAAATTAACAGATGACACAAAGCTGGAAGGAATGGCTGATACGCAAGACGGTTATATTACCATCCAGTGGGACCTGGACAGGGTGGAGAATTGGGCCAACAATGATCTCATTGAAGTTCAGCAAAGGGAAATGCTGACTCCTGCACCTGGAGAGGAATAACCCTAGGCACCAATACATGCTGGGGCCAAACCAACTGCAAATCAGCTCACCTGAAAACTCTCTGCAGACCCTGGTGGACAACAAGTTGACCATGAGTCAGCAACACATTCCCTTGGCAAACAAGGTCTCCTCCGCCATGTTAGGAAGAGTGTTGAGGGAACAGGTTAAGGGAGGTGATGCTGCTCCTCTAGGCAGCACTGGTAAGACACACCTGGAGTGCTGAATCCAGTGCTGAGCTCCTCAGTACAAGGGACACATGGACATACTGGAGAGAGTCCAGCAAAGGGGCATGAAGATAATTGGAGCCTCTGTCATGTGAGGAAAGGCTGAGAGAGTTGGAACTGTCCATCCTGGAGAAGATAAGGCTCCAAGAGTCTAAATACCTGAGAGGGAGGAGGGAGAGACTAAGGAAGATGGAGCTGTAAAGGTGCCTGTAAGGGTCAGTGGACATAAACTATAATATAGAAAATTCAATTTAAAATAAGAAAAAGGTTATTTTCTGGGGTTTGGGTGGTTTTGTTGTTGTTGCTTTGGGGGTTTTTGTTTGTGGGTTTTGTTTGGATTTTTGTTTTGTTTGTTTGTGGTTTTTTGTTTATTTGTTTGGTGGTTTTTGTTTTGTTTGTTTTGGTTTGTTTTGTTTCCTTGAGGGTGGTCATTACACTGTAACAAGTTGCTCAAAGAGGTTGTGGACCCTCCATCTTTGGAGATATTTGAAACATGATTGCGTGTGTCCCTGAGCAACCTGCTGTAGCTGATCCTGCTTTGAAGAGTGGGTTGGACTATGTGATCTCCAGAACTCCCTTCTAGCTTCAGCTATTCTGTTGTTCTTTGGAAGAAAAAGGGATGGATGATATGCTGGAGAAATCTTATATCTAAACTGAAAAACTCCTGCATGTTTTATTCACAAGTAGCATTCATTCCCTATCAAGCTTGGGGACCTTGGAGAACACTCAGGAAATTCAGCGGAGTCCAGGTTCACTAGGGAGTGATGCCAGCAAGGGAAGAGAGTTACCTGCTCTCAGGACCTCTGACACTGAGCAAGACTTCCAACTCTGACTTTGCATCTCACTGTAAGCACTTCAGAGCAAGGACGTGCTCATTATACATGCTGGGCTTGAATTTGCTACTTTAGCACAAACAATACATAACAAGCTTCAGTCCTCAGGGACATACAGAAGTCAGGCAGGCAAGCATTTGTAGCATTCTTTAGACTTTTCTTGGGGAGATGTACAGCTCCTAAGGACATACTTTGGTTATAGGTGATACTGTGCTTTGGTCAGTATAATGACTTTAGGTTTTACTCACATACCCAAGCTGTTTTCCAGCAAGCCCATTTAGGTATTGATAACAGTGTACCTGTGAAAATATGAGGATCAGAAGGAGTCATAAATACTTCTGGCACGTATTTGAACTGTTGCCTTGTGCTCAGTTCCCATGGTAGGGGTTGTTGTGGCCTGGGCAGCACCAGGAGCAGCTTCTGCAGGGAGAGGCAGCCTGTTTCACAGGCAGAAGGAAGATGAGGAGAATGCGGTGCCCCCCAGTGCAAAGACATAATGCTGCTTCTCCCCAGCAGAAGCAGGGTCTACAGCTCTCTCAAGCCAAACTTTTTAAAGTGTGGGTTGCACTCTTCTGCAGACACTTAATTAGTGCCCTAAGCCTGCTCCTTCACTCTCAGGTACACTGCAGACTTCTAGTTTGTTTGTCCCTGCTTTCACCACAATACTAACACTAACAAAGCATTGTGCTTGCTACCAATGCCAGTTTTGAAGTGAACGCAGGCAGAAAGGCTGAAATAGCTTCAAGTGCTTATAGAAAATTTAAATGTCCATCGTTATTAAAGTAAAATTTCAGTGAACATGAATTTCATATGCGTATCTTAAAAACAAAAAGGAGTCCTATTAAACATCTGAGAATTTTTGTGTAACCCCCAGATGTAGTCATCATGTCTGATACCTGAATTTTCTCTAAGATCTCCTGCTTTCATTATTCAAAAGCACTACCTTCAGCAGTTCAGACTACATAGGCTTTAATGAGATAGCATGCCAGTGTTTAGAGAGCACCTATTACTCAGGGAAAGGGATATAAAGCTAACATACTGTTTGTGGCTTGCAAAACAACAAAGGGAGGTGCTGCTGTAGGGGTAGAAACAATGACATAAAAACCAGCATGTAAGTTATAGTTTCATTTGTTAAATAGCTTTTTCTTTTGCTTTTATAGGTCATCATCACATTGGCTGCATTTTAAATATTGCTGCTTTTCATTTTCGAGCAGTAACATAACATTAAATAAATACTGGCAAGATCTACATGGCACAGCTATTTCCCAGCATGATTTTGTGCAGCTCAGCAAGTAATTTCACCTGCTGAGGGAACTCAGGAAAGTAACCAGGCAATCTCATAAGGCTACTAAATCAGTGTAAATAAAGTTGTATTTAGACTGGACCAAAGAATGGTCTCAAGTTCATAAGCATAGGAATTTGCAGCTTATACTTCTTAATAACAAATTGAATACTAGCTGAGTTTGGCACAAATCACAAAATTCTTGTCAAGCCATTCTGTCTTTTTGTTTGTTTGCTTGTTTTAGATGAGATACTAAGAGGTTGCAGGAATATTCATTTCCTGGAAAATGTGGTACAGAGAATGCAAGAAATAACATCTTTCACAGGAACAATCCATGATTGTTGACTTTTTTCTTGGCGGCGTTATCTTGCTTTTGAAACACGTAGCTTGGAAATGGATAAAGCCCCTTTAAATTTCAAATAGTAAATAATAAAGGAAGAATAGAATAGAATAGAATAGAATAGAATAGAATAGAATAGAATAGAATAGAATAGAATAGAATAGAATAGAATAGAATAGAATAGAATAGAATAGAATAGAATAGAATAGAATAGAATTAACAACACCACCCCCATCCCCCTCCGTCCTGAACACACCAGACTCCCTTGCTCTCCAGGGGGTCCTACCACCCAACCAGATGCTGCCAGGGGCTCGTACACCCCGCGGGCGGCCCCCAGGAGCGGGGACGGGGGGCCCCACCGCCCCTCACCGCCGCCTGGGGCCGCCCTGCCGCGCCGGATCGCCGTGGGGAGGAGAAAGCAAGCAGCGGCCACCACGGAGGCTGCCCTCCGGCCACCGGTTAGGTACGTTGGTGGCTCGCTGTTTCACTGTTTCATTTCATTTCATTTCATTTCATTTCATTTCATCCTTGTGCACTAAAACGGATCTTTCTTGGACCCAGGGAAAACACAAGCTGTTCCAAAGAAAAGGGAATTATATTCAGCGTGTGTGATTTTTCTGCATAGGTATGTTTCCAGCTTCGCACAAGCTGCAATATAAACAGTGAGCTCTGAAGCGCCAATCCGTGTCTTACAATAAAATCGCAACAGGCGCCAGCAGTCGTGTTTTGACAAAATTAAAATATGGTTCCAGGTAAAAAAAAATTAATGAACATGCATTTTAAATATTTTCCTAACTGGTAGTGGACAAAAACTTTAATACATTTCAAGAACACGTTAAACCCTTCTTCAACAAATAACTGTATACATTTTTAAAGTGACTTTCTGGAATTTTTTTCTTTGAAGTGGATCAGAGGTTTTGGAAAATTAACCCCAGAGTCAATAAAAAAGGCAAAAGAAAATGGACAAAGATACATTAAAGTAAGCAGACGATCAAAATAGCTCAGTAATTTACCACATTAAAATGTCTGTTCTGTTTTTATGTCAGGTGTATATTTGTAATTTTGCCTTATAATTTTCTTTTGTAGATTGAATTATATATGTCTTTATACTGATATGGTCTTGCCTTGATTTTCCACTGTATCTGAGCTTTATTTCATTCTTGTGATAAATACTGGTGACAAACAGCCATTTGCAATTCCCTGATCCATGACCCATGACTGATCAGTCTCAGTGCATGTTAAAGCGGGGATGGTTCTGCTCTAATTTATACCACTGGGCTAAGGCCTCTGTCACACACCTGTCACTCTTAAACAGACACTCTGACCCATCACCACATGGTCCTTCTCTTTCTTTGTGCTGTGGGTAAGAAAATGAGATTGAATAAATTACAGTTTTGGCACATCCACCAGATTTACTCCAAAGTTTCTACACAAGGAAGTATTCTCCAACAAGGATCTTCAGACAATGTAATGTCGCTTGACATAGTGTTAAGTGGGATTACCAGAGCAGAAAATGTGTGTACACTTATTTTTTGCTTAATTATGTACATACAGATACACACATAGACAGAAATTCTCTTTCAGCGTTAAGGTCTACATGTCCAAAACTGAATCTAAAACATTTACTTTGATGTTCAGCACAAACAAAATGACATAAAATAGAGAAAAATATGCTCCTTACCATTGTCCTTTGGCTGGTGCTATATTTTTATGTGCTTAAATCATCAGGGCAGCACGGCATAAAGTTGATGATATAGTGCTGAAAAAAACAACTGTGTCAATATGAATCTACCCCAGCAAAGCAATATTTCTCAGACCTCTTAATGTAGGACTGTGAGTCAAAGTGACAATTGACAAACGTTCAATAAGAGGTCGAAAAACAACCATGCAGACAGATTTGTTGAGGGCTTATGTTATCTATTTTTGATAAGTGAAACAATTGGCCTAAGTCATGTCACCTGAGGCTCTTCACGTCTGAGTGAAGAGCAGTCGTAGAGTTGAAAAAGATTATAATGATTTTTTTTTTCCTTTATGCCCTTGCAGTAGAATTTGCTGTATAGTTTCAAAGGCAAATGCAATATCAAAAGACAGCTGGCTTGAAATAAAGGTAAATTATCTCTTTGTTTTACTTAGGTTTAAATAAATTAATCCAAAAGCTAATATAATTGTGTAGTGTGTGCAGTTAGGTCACCCAATTAACTAGTGTGTCTTATCAAGGGGAAGATGAGACAGCTTCTTAAACACAGGTTAAACTGACAGTGTAGAACCAAGCAAAACACAAAGCTCTTCACTACTTATATCAAGTGATTTGCAGGTGGTTATAGACAAAATGCTTTAAGAATGCCTCTTCTCTCTAAAGAATCTTTAAGACATGGATGCTTGTGAAGAATTTCCTTAATTTTCAGCCCATTTACGTATTATGGATGGAGCCTCGTTTTTAGTTTGCTTTGGCTGTGTGTTGGGAAGTACCAGCTCTTCTCTCTTTCAAGAATATATGCTTTTCCTTTATGCTAGAAAAGCGGTATGCCTATTATGTTTCATGCAGCCAAAGTCCTTAGAGGACCTTGATTTCTGTGGGAGATAGGTAGCTGAACATTCCTCTAGTCTCAGAGCAGGGTATACTGTTCACAGGGAAGAGAAGTTTTGGGCAGTGGTAACCTATGTAGTTCAGTGATGCTGAAGTATGAGAAATTGGTCTCATAGTTGTGGCTGCTGCACTGGGAAGGAAAGATAAAGGGAGGGAAACACTAGCTGAAGAAAGCAGTTGTCCTCATCCGTGTTTCCCCAGAGGTCAGTTAACAAGGGAAATATAAACGCCAGTTCCTACAAGTACAGAACAGAGAACATTAATTGTGAGTATTGCCCACCCATCCTAAACTTACAGTGGCAGTGTTTACCCCTGCTTTGGTCCTCCGTGCTGAACGAACACATCAGCCAAAGCAGGGGCAGGGATCATCTCCTCCTCTTTCACTGGCTTCAATGACAAGGAGCAAAAGGCTTTTAAGCTAAACATTCTTTGCCTCATCTTTCCTTCTTAGCTGAACTTCTCCCAATTACCCTGGAACGAAAGGCAAAATGATGAATTTTTCCATGTCTCACAATAGTAGAGGTGTAAATAGAGATGACCCCCACCCCAAAAATTTGAATGTGAAGCTGATGCTGGAAGTCAAAACAGTGCAAGGGTAGCAGAGGAATGATAATGTTAGCTGGCAGTGGCCTATGTAAACATAAAGCAACGTGAATTTTTCTCATTAAAATGTAGAAGAGTATACCCTGTATATTCACATATATGGGATATAACAAGTCACTCCTTGCCTTTAATTTCCTGGTTTTATGTCCTCGCTCTGAGAATCATTATTTTCAAATGTACTTATTGTACTGTTGAATCTTCACCTAAAGTCCTCAACATTTTGTTCTATAATAACTTGGACTAAAAGAAAACTCAGGCATTTTTTTGTTGTTTGTTTGGGTTTTTTTTCATACTAAATACATTCAGTATTTGTTATATTAAAAAGATGTTGTAAATGCAATTGTAAGATTATAGGCATGATGGATTTAAGGGGGGTGGGAAATGCTCTTATAGCATGCTCGCATCTTTGCCTTGGGATAATAACACAGCTTAACTTTAGGTGCTTCAGACTGGGTAGCGAATGCAAAGTAGAGTGATGGAAGGACTACAGCTATGCAAACTGAGCACGATCTAATTGAATTCCTAACAGATGGGAAATAATTAAATCATTTATTATCACTTCACAATTAGTTAACTCACAGGTATACCTCAGACAATAAAAGGGATTTATCCAACCTTCTGCTATGGATTTAAAGTTTTTATCATCTCATCTTCTCCATATCTGTTTCTTCATGGCTCAGTTTAATCAACAGCAAGCTTGTCAACATGAAATTTTATCTCTGGTTATTTAAAAAACAAAAATACAAGTACAAGCAAACTGCTTGAGCATCATACTACATACAGACAGTACCTGTTTCAAAGATACTATTTGTTCATTCACAGGCTTCTACTTTCATTTGACTTTTAAAAATGTCTAGGTGATATGACTTACATGTCTGGGGATCTTATGTAAACCGTTGTAACACAAAAGAATTTGATTTTGAGATGAGGAAATGGGCTGCCTTTGGAATAGTGGCAGTCCATTTCAGCCAGCTGCATCTGTTACGTTTTTTTACTCTCCTTCCTACATTGCCCGAAGGCTCAACTCACAGAATAATTTGGGCACTGGACTGCTAAGCCCAGCAGCTTGTCCTGATTAGGCAACTAAATGTCTGGTGGATGTGTCTCTGGGTCAGGCATTCATGATCCGCACAATACTGAGGAAGAACTTGACACATCATAGTGGGATGCAAAAGCCAGGATGATAATCCCTCAGAGTTATGCCAAAAAAAGGCATGTAGTTGAAGTGTGGTGAGTTCCAAAGATACAAGCCTAGCTCCTTGGTTCAAGTAGTCACTTAGCGCTGGGTAGCATTCATAGGTAGAAATCTACCCATGAGGAAATTCTTGCAGCAGATTCATTCCAGCTACATAGAATTTGGATTCACCTCCCTCCTATGCCAGAAGGGATATAAACCTTCAGTGCAAGTACTGAAACTGTGAAGTTTGAAGTTTTCTACACTTGGGCTCTCTCAAAGTCATATTTTACTATTATTTGTGCTAATATATATACTGTTGTGCTATAGAAAGTGGACTATAGTCACCCTGGGAGGTGAGAGATGTAGGTACAAAACCTCACAGTTGTGGATAAACTCAGGAGTCACACGTTTAAAAAACTAGCTGATGACTGCAGAATCACAAAATTGCTAGGCTGGAAGGTACTTCTGGAGGCTGTCTAGTGCAACCCCCTTGCTTAAGCATGTTCAGCTACAAGTTTCACAGGATCATTTCCAGTTGTGTTTTGACTGTCTCCAAGGATGGAGACCTCACAACATCTCTGAATAACCTGTGCCAGTGCTCATCTACCCTCATGGTGAAAAAGTGTTTTCTTATATTCAGATGGAAGGTCTTGTGTTTCAGCTTGTGCCTGTAGCCTCTTGTCCTGCGCTCAGTTATCTGTTGAATTCAAACGACTCCAGGGCTAGCTAGTGGCTGAGTGGAGCTTGGGTGGACCTGTATTCCTGTCTTAGAATCTTCCTGTAAATACTTCTTTTTTTAAAAAAAAAAAAAAAATTTTGGTTCCATGCACTCTCCAACAGAAAGGTAGCTTCCTGAAAGAGCTGCAGAACATAGCTCTCTCCAAGTCTTTTACTATTCTACATTTATTAAATCCCCAGAACACTTCAAAGGCTCCAATCTCTTCAAGTCATAAATGTCCCTGTGTTAAGATTTTGTCTCTCGTTTATATGTGCCAGAATTTCAGGCTCCTTTGTTTATAGATAGACTATAACCAGTAGTATGAATGGTTTCTTTAGAAGTAACTGACTTCAATTTAGCAATAGCAATTATATTAACTGTGGGTCTGACTGTATATATGCAAAAAATGGTAATTTGAATTATGGAAAAAAGGGTAAATTGCTAAAGGCTTTGGAACAAATGTGATATGTTCCTTACACCATATTTTAGTCTCCTACGTGGAAAAAATAGGCCAAATGTCTAATAATCTAACTGCCATTACTTAAACTTATTGGGATTAGAGGTTTGACTGCTTCATTTAAATAGCTACAACTTGGAATTACAATACTTTTTGAAACCAAGCAGGTGAAACTGTTGAAGTCTCTGTTTCCACATACACAGGTTCATATTGCCAGATAGATGCACAGAGTCTAGGAAAAATTTTAGTGTTTTCAGACTATATTTTAATTACAATTTTCTACAAAGACATTACTGGTATTGCTTAATTACTATTGTTTTGAGGTTATTGTTACAGATCTAATTTTCAATTAGGGTAATCATGTTGGGGTTGTATTCTGTTATGTAAATACAGAACTGAAACAACTATGGACCCAGCACTGTGGCCTGGAGGAGTGGAGAGCTCGAGCTACTGTTCTTGACAGCTGTTGCTAAGGTACTTTAGCTGTTGCTAAAGTATCCTTTTTTCCCTGCTTCCTGAACCTCTGTCTCTCTCACAGGGAAAAAAGGATACTGGGACACAGTCTGAGAAAACTGTGTCATGCAACTCTAAGAATAAATACATGCAAAAGCTTTTGTGTTAGGTAACAACTTAAAAGATTTTGCAGCTGTGGGAAAAGATACTCTTTCGTTGACTGCTTTCCTGATCCAGTGCAGAAGAACATTTTGTCTGTAGTACATCAGAGAAGCACTCAACTACATTGCCAATTTCTTCTGATAGAGATGAAATATAGTAACCCAAAATTTAAGTGAATATGACAGAGTAGTAACATCGTGTACTATAGGAAAGGGAGCTTTTTTAAATCATGGATTGTCAAACACAAGTTTTTCCAGTAACTGATTTTATGCATCAGCTAGATATACACCAACACATCTCAGATTAGCTGTCTCAGACATGTGACATCTACTTTAGAAGTTTCAAAACAATAACTTGAAAATATGGCTGTAAATTAATTTCAGTTACAATTTGGAATTCATTGACCTCATGGGATTTTGCAGAATACAAACAGGCCATCCTTCAACCAGCTTTCTAATTCAGCTGTTTACAAATGTGCAATTCACATCTCTCTTGCACCAGAGAACAGGCGTAGAGCATTAAAGTGCCTGGAAATTCACAGAGGCTCATCAGTCTTACCATCTTGCCCAAGTGATCTGTATCACATGCTTACTAAGACCTTAAGGATGAACCTGAGTCAAAACATCTTCCACTGTTGAGAGCCAGACTTAATTTGACCATTTTACTAGTAAGGGCTGAAGTGTAGTCATATACTGCAATCTCTTGTGCTATTGGAGGCAAGAAAATCCAAGTCCAAAATAGAGAGAAGGGAATGGATCCAATTTTAAATGTGACTGAAGTGTGTCAGTGAATAAGAGAACGAAACTGCAACCATATGTGAAAATATCTTGCTGACCCCAAAAGGTTTCCCTGTCTGAATAGACACTGTGAAATATGAAAACATGGTACTTATCATTTGGAATTTCTGTTTTCTTATTCAGTTTTCAGGAAAAACTTCAAGCCTATTTGTAGGTGTCCACCATCACCTTACACAGCAAAATAACACCTCAGAGACAGTATCTTCACAAATAAGCAGATTCCTATTAAATGCCCAGCCACAGGCTTCACTATGATCGTGTTTTTGTATCTTTTTATAATGTAAGGGAAGTAATCTCTGTGAACAGAATAATTCAGAGGAGATGCTTTTCTTTTCCAGTTGCAAAGACTGAGCAAAATAAAACACATTTGGCACATTTGGGAAAAACAGCTCAGGAAACATCTTGAAATCAGTGTTTCCTTGCTGAGGATCAATGTTAACTATCAGTGCACGTGTTTGTGTGTCTGTGTATTAACATATACTGAGGTTTTAAACAACACTACAAATTCTTCATCTATCTAAGCACAAAATAATAAATTAATTCATAAATGTTTAATATTTTTTAATTCGTTTTTCAACTCTCCAAACAACAAAGCCTCTTTCATAAATTAATATAAGGTAAATCTCCATAGAAAGTTTCCACTTTATTTTTAGAAGAATTTTAACTCTTTTTTTACTGTAGGAGCTATAAAGCTGAAGATCTTTTTAGAGTGCTTTTAACAGTTATGTTCAAAACAATTTTTTGAGCTGGATCTCAGACTTGAAACTGTTATAAATTCATATTCCTGTTCTGAATGTGAACTACCAAGACCTTTGTATTAAACTTCTCCAACTGGTAATACTACGAAGTTTAAACAGGTACCAATGGGGATGAAGTACTCATAAAATTTCTTTTTATTGTGAACTACATTCCTACACCATCAAGCCACTCAGTAATCTAGATTTCATAGTCTCTGAGACTGATCAGTATTCCGACGATCAAGCTATTATACAAGTAAGACTAGACTGAGAATCTCAAACAGGGGTAAAAAAGCAAAACCCCTTGCCTCCTCTCCTCCACGATAACAAAGCTACTAATCTGGGAGGAGGGTCTCAATTCAATTCTCTGTCATGTTTTCACATGGATCAGATCCTATAAGCCTTTTTTTTTTTTTTTTTTTTTTTTTAATTTTCCTTACGTCTGTTTCAGATCCTAGACAAAGTCAACCCCTTAAACAATCAAAATCATTAATAAATAATCTGATGCTTTTTCAAATATGTTGTTCATCTCCCAATTCCATTTCAATTCGTCATCAGATACTTGCAGTTCATAAATATAAAATAACCGGTATGATTTTTTCACCCTATGTTCATCTAGTACACTGTGCATGTGATTTTGGTTTTATTCCATTAATAGATGGCCTTTTATTTGGATTATTTAATCCTATTTATTTTATTTTTTCTCAAATATTAAAACAAAAATGTATCTTTTAGTTCAATTTTTCTGATCACAAAGCACTGAGTAATTTTTAAACTTTAATTTTGATTTCCATTTTGTTTCTAATCTTAGAATTTTGTGTGATCAGTGTTGGCAATATTGCAGATCACATCAACACACTGATGAGTAGCTTTTGTTCTCTGTTCCCTCAATGTGTTCACACTAAATAACCACAGTCTGTCATGTTGCCAGTCCCACAGAGAGTTTGAAGTACTGCATCAACGCATTATCCTGCTCCATGAAAGGATGGGAGACCAGCATAGCATAATTATATTCATGTTGGAAGGTTTTTCTCAGGGATGAAATATAGATTCTGATCTTGGAAAAGAGCTATTTGCTAACAGAAAGTGACAGTTCACACAGCTTGCCTGTCCCAGTGGTACAGCTCTTTCTTTATTCGTGCAGCAAAAAAAACCTTGCCTGTGAGCAGATGAAGGGAAGAACTTTAAGCTACATATACACACATGATGAAAGGTTGAGCAGCAGGTGTTAGAGCGGAATAACATCAGCTTAATCATTGTGAAAATCTCGTGTGGCTGCTAATTGTACAAAGGTTATATCGCTTTCTGAGGGACTCAAGTAAACTTTCACAAGGTTAGGGGACAAGCAGAGTGAAAGCCAGATGCTCTAGTGACCTACTGGAACGAAATGTTGAGTAGGGAGAAATTATTCTGCTGTTGTTGGGAGAATAACAATTTTGTTGGTAGAAATAATTTAATTTTCAGCCTGCCTGACGTAGATGTAAAAAAACAGCCATACATTTTTGATCTGGAGTATCCATATGGGGGCTATGATTGAAAGTTTTTCTTTCTTATTCAGAGACAGCAGTGAATTCAACATCATTTTAAGTCTGCCTTCGAAATATGCTGCTTCTATGTGTGAGGCCATCGTGTATATGAAAGCTATGAACGATTAAGAGTAATTACAACATAACAAAGTGATAGGTTAACTATAGTGTTTAGATGTCTGGAAGAGGGCTTGAATGGCTTAGAGTAAGATCACTCTTAGTAGGCATGTCTTTGTATTTAGACATCTCTGGCTCCAGGTCTCTTCCTTGCTCCCCAAAGTACACAGCAAATCTAGAAAAGGCCAAAAAGGAGACCAATTTGTTGCCAAGCTTATAATTCAACCTGTCAGACATTTCAGCTATTAATACAGTGTTTAAAAGTGAAGCTGTGGCCCCGTGTGATTTGATCTATTGGCTAAATAGGAGCTGTGACATTTTGCAAAAGCCAAAAGAGGTAATTATGATGTTAAGAGCTTTTAGATTGGATGCTGGAAGGCAATAATAAAACTGAAGAGAGGATGAATCATTAGAGCTTCTATTGTTTACCATTCAGGGGCGGACTACAGATTTTGCTTTTATTGGAAAAACTCTAGTTTTAGAACTTTATTAAAAGCAGGATCAATTCTCCATTAAATGTGATCCATAGAACTACAGAGGCATTTCTTGGATTTCTTTTAATTATACAATTATACATAGAGGAAGTTCTATGAGGAAAAATCCTGGTTTATTCCTTATCCATGCCAGAACAAACAATATAAAATTATCTGTAGAGACACACACATGCTATTTCTCTGACGATTTCACCTTACTGTAACCCGAAAAAGAAGAAGGAAATCTTTCTTACTGTATTTAGGAATATTCTTGGACAATAGCATATTGTGAATGAAGAGTCTACATCACTATTCGGTTATTCATCTTCCTAGGAGGCTACAATCATTAGTTTAACAAAGGGGGAAAAGTTATCTTTGGTTAATAAATAGCCATATTACTCTGGCTGGAAGGCAGAGTTTTCATTCTCTCAGTCCATACATCATGGTAACCCTGAGGTTTTGCTTTAATTGCACAATTTTATTTATGCAAGCAAGATTAAGACATCAGCCTTTACAAGAATGAGAAGAATTCTTGATTGACCCGTATTACAGAGATTCATTTCCAAAACATACAGTCCTGTATGTCATAATGATCTTGGATTACAGAACTTTCTATCTATATGCAGTTGTTTTTTCTCACAAAGCAGAAGAAAGATGTCTAGAAATGGCTGAGGGTTTTTTTTTACCCAGGCAAGAATGTAATTTTAATTTCTATGTATGTGTGTGATGTCAATTTATTGAACTGCTCCAGCAGATAATTTTCAAGAAGTATTTCAAATTATTTTTTATAAACATTTTCTGTATTATTTCCCAACCAGCTCTACATTAATGCTTGGTTGTGGGGAAAAAAAAAAAAAAAAAA